>OY723279.1:1772142-2014492 GCA_963210315.1 Rhynchopus euleeides
AAGTGCCTGCTGGACCCCTATGTCCTTCAGGCCCCAAAGCAGGCAACGATATGGGAGCAACCTAACAGGGGAGGTGAAGAGGGCACGGGTCTTAGCCTGATGACACACTGCAACCTCAAGGTGACTGGCGACACCTCTCCCACAGTCTGCGGCGACTCTGCCGTGGCGACAAGGCTTCCTGTCATGGGAGATCGCTGCGTGGATCAACGTGGCACTACCCGTGTGCTCGGCAGGTTGTTTCGGCACCTGTTTTCTCCGTGTCATGCTTTTCGTGAGCGTGTCAGGGATGTTGGCACACGCTGGGGAGGGTTCACATGATGACATAACATATATCAGAAGCACACACCCACGTGGCGCTGTCCTTGGCAGGACTTTGAAAGTGCCGCCTTGATATCCTTGTTGGATAGAACCCTCATATCACACCCTCAATCAGCTGACGACTGAGTGAGAAAAAGTGAGAAATCAGCCATGTTTGGCTGACAAATGACGACTCGTGACTCACAGTGACTCGTAGCGAGGGCCCCCTATACGGTATTTTTGCCAAAAATATGTTTCATTTTCGCATAAAAAAATATTTTTATATTTTTCGAAAATATTTCCAAAATATTTTTATATTTTGGAAATATTTTGAAAATATTTCGAAAATATTTTTATATTTCGGAAATATTTTGAAAATATTCCAAACATAAAAAAATATGTTGAAAATATTCCAAACATAAAAAAATATTTTCAAAAATATAAAAATATGTTGGAAAAAACCTTCCTAATCCGGCGATTTATAGGGGGACCCTTTTCGAATTTTTTTTGGGGAAGGGGTAAATTGAACGTTTTTGGCCATTTGAAGCCACTGCGAGCATTCCCGGGCCTCGGAAATCAGATTTTTGCCCCTGAAATGCGGTACCGGTCCGGACGAAAATCCGAAAATTCGCGCCAAAAAATGACCCCCGAAGCTGCGGTCTGGGTCCAAAGGATTTGTGCCAAGGGCCGTTATGGACACCCCGTAAACCCTTCTGGGACCAAAAAGTGCACGAAAGGGGTTAAAACGGCCTAATTCGTTGATTTGTTGCATTTCCCAGCCAAAAATCGATTTTTTGGCTTGGCGAGTAGTTGGCGAAAATCGCGAAAAATCCCAAAAATATCGATTTTTCACATGGAAAATGGGACCAAAAACCGGGTTCTGGCCATTTCTGGGTGGTTTTTCGGGGTTTCCAGACAATGTTCGCCATTTTTCTGCCCGAAACCCCAGCCTGCTTGCATACACGTTAAGTCGAATAAATTAGACATAAGCAGAAGAGCAACATCATAATGTTCGTGAGAATGTCACCCCCCAAGCGGAGGCCGAGGGTGACATTCTCTCGGGGTACCCTCGGTAAGTCTAATAAACTAGACATAACCAGAAGACCAACATCATCATGTTCGTGCTAGCACTTTGTGCGCCAAAAAACAGGTTACGCTCTTCATTTGGCTGCGTTCAACGAAAAAAAGACACTTCTTTCTGGAGTTTAGCTAGCACGATTCAGTTGGTCAAATCATGTGTCTGGTTTCTTCTGCCCCCCACCCCCGTGCAAGGTCATGTGCCCCATCCCATCGCTTGTTGTCTTGATTGCAGGGCTCCGCACTTTTTTGCTGTGCATGCTTGCGCTTCTCGCCTCCACACACCACCCTGGGGGGAGGGACAGAGGGCGGAGGGGGCTACACACTTACACAACCGATTCGGTCAAACAATGCCACGTCATCCCCATTGGGGTCCTGGACCGCGGCGTCTCTCCCAGCGAATTGGTGTCGTCATCAGGCAGGCTAAGTAGTTGTCTACACAGGACATTGGTTTTAAGGGGGTCTGAGTTCTGCGGAACTGGCTTCAAGGGACGCCCCCTCGTAATGACTGGGTGGATGGAGCCAAGTAATACCAGGTGGTCGGACACCGGAACTCTCGGCATTTATTAGTCGCGGGAACTGTGTCCGTGTGGTCGGGTGTGACCCCTTCCGATTCCACTGATTCCACTCTTGAACATGTAGTGTTGAAAGATACTTGGTGTTCTGATGTTTTACAGGGTACTTGACAAAGGAAAGAGGGTGGTCAGTCTTGTGATCCACCCTGAATCCTTCCTGTGAGCAGCAGATCCACAACACCTCGACTTCTTTCAGCGGCTGTATTGATATTGCCTGACACAGCAAACATGATTCAATTGGAGGAACAAGCCTCGTACACCAGCGGCCCAAAAGGTGGATTTCATGTATGGTTTTAGGATTTCCCTTACTACTGATGGTGTAGAGACTACAAAGCCTGACCTGATGACGCCGCCATGAACCTGGGAGACACGCCGCGTGAGAAGGGACCTCGGTGCGGGGTGGCGTGAAGATCCTGCCTGAGTGCCCTCGTCGGGACCCGCGGTAAACCGTGGCGTTCCCCCCGAGGCAAGTCCAGGACGAAGGTTGCAGATAACCGCTGCACCTCTTCGTCCGAAAGGAGCTCACAGGATAGGGGAACTGCCCACACCCCACTCACGACAGTGTATCCGAAAGGTGCACTGCGCGTGTGGTGGCGGTGTCGGGTCCAGACCCACCTCGTTCCCCCATGCCCGTCAGTTGTTGCCCCTCCAGGGGTGGCTGCTGTCTGGCATGGGGGGCGCCCTCCCTGCCTTGCAAGGAAAAATGTAGAACGGCATGCTGCCCGTTTCTTCATTTTTTCACCTTGCCTGGCAGGGGGGGGCCCACCCTCACGGGGGGAAAAAGAGGAACGGCATGCTGCCCGTTCACTCTTTTTTCCTCCCGTCGTGGGTGGGCCCACTTCCGGCCATAAAATTGGCCGGAAATTTTTTTCAGCAAAAAATCCATTTTTTGCTGAGCATAGAAAAAATATTTTGGAATATTTTTTGGCAAAAATATTTTTGAAAATATTTTTTGAAAGTTGCAAACATAAAAAAATATTCTGGAATATTCTGGCCCAAAACATATGTTTGGGGCACTATGCCTAGGGGGGGTCAAATGGGGGTGACAAACACGATTTTTCAAAAAACCGGCGCAGAGGCCCCAAAGCCCCCGTAAACCCTCCAAACCCCCCCAGATCGGTCCGGAAACCCATCGAACCCCACTTTTCCACCATTCCGGGCACCTCAGGTGCCCGAATTGGGGTACCTAAATTTTGTGCCACCGTTTGGTACCGGACAGTGCCACTGTGTGGGAGGTTGGAAAAGAAAATGCCCCAACACACCACATCTGAGGGTTGCAATGCATGTTGCTTGCCAACCACGTCATCCGGTGGGTGTCAGGCGCTATGTAGGTGGCATGAGCCAGGTCTTCGATGTGTTCTGGCTTGTATATGTACCTCCCTGCCTGCGGCACAGGCACTGCCTTTGTCCCCCACACCAGCCACAGAGAGCGTATTGTACTCGGTCCACGGTTGCTGATTCATTGTGATGCGTTGTATCCTCGAGTGAACGTCACACACTAGTGGCACCACCACCCGCCATCCGAGAGCTGTATTGACTTTGCGCCCTTCCGTTGCATTCACCTCGCCACGCATATTGCACCGTTCAGTACCAGTGCTCTTGGGCCAGGCAAAGTAGACCGCAGCAACTACCAATTCTGGCACAATGGGTACCACGACAGCGCACTTCGTGTGTTCCCGGAATGTACAGCTCGTGTTGCAACAGTCGTTGTCAACACATCCCGGTTGTGGAGCACTGCTGCACAGGAATCACACGACCATCTGGACTTGTTCCGTACCTACAGGCAGCCTCCCGGTGCATGGTGGCAGGGAGGTACATATACAAGCCAGAACTCATCGAAGACCTGGCTAATGCCACCTACATAGCGCCTGACACCCACCGGATGACGTGGTTGGCAAGCAACATGCATTGCAACCCTCAGATGTGGTGTGTTGGGGCATTTTCTTTTCCAACCTCCCACACAGTGGCACTGTCCGGTACCAAACGGTGGCACAAAATTTAGGTACCCCAATTCGGGCACCTGAGGTGCCCGGAATGGTGGAAAAGTGGGGTTCGATGGGTTTCCGGACCGATCTGGGGGGGTTTGGAGGGTTTACGGGGGCTTTGGGGCCTCTGCGCCGGTTTTTTGAAAAATCGTGTTTGTCCACGTAAAAGGGTGGCATTTGACCCCCCCTACCCCCCCCCCCCCCCCCCCTCCAAACAAAAGCCAACCCACACCCAGTCGGGACCCCGTGAGCTTCTTTTTAACTTGTCCAGGGCCCCCCCCTCACCCCCACCCCCACTCTCCCATCCCCGATACCCTGCCCCCTCCCCCGCCCCTCTCTGCCGGGCTGAAGGTGTACCACTCGTGATGAGGGCTGGGCTGATTGTGCGCGCCGCCTGATCACGTTTGGAAGGCCTCCTGTATACCCGGTCCATGGCGGGGGAGGGAGGGGGGGAAGGGAACAGCCAAAAGGTGTTTTCAAAATGATGGCCTGCAGTAGCGTGGCCCTGGCAGTGAAGGAGGGGAGACACACACACATAGGGCGCCCGCCTGTCCCCCGGCCCCCCTCCCCCATCCCCGCACTTCAGATGTCACTTCGATGTGGGGGGTAGATGGCGCCCTATGCTATGTTTCATCCCCTTCTCCTGTGCTTCCAGGAAGAAGGAAAGCGGCTCCGCTTTTCCAACACATCACCACCTCCTCCTCCTCCACACCCGCACCCCCTCTTCCTCAGGCCAACACCCCTACCCACCACACCCACATACACAGCAACGTCGGGGTGGGCGGGGTGTGGGGCTAAGGCTAAGATCCGCTTCCACACGGGTCGACCCCACTAAAAATAACGCTGATCCCTGCACCCACACACATGAAGGCGGGTCGGCACCTCGACCCGGCCAGACGATGAAGTCTTTTGAGGACCTGGAGAGGCGGTTCTACCAACTGGCGGCGGAAGTGAGCCTGCCGACACTGGACAGGATCATGTTTGCCAACAACCTGCTCGACACGGGGGACGAGGATAGAGGCGCGCTGAGTGATATCGTCCGCCTCCTGAAGGAGCACAAACACCGCACCGTGGATGTGGTGGACGCGATACGGCAGCGCGAGGAGGTGCTGGGGAGGCTATGCGCGCAGGTCCCTCTGTTCGAAGGAGGCTGCGCCTCGCTTGAGGTGCAGACGCGCACCCTCCGCTTGGTGTACCTCCTGCAGCAGAGGACGCAGCGGGTTGTGGAGGGGATAGTGCGCTGGAGGGCACTCCTCACACGCCCCTACGGCTTCATCTACCAGGGGCAGAACTACATCCTGCGGATAGCGCGGGACAGCAAGGCGCTGGGGGAGTCCAGCATCGCGGAGGTGCTGCCTCTGCAGACAGCCGCCTTTCCCCTCAGCTCGAATAGCCCGTCGCTTTCGATGTTTACCTGCACCGGGGTGGCGAAGGACGGTTCGATGGCCCCGGTGTCCAACGGGGGGAACGGTGCGGCGACGCCGCAGCTCCTGCTGCGCTTGAAGCGGTGTGAGCGTGTGATAGCGAAGGAGTTTGACTCGCAGCTGTCCCTCCTGCATGATCTGAGCTCGCTGTGTGTCGAAGGGCTCTTCCTCCCGGTGCTGAGCACGGGGGTGGTTCCGAACTGCACGACGGGGGTCCCGATTAACAGCAGGAAGTTCTCGCTCAAGCAGGCCTCCCTGCTGTCGAAGTGCTACGACATGCTGACCAAACCGCCTCCGCTGTCGCAAGGTATGGAGGCAGGCAGGGGACGAATAACCACGTGACACTTTCCCGCCCACACTGTGGTGGGTCCAGACCCCTCCCCCCCACACGAGAGTGCGTTGACGCTTCTACACACAAACCCTGAAATGATAATCGCACCCTGAGCCTGATGAAGGGTGGGGTTAGTGTATAGAGCACGTTTGGATGCTTGCTGTGGTGGGTGACTTTCTGCTCACACGAGTGTGCGGAAAAATACGATCTCACAGGAGCCGCGTGCTGCTGTAGTGACGTTTCCCCCCCCTCCTCCCCTCCCCCAGTCTACCCAACCCAACTCCACACTCCCTCCAACCAGACTTCTTTGCCCAATGCGCGCGCTCTGCCGGCGCTTCCTGCGACGATGAACTTCCAGACGAAACCTCAGCACAGCCGCCACCCGCCGGACCCGGCGTGCCCAGCAGCGCTGCCCTGCCACAGGCGGTGGAGGGTATTGCGTGACCGCGGTGGGCAGCAGGCCTCTGTCTCTGCCTCTGTCTGGGGAGGAGGGTGCCCCACACACACGACGACCCGGCAGTCGGCTCGCATTTCCAACGAGTCGGTGCTGACTGCACCGCGCCGTGCGTTACGACCTGTATCGGCCCAGGGGGCGGAGGCCCGCCCCTGCTCTGATGCTGAGGTGTTGTTGTTTGTTGCAGAATCCGTGCTGTGTGCATTGCCATGCCACACCCGCCCGGTCTGCGTCTGTCTGTGTCCTGCTGTCTGTGTGTCTGTCTGTGCCACCCCACCTCCGGGGGTGCCGTGGGTGTGTGCGGTGTGGGGGTCTGCTGGCTATCCCACAGGGGACAGGGCGGCAGTCCTGCCAGGTCGGGTGGGGAGCGGCCTAGCAGTCTCGGTGGCGTGCGCGCTGCCCGGCTCTGATGTGCGACGCGAGGTTGGTTGCACAGACGTGGTGTTGCGCCACTCGCCCGCCCCCCTCCCCGCCCAGCCATTCACCGTATTTGTCCAATCATCAGAAGAAGCGGAGCTTGGGCAACCGTGATTCCAAACCGCGTATTATTTGACACATCGGCGCTTCCACGCACCAACACAAACCTGTGCATGGATTTCCGGCAGGGTTGGCGATTCTTAGCCAAGTACCAGTGGCAGGAACCCATGCCGAACCAAAACGTACTGGGGGTCTTCGCTGGTCGTTATCCTTCGTCGATCTTCGTCAGTTTAGCCAATTCAACAGCAAATGCACCAAAATTCACTGATCACCCCGTAGCGAAGACCCCCACTGATCATACCGACAAGTTCACCACACCCCACCACATCCCCCGACAGATATATCAAGCCCACCCCTGTTCACAACCAGCTGCCATCTCGCCAGGCCTGCTGCTGCCTCTGCAGGATGGCGAGCTCGCATGATTTCAAGCAGTCTGCGAGCCTGGTCGACAGGCTGCGTGAGATCCTGCATGACTACCCCGACAGCAGCATCCTGAAGGAGATGCTGCAGAACGCAGACGATGCGGGGGCAACTGTGATGAAGATCGGGTTCGACAGGCGGTCGTACCAGGAGGGCGGGGTGCCTGAGAGGTTCAACCCGACAGGGATGCAGGGGCCTGCACTGCTGGTCTACAACAACGGCACATTCAGCGACAAGGACATCAGCTCTATTCAGAGCATCGGGCGGTCGGGGAAGAGGGACAACCTTCAGAAGACGGGGCGATTCGGGATCGGGTTCAACAGCGTGTACCACGTGTCGGACACGCCGTCATTTGTGAGCGGCAGCCGTGTGTGCTTCTTCGACCCGCTGTGCGAGCACCTTCCCGGTCGCAACGCCGGGTACAAGATGGACCTGAGTGACGCGGCGGACGCAGCACAGGTGCAGGCACACCCGTCGCTGATGCAGCCGTACTCGCGGTTCGGCTGCCGTGCTGTGGACGGGCAGCACTTCGAGGGGACGCTGTTCCGGCTTCCTCTGCGCACACCCGGGCAGGCGGTGCGTGACGACTACCTGCGCAAGGTCCCCTTCCTGGAGGAGGACGTGGAGAAGCTGCTGTCCGGCTTCTGCTCGGAGGCGGGCTGCATGCCGCTGTTCCTGAAGAACGTGCGGACGCTGGAGGTGCACTACTTCGGGGAGCACAGCACGGAGGACGAGCAGCGCACCTTCATCGCAGACCTGCCCGGGCTGTCTGCGGACAGCGCGGCCAGCCGTGCGTTCCACACACGCCTGCCCGTCCCTGCGACTGTGGAGGGGCTGATGCAGGTGTCGATGCGTGTGGACCTGGAGGTGGTGACGGGTGGCGTCGCGAAGGGCTGGCGCGTGCGGCAGTCGGCGGGCGGCGGGCTGGCGTGCCGCATGAGCTGCGATGGGGCGGCGGCGGACTACGGGATCAAGCTGCTGCCGTGGGGCGGTGTGGCTGCCCCGCTGTCGGGGGCGGTGGTGGCGGGTGAAGGCGGGGGTGAGGGTGACGGAGACGGAGACAGTGCTGGCCTCGGCAGAGCGTTCTGCTTCCTCCCCATGCCCGTGGCGACGGGGCTGCCCGTGCACATCAACGGCTACTTCGAGCTGCCCAGCGACCGTCGCGGGATCTTCTGGGGTGTGGGGGACACGGGCGAGGCGGAGCTGCGCAGCGCGTGGAACGAGGCCCTGCTGAAGGATGTGATCGCACAGGAGTACACGGTGCTGCTTCGTGACGTGCAGGAGGCGGTGTGCGGCACACCCGAGCGTGCCTGCGAGCTGTACGACCTCATGCCGGCACGCGACATCGACATGCCGTGGCGCCTCGTCAGCGAGGAGGTGTGCAAGCGGCTGGCGGACATCCCGTGCCTGTGGTGCGGCCCGTCCGGCGGGTGGCGGCGGCCCGACGGGTGCTGGGTGGCCACGGCAGGTGCAGTGCCGCACGCCGTGCTGGCGGGGCTGCGCAGCCTCGGGTTCGTGGTGGCGGAGGTGCCTGCGCGTGTAGCGCAGTGCCTGGGGGACAAGGCGCGCCCCCTGACTGCTGCCGCAGTGTGTGCCGGGGCTGCGCAGAACCCTGGGCGGGCGCATCCCGGCGGGAGGCTGGCGGCGGCAGAGGCGTGCGCCGTGCTGGACTGGGCCCTCAGCGAGCTGGCTGTGCTGAACGGGCACAACATCCCGGCACCCACGTCCCCACTGGCGGTGTCGCTGCGGCAGCTGCCCCTCGCAGCTGTGCTGTCAGGCAGCACCGTGCCCTTCGCCGGAAGCGATCTGCTGCACTGCAGCAGCAGCACGGCAGCTGCCACCAGCACCCCCACGCGTGTGGAGCAGCTGGTGTGCGGCACGCCTGCAGGCGGACGCATCCTCAGCACAGCTGCGGTGGCGGGGTGCCCCTCCCTGCAGGAGAAGCTGCAGCTGCCGCAGTGGCGCAGCGTCCTGGGCGTCAGGCTGGCCACACGCAGCTCTGTGATGTCCCTGCTGCCGCTGGCGGGGCTGCCGCAGGGGTGTGCGCCTGCTGCTGGGAACAGGAACGGGAAGGACAACAGCACCATGAACCTGCAGACACACGTGGCGTGGTCGCAGCAGCTGTGGGCCTGCCTGGACGAGCTGGCTGACGGGGAGGGCGGCAGTGGCTGGGCCGACCCCGGGGTGGGGTGGTGTGTGGTGCCGTGTGGCGGGGGTGCCTACACGTGCCGCCTGCAGAGGCAGACGGCCGACACGGTGCGTGTGATGGGGGCCAGCAGCAGCACCGCAGACGCAACAGCTGTGCCGGGGGAACTGGACACGGTCCTCAGGGAGGCTGGGGTGCACGCAGCGGACGTGCCGCACCTCGAGGGCTACATCCAGCAGCGCACCGCACTCGGGTGCTTCCGCGCACTGCACGCCGCACGCGCCACACCCCTGCCCGCCGCGTCTGCCGGGGTGGTGCGGGCCTGGCTGGCACACACGCTGCACGCCTTGCCGCAGGCAGAGCTGCGCAGCAGGGCTGTGCAGCTGCCCGTGTGGCTGGTGTGGGGCGGTGCAGGCCCTGCCCCGCTGCCTGCAGGCCACTGCGTGCTGCCGAGCGCCATACGCGACACGCCTGTAGAGCAGCTGCTGCGCCACCACGCCAGGGCCTCGCCCGAGGAGGCTGAGGTGCTGGTGCGTGCAGGCGTGCCGCGTTTGTCCGACGCTGCATTCTGGGTCTCCTTTCTTCAAGACGCTGCGTGCACGCCTGGTGCAGAGGGCGGCAGCGAGCGGGCTGCCTTCGTGTCGGCTGCCGAGCAGGCGCTGTGTGCAGCTGTGCAGCACCCTGCGGTGCGGCAGGCCGCATGCGGCGCAGCAGTCGTGCCGACGGCGGCAGGAGTGCTGCGGCCACTGTGCAGCGGGCTGTACGCCAGCACACCGGAGAGCGCAGCGCTGCTCCCGGATTCGCGAATTGTCGAGGACGGGTTCGCCACTGGTAAGGCGCGCAACGCCCTGCTGCTGCTGGGGATGCGCACCACCCTCAGCACGGACGACGTGGTGAGGGTGTGCTGCACGCTGGCAACGGAGGGCGACGTGAGTCGCGCGACGAAGATGCTGCGCTACGTGGACCGGAACCTGCAGTCGCTCCAGACAGATGTGATGTTTCAGAAACTGCAGGGCGTGGCGTGGGTGCCTGTCACGAAGCAGCTGCCGGACGCACTGCTGCCTGTGCAGGGCGGTGTGGCGGCACCGCTGCGTGTGGCAGCAGACGTGCGGCCACAGGACCAGATGTGGCTGTGCTCTGCGTCGAAGGGTATCGCCGCTCGCCCCTGCAGCGCTCGACTGTCCCGGTGCTTCGGGTGGGATGCACCGCTGCCTGCCGCCGTGCTTGTTGCGCAGCTACTTGCCGTGTCTGCAAAGCACGCTGAGTCAGCAGCAGACACCGCGGCAGGCGTGGCCGTGAACAGCCGGGTGCTGGAGCTGTACGGTGCACTGGAGGCACACCGGCAGGCGGGCAGCCTGGGTGCAGCACTGCAGGGTCTCGAGCAGCGCCCCTGTGTCTGGGTGGGGACACAGTTCGCACCCCCGCAGCAGGTGGCGCAGGAGACGACATACGGGCTGCCCGGTCTGCACACGCTGCCCGCAACGCTCCAGCAGTTCGCCACCCTGCTGCATGCGATGGGTGTGGAGCTGCGCTTCACCCCCAACACCTACACAGACGCGCTTGGGACGCTCGCACACGAGGCGGCAGGTGCATCGCTGTCGGATCCTGTGCTGCAGCAGGTGGTGGCGCTGCTGGTGCGACTCGAGCAGGATGTGGCGCACCTGCGGTCGCCTGTGCTGCTGCCCAGCATGGCGGGTGTGCTGTGCCCCTGCAACGCTCTGCTGTACGACGACATGCAGGGTGTGGAGTGCGGCGTCGAAGGGCTCGTACCCCTGCATCCCATGGTGCCGCGCAAGGTGGCAGAGACGTTCAACGTGCCGATGAAGCGGATGCTGGTGGCCTGCAGTGGTGAGGACGACTGGGACCTCGAGGACGGCATCGAAGCCTACGGGCAGAGCGAGAGCCTCACGTCGCGCATCCGCAACATCCTGTCAGAGTATGTGTCGGACGTCGGGATCTTCAACGAGATGCTGCAGAATGCAGACGACGCGCAGGCGTCGCAGTTCACCGTGATGCTGGACATGACGGAGTACGGCACATCATCTCTGATGACCCCTGCACTCCACACGTGGCAGGGCCCGGCCATCGTGGTGCACAACGATGCACAGTTCACCAACGCTGACTTCTCCAACCTCGCGTCAGTGGGCAAAGGGGCGAAGCTGGAGTCCACCAGCAAGACGGGACGGTTCGGGATTGGGTTCAACGCTGTGTACCACTTCACAGACGTGCCGAGCATCCTGTCGGGCGGCAGCCTTGTGTTCCTCGACCCGCACAGGAGACACGTGCGGGGCAGCACGGAAGGGGCGCCGGGCATCAAGTTGAGTGTCCCGTGGTCCCAGGCGAGCCTGTTTGCCGACCAGCTCGCACCTTACCGGCAGGCGGGCACCGACATGGCCAGCGACCCGCAGCGTGTGTACGACGGGACGCTGTTCCGTTTCCCGCTGCGGACAGAGGAGGCGGCAGCACGGTCAGACATCAGCAAGCAGACCTACAGCGTGCAGCAGGCGGAGGAACTGCTGCAGAAGTTCTGCGCCACCGCGTCGGAGCTGCTGCTCTTCCTGAAGCACGTGCGCTGCGTGCGTGTGCTGGTGCGGAACGGCGACAGTGTGGACGAGATGTACCACACGGAACTGTCGGTGGACCCTGCACACGAGGAGCGCCACAAGCAGGTGTACACCTTCGTTGCCGGCACCAGCGAGTCGAGCGCGTCACGCGACGGGCTGAAGCACCGCCTCAGCACCACACAGGACGCAGACCTGCCGTGGGAGGTGACGGACGTGGCGATCGCAACACGGGCACGTGGGGAAGACGGGACCATCACCGAGACCAGGACCGGGTGGGTGCTCAGCGCTGGGATTGGTGGGGGCGAGACCAAGGAGCTCGCGGTGAAGGCGGCGGAGGGGCGGAAGCTGCTGCCGTGGGGCGGTGTGGCGCTGCAGCGCGGCAGGGCGGCAGGCGCACCGGCAACAGGGCGTGCCTACGCCTTCCTGCCCCTGCCGCAGTCGAGCGGGATGGCGTGGCACATCAACGGGGCGTTCGACCTGTCGACAAACAGGCGCAACCTGTGGTTCGATGACTTCGGGGAGCACGGGGAGCGGTCGCTGTGGAACGTGGCCCTGATGCAGGACCCCTGCGTGCCTGCTGCGGTGCGTCTGCTGCTGCGCCTGGCAGAGGAGGCGGGCAGCGCAGCCGCTGCCCAGCTGTACGAACTGCTTCCGGGTGCAGGCTTGCACGGCCTGTTTGAGCAGTTTGCTGACGCGCTCTACCTCCGCCTGCAGTCCGTCCCTGTGCTGGCGTCGATGAATGCTGACGGGTCTGTGGGTGCGTGGGTGGAGCCCAGCAAGGCCGTCCTGCTGGACATGCAGGAGGGCGACACGCACTACGCACGCAGAGCAGTCATCGCCAAGGCCCTGGTGCTCGCAGGCAAGGTGGTGGCACCTGTCCCACCACACGTGTCTGCAATGCTGCTGAAGCACGGTGCTGTGGCCGTCACCCCTGAGTGCCTCCGCGAGACGCTGAAGGCGCTGCCGTCCCTGCCTTCCGGGCTGAAGCCTGCCGACGTGGCGCAGCTGCTGGCATACGCTGCGTCAGACCTGGGCACAGCAGGCAAGGGCTTCGAACACCTGCACGGTGTACCCCTGCTGCCGGTGATGTCGGGTGCTGTGAAGCGCTTCTGTGCTGGGACTGACCCTGCAGAGCTTGTCTTCTCCGGTGTTCCCCGCGGCTTCCTCAAGGGCCTCCCTGCTGTGCAGGGCATAGTGGTTCATGATCTCCTGTGGCGGTCAGGGGTGTCTTTGCACTCCCTCGCAGGCAGCACCAACCTGCGGCGGATGTGCAAAACGAAGCACCTGCACATCCTGCTGTCTAGCGCACTTGACCCCAGCATGTTCGGCACACCACGTGTGTCACGTTGCAACCCGAAAGCACCGAAGAAGGAGGTGGTCGACGCCTTCTGGGAGGGAGTGCACCTCATCCGTGGGAGGATCGAAGGTGACCTGCGGTGTTGGCCCCTGATCCCTGCCACCAGTGTCTTGGTAGACGATGCTAACAGACACACCGTCCTGTGGAGTGTCCGAAAAGACATGGTCCCTGTGCTGGTCGAGCTGGGCATCGACAGCGTGACGGACCCCTCCGACTACATCGCCGAGCTGGTCCCGCAGTCATCCCCTGCGACGATTCTCGATGCGATGATTGCTGTGCACGAAACGACGAGTGCTGCCGTCTCGGCTGTTTCTGCGATGCAGCCGGAATCACGCGACAAGCTGCTTCAGTACTTTGTGAAATACACAAAGTTGTACGGGAAGGCCCGGCTTCCTGCCCACCACATGGATCTGCTGAAGGCACTTCCCATCTTCCGCCTGCACCCAGCCAAATCCGGTAGGTTCTCCCACATCGACCCCGAAGTGCAGCTGCCGCCCCGCAACATTCCTGCCTGTAACTCCACGATACTGGCTGGGCACTACGTGCTCCCGGAGGGAGATTTCAACCAGCAGTTCATGGAGGCGGTTGGTGCCACCACCGTGTCACACGAGGACTTCGTGACGCGTCTCCTCAGCAACCGGCCACTCGGTGTGAACGACGATGACGTTGCTGGTGTCGTTGTCGGCTACCTCTCAACCTGCGAGGCTCCTGAAACAGGGTCCCAAGCTGCTGACCTGCTGCGCGACACAGCATGGATGCCCAACAGGGCGGGTGGCTTCAAGCGCCCCGCTCAGCTGCTGAACCCTGAACTTGCAGGGGTCGCATCTGTACCCGACTGCGTGCTGCCCCATACTCACTTACCACGTGACATTCTCTCCGAGGTTGGCGTCCACACTGAAATTACATGGCAGGCGGCTGTCGTGTGGGCGGAAGGTGTTAGCACCATCAGCCGCAGGAGCGATGCCCGCAAATCCGCCGCCAAGCTGCAACAGGCTGTGCGCGCACTGGACCCCACAGCCGGCGACTATTTCAGCTTCTGCACCATCTCGTGTGTGCCTGTGGAGCTGAGCAAATACACAGGGTACCCACACGACCCTGCACTGGTGCCAGACAACGGACTCATGCCCCCCGAGCAGGTGCAGCGTGCAAGCAACCGTGCCCTCTGCTCTGCTGTCTGCGGCATCGCTGAGGAGCAGCTTCTTGGTCATATCCCGATGTGGCTTGAAGAACAGGTAGTGCCGAGCACCGTGCTGGTGCAGCAGCTCCTGAAGGCGGTGGCTCTGGGCCCTGACGAGGTGGTGACCACGCGTGTCTACAGCGAGATCTCGAAGCGCTTGGAGAACAACGAGTGGAGGATGCGCAATGCCCTCGACGCGGTGCTGGACAAGGACATCGTGCGGATCGGTTCCTCCTTCAAGCGCCCCTCGGAGGTGGCCCTGAGCCCGCCGGCTGTGCAGGGTGCACCCTACCTGTGCCAGATGCCTGAGGATGAGTTGGCCAAGTGGAGAGCCGAGTGGGCACCGCTGCTGTCCGCACTGGGCATCGTGGAGAGCTTCGGCCCTGCGAACTACGCTGCCTGTGTCGCACGCCTTGCAGAGGAACGCAACGGGGAGGCCCTGGAGGCAGGCGTGCTTGAGAAGGTGGTGGAGATTGCCAAACACGTGGCAGAGTCGGAGTCGCCACGCAGTCTGTCGCACCTGCCTAACACCTACGGGGTGCTGCGGGGTGTGAACCAGCTGGTGTACAACGACATGGACGGAGACGACACGACGCACGAGTTGGTGCACGCCTCCATCCCCAACGAAGTTGCAGAGCGTCTCGGGGGCAAGTCTTGCAAGCAGCGCGTGTACCTGGAGATCCAGCAGAGGGTGACGTGCCCGCAGAAGGCGCAGCTCGTGCCACGCCTGAAGGGGCACGGTGTGGAGAGCATCGTGCACGAGCTGCTGGGTGTGGCTCACCAGCTGGGTGCTGCGCACGTGGGCTTCACCCTCGACACCGCACAGCACGGCAGCGCGTTCGTGATCCCCAACACGGAGCAGCACCAAGGGCCAGGTGTGCTGTTCTGCCTGCAGGGTGTGCAGGTGTCGTGCGACGAGGTCGAGCGCCTGGTCAGCGGGGAGGCAGCACCGGGTGGCGGGCTCGGCCTTGCGGCGTGCTTCACTGCGTCGGACTGCGTGCAGGTGGCTGCCAGCGGGCAGCTGATGATCTTCCAACCAGGCGGTCTGTCACCCAGCCTGCCACTCGTCGAGGTGCGGCAGAGCTTCGGCCCACACCTGGCGGCCTTCCGTGGGGACGAGGAGGTGGGGCTGGCGGTGCGCTTCGGGCTGCGCACACAGGCGTCGGGACTCGGGCGTTCGTGCAGCCCTGCGGACTTCGGGGAGGTGCTGCGCAGGGTGTCGCGTGCGGTGCCGTCGATGCTGCCGCTGCGTCCGTCCGTGCAGCAGGTCGTGTTTGGCGAACAGGGACCTGCAGTCGCACAGGCAGAGGTACCGGCTGGGGCTGGCCTTGACGAGCAGCCTGCTGCAGCTGACGCCGACACGCTGCGTCCAGTGTCGCGGTGCGTCGTGCGGTTCCCCTCAGAGGCGGCGGGGAAGGACCCTCGGGCAGCAGCCTGGTGCAGGCAGCAGTTGAGGCACACGGGGCTGGCCGCATTCATGGCGCCGGCGACGGAGAAGACAAGCGTGTACACTGTCGAGGTGGACAGGTTCGAGCCGAGGTGCGACGACAACACCGACGGTGACGGGGACGGCGGCGGTGGAGGCGAAACGTGCACCACACAGCGCTGGGCGGCAGTGCTGACGGCCGGTGCCATCCCCACACAGCTGCACGGGGTGGAGCTCGACCCTGTCGGCGGTGCTGCGGCACTGCTGGGTGTGGATGGGCAGCAGGCGGCCACCAGTGCGCTGTGTGCCGCAGGGCGCCAGCTGACGCTGTGCCCGCAACTGCACAGCACGCCGACAGGCCTGCCTGTGCAGCTGCTGTGCGCGGAGGTGGGCTCTGAGGTGGCGGCACCCCAGATGGAGGCTTGGAACGCTGCGGTGCGACGCACGATGCACACGGCGTACGGGGTGCTGCTGCGCGAGCTGTGCGCCCGCAGCAACACGCTTGCGCTGCCCACACAGCAGACGTGCTACTCCTTCTGGCCAGACGACTCCCAAGCACGCGACACACACATGCAGTGTGTGGAACACGTCTACCGGCAGCTGTCCGCACACCCGCTGTTCCTGCTGTGCACGGCAGGGGCAGCAGCGTACGAGCCTGCCACAAAGGCGTCCTTTGCGTACGTGCAGGGGCTGTCCACAGAGCTCGAGGAGGGTGCGCTGTTGGCGGTGTCGCAGGAGCTGCCCGTCTTCAGCGTGCCGCAACACGTGGCCCGTGGGATGTGCCTCCACTCTGGGTCGGAGGGCGTCAGCGCGCTGTCTGCAGCTGATGTCTGTGACGCGTTCCGCATGAACAGCGACACGGTCGACAGCCTTGTGTCCCGCCTGGACACCCCACAGCAGGTCGTCAGCCTGCTGGAAATTGCGGCAGACGCGCTGCAGCCGCACGAGGCAGGGCGTCTGAGGCAGGTGCGTCTTCTGCCTATGTACGAGGGTGCAGGCATCCTCACTGTCGCCGCATTCGCATCGCAAACCGTGTGGATCGGGGGCCAGGCCGAGTGCACCCTGTTCCCGCACAAGCTGGGGCAGTTCGCACACCCCTGCCTGATGGACTCGGAGACGCTGCGCCCTCTGCTGCTGGACGCCAAGGTGCAGGACGCACTCCGCCTGCACAAGCCTGCAGCACGCGAAGTGCTGCAGCTGCTGCAGGGTGCACAGCAAGCCACCCCTGTGCCCCGCAGCTGGAAGGGGCAGAGTGCCGTGCCTGCAGAGGCTGCTGCGGCTGTGCCGCACGAGTGGCTGCAGAGCCTGTGGTGCATCATGCAGCCCAACGACACAGCACGCTTCACATCGTGGCCGCTCCTGCCGCTTGCAGACGGCCGCCTCGTCAGCTGTGGGGACGTGCAGCTTGTCTTCAACTTCGAAGCGGAGGAGGTGTCTGTGGGTGCTGCTGCCGAGGGCGGGACGGGTGCCGTGGACACACACACACCCGTGCCCTCGCACAGCGCACACGACCCTGCCGTGCTGCGTGAGCATGTGTGCGCCCTGGGGCTGCCTGTGGCGTCCCCTGTGTTCACAGGGGTCACACGCTTCCAGCCGCAGGGCACCGCAGCCCAGGTGGTGGCGCAGAAGCTGGCTGACTGCACGCAGCGCGGGTTGGTGCAGTGGGAGGGCGCGTGTGTGGCGCACACCGATGCCCTGCTGCAGTACCTTGCAGGCAGTTCGTCCGACTTTGGGGAGCAGGTGCATGCCGACAACATACGGAAGCTGCCACTCTTCACCCCGGTGTCGGACCCAGGGAGTCGTGTCGCCCTCCAGCAAACCGACTGCACTGCAGCACCGGCCGTGCCCTTCCTGCAGGATGTCAAGTGGTATGTACTGCACGTGTCTTGTGCCTCGCACGCCACACACCACAGGGTCACACGCTCAGACGAGACCGACCCGCTGCTGCAGCAGCTGGGTGTGGAGCTGCTGTCGGAAGCGGACGTGTGGGTGCGTGAGGTGATTCCGTCGCTGCACGACAACATGCGGTCAGATGAGCGCCACGACAAGGTATGTGCTGTGCCTGGTGCTGGCATTGATCCACACACCCTACACACTTCGTTGTGACACAGCTGCTGTACCTGCGTGACAACTACGCCCGTCTGCTTGGTGTTGTCGATGTTGGAGGTGCCGAAGGTGACGAAGGTCCTGAAGGTGCTGTTGTCGATGTTGAAGGTGCCGCAGGTGACGAAGACACCGACGCCCCCGCTGTTGCCGAATCCAGTGAATCGAGCGATGCAAATGAACCACACTTGGCCAGCGATCTCAGGGAACTGGAAACAGACATGATGAATGCCGCCATCGTATGATTTGGATCTGGAACCGCTGCGCGCCCTCTGGGAAGTGGTCTTGGTTTCTGTCGCCACGCAACACGCCACTGCCTGCACACGATCCACCACACAGTTCCCCAACCGCGACGGCACGCTGATGACTGCCAGTGACTTCCTGCACCCGGACATCCAGCTGGTCAAGGTGTGCTTCCCTTGCTTGGCCTGCCTGCCACACCACACCGCACAGGATGTCGTTGGCGATGACGGGTCGCGCCTTCCAGATGCACGCTACTGCGATGGGGCGTGGCTTACCTTCCTCCAGGAGCTGGGGATGCGGCCTGACGTATGGCGCTGCAGCGACACACACACACGGGTGGGCGGGGAGTGGGCAACGATGTGAAGTTGTGTGTTCCGTGTTCATGATTCCTCATTTGTCCACACCCACCCCACCTGCCACCACAGATGGACTCAGCAACGTTCCTCCGGTGTGCGGGATTCATCGACGAGGGGAAGGGCAAAGACCTGGACGCAGATGCCGTCAGCCGTGCCGCGCGTCTTGTGGACTCCCTCGTGTCTGACCTGGAAGCAGTACTGCCAGAGGAGGTGTCCGAGCGCATTCATGTTGTGGAGCAGCTGCGTCATCTGGCCATCGTGCCGCGTGTGGACCCCGTGCTGGGGAAGCACCGTCTGTTCACCTTCGCGCAGTGCTGCCTGCAGCAGGACGTGCAGCTTGTCGTGTTCAGCATGCCGACTCTGGAGCAGAAGTGGGTGCCGCCACGTGAGGCCTTCGCTCTGCTGTCGCTTGCATCGCCCCCGCCTGCAGAGGCTGTGGTGAAGTCGCTGGAGCGGGCCACAGACGCACTGATGCAGGAGTACCCGCTGGAGTCCAGCCCGGCAGCCGACTTCTGCGAAGCTGTGGCACACATCGTGGATGCGGTGCAGGACGTGGCGCGGCGTGAGAAGCTGCTGTCACGCGTGCGCAACACGGCGTGCCTGCCCGTCAACAATGCGGTGCTGGCACTCCCACGGCGCTGCTTCATTGCAGCCGACAAGCCCATGCCGCCGCTGGTGCACGTGCTGCCCGCAGAGTACAAGCAGCATCTTGCTGTGCTGGAGGAGGTGGGGGTGCGCACGTCTCCCGACGAGTCGTTCTACCAGGCGACGCTGGAGGAGCTGGCACAGGTGCAGCGGCCGCTCAGCCCTGGGGAGCTGAACGGCGTGCTGTACATGGTGCAGGTGCTGTGCGCCAAGGGTGAGGCGGTTGCATTCGTGCCCGATACTGGCAGCGTGATGCGGGACGCGACACGCACGCTGTACAACGACGCACCGTGGCTGATGCCGCGCCTGCAGGACGGGGCGCTGTCGTTCGCACACCCACGCCTGGAGCAGAGCCTCTGCGAGCGCGTGGGGCTGTGCACACTGCAGCGTGCGCTTGTGGAGCACCTCAAGGGCAGCCCTGCTGTGGTGGAGAGTGCAGAGGCTGACGAGCTGACGGAGCGCCTTCACAGCAAGGAGCTCGTGGTGTGCCTGCTGGACCTGCTGCGGTTCCAGCTGAGCGACGTGCCGCACGCACACGTCGTGGAGACGACGCTGCGGAAGTACCGCGTGCAGTTTGTCGAGGCGCTGCACACGCGCCTGCTGTCGGGCGGTGCAGACGGGGAGGACGTGACTGGTGACGCGGACGGGTGTCTCTTCTTCACAGACGATGAGGCACACATCATCTACGTGTCTGCTGCACGCCTCCCTGCAGGGCTGGACGCGGCTGCCGCTGTCGCACGCTGTGCCGTGCGCATCCTGCGCCTGCCGCAGGTTCCGCCCTTCCTGGCGCGGGTACTCGCCTGCCGCCCTGCCGACATGCAGGCCTGCGTGTGTGCCCTGCAGCTCGCCAACGGTGGGGGCGGTGCTGCAGGAGAGCGTGCGAAGCTGGGGCATGAGCTTGTTGGGGCGGATGCGGGTGTGGTGCAGCAGGTGGGCCGGCGCCACGTTGTCGGCGAGTGCGTCGCGTGGGAAGATGAGACGGGCATTCGCCGGTACGGCGAGGTTGCGGGTGTCTACGAGACCCAGATGGCCGACGCGCCGTACAACTACGACATCCGTGTTGGACTTGCGAAGAAGCGCATTCCCTGCACACACGTCTTCATGTTTGCGAGTGCACCCGTCCCCGACACTGCAGGCGGCACACCGGCTGCTGCTGCAGGTGTGGGTGGCGACGCACCTGCCGACGCTGATGCATCAGACGACGCAGGGCGGCACCGCATCCTGACGAGCCTCATGCAGCAGCTCGGCATCCAGGTGGACTCCGATGTCGCGACCCTGATGGACAAGCTGGAGGACACACGGCGCGAGGTGCAGGGGCTGCACAACCGCATCGGGCAGGCCGACAAGAAGGTGGAGCGCCTGCAGCGCGAGAGCGAGGACATGCACGCGCATTCCGACTGCTGCGTGTGCCTCACCCCGATGGAGTCGAAGAAGGTGCTCGTACCCTGTGGGCATGTGCTCTGCGATGAGTGCTCGGAGCGTTGCGAGAAGTGCCCCCACTGCAGGGTGGAGGTGCAGTCGCGTGTCAAGCTCTACCTGTAGTCCCACCGCACGCTGTCGCCATCGCACAGCACCTCACACGCAAGGTGCGACACATCAGCGGACACCCGCAGCAAGACAGCATCCTCTTGGTTGCACCCCACAACACCTCAAGGAGAAACTCATGAATCACGGTTGCCCCGCTCCCCTCGAATGACTCAGGTGCCTTCAGGCAAATGCAGGCTGCCGGAGCGATTTGCTGCTGAACGGAGTTTTGCTGCTTTCTCTCTCCCCCCCCCCTTTCTCCCCCCCTCTATCGTATGTGAATGTCCCCGTATACAGCTAGAATACCCAGCAGTACAGCCCCCCCCCCCCCCCGGGCCCCCCCCCCCCTCTCTCTCTCTCATCTCCGACATTCTTCCTCCTCGCCACCCTCTATACCCTCCCCGCTCTCCTTTCCCCCTCCCCCTCCGACCCAAACTGACCCTGGAGACGACTTTTTGTCGTTTTCATGTTTGGACACCAGAGGGTCCGCTGGTGCCTCTCCCCCCTGTTCACCCCCGGGAGGGAGGGGAGGACGGTGGCTCTCTTGGTAGTTGAAACATCGGGATTTCAGCCCGCTGCGGCACATGGCATGTTCTCCCGCAGAGGCTCCTGTTGGATTGAACCAGACCCAGGGTTTGCAGGGGATGTGAGAGAGTGGCGTGATTCTGCCTCGTCGTGCCTGACAGGTGCAACACAACACAACACAAAAAACATACCACCCACCCGCTTTGGCGTGGCCAACACCCCAACATCCCTGCCTGTGCCCCACCCCGATGGAATCGAACCCCAATCCCATCTATCCCAACCCTTATCATTGCCTTTGCCTTTCGCATTGCCCGCTGCCCCCCCCGCCCTCCCAGGTCAGGTCCTCTGTTGGAACGCCCGGGCTTTCAGCCCGGGTGCTCCGACCCCCGGCGTGAGGACCTGGTCACCTTTTCCTTCGAACATGTCACACAGCGTGACCCCTGAACCCACCACTACCGCCGCCCCGCCCTGTCTCTGCCTGGCAGCATCCCCGTGAGGTGTCAGGCGGGTGTTGAATAGGAAGCGGGTGGTGTCGCTCTAGAAAAGAAAGGAAGTGCATTATCATCCAAGGACAGCAACACGGGTGTGACTGTGTGTTTGATGCATGTCTTACGGGGTATGGCACCCTTCTGATTCTACTGCTTCCACTGTGGCGAAATCAGCTCCCGGTTCACCGCACTTCATCCTGGCACGCACTCTCTATTGATGCAGTGGTGTTTGCTTCTTTGCTTTACCCAGGCTCCTGGTCTCTAGCAAAGAAGGCTGTTGGCAGCGCATGTGTTCACCCATGCACCCCCGCACAGGTGACGAACCAGCGCACAACCAAAAGACTCCTTTCTTGTCCTTTTGATACCTTCCCCTCCCTTATCGCTTCTCACCCTCAGCCACATGCTCCTGCGGCATGAGGCCTTTCAGATTTTCGCCGTCCGCTCCTTCTTCAAAGTTCGGGTTCAATCCAACTGCGCGTTCTTCGGCTCCAGGTTGGCTCCACGAAGCAGCTGACCTGGCTGCCACATGGGCTACGCGCAGGCTGTGACCAACAGTGCAGGGAGGTGGAGTGTGAGGGTGTCTATGCAGAACACGTCTGATGCATGCATCGACAGCTTTGTTACAATATAGGGATGGCGGGGCATAGCCTTCGGATGGGGGGAGACCTCGGGGGCAAGTTGTTCCCGCTGCTGCCTGCATGTGTGGACAGGGCGGTTGCTGCTGCGGTGGGTGCGTTGCGGCACCACCTGGCCCCCTGCGGGCCAGGTGGCGGCTGATGGGTGCACTCACTTGGCGGCGGCACTGCCTTCTCCTCTCTTCCTGTCGGGCATCATGCCGATGCTGCGCTGCATGTCGCGCACTGCTTCCGGTGTGACCCTCTTCGAAGCATGCGGGGGTGCGGTAGGCCTGTCGACCTGCTCAACAGCAGAAGTAACTGCAGGACCAGCGCACCCTCTTTTTGATGTTTCAGAGTTGCCCAGTTGGCGGAGCCAATTGGGATAATTTTACGTTGCCTTGAGCTATCTTGCGACACCCCACCCGCACCGCTGCATCAGACAGCGGTGTACACAACGTGGGGGGTCTGCGTCACAACAGCACATTACAATTATGACACACTCAGTGTGGGAGGAAGGTGTCGCTTTGTCAGGACACCCTTACTCACCCACTTGTTGATCCGCACCCCTCTCCTTCACACAGGCGATGGTGTGTGAGTGCCAGTGGAGGCAGCACAAGAGTTCGCTCGGTGCGACCTACACTAAACTAAAAAGATTAGCGTGCGCGCGTGTGTGTGTCTGCCTCATCGAAGCAGGAAGTCAATGCACAGGCCAAACCCAAGTGAGTTACCCTTTGGCCCTGCTGCACAGCGTCTCCCGGAGAGGCTTTCCCTCAGCTGACGGACGGATCTGGTGCTGTCTTGGATGGCCACGATGTCTGCGAAGAGGGGGCAATGAGTCTGACCCCTTGACACGGCTGACCTTTCAGCGGCGTTGGGGACCGGAGCGTTCTCACAGGGTGCGGGAGGGGAAGGGGTTTGAACAATAGGGACCAGTTGCACAGACACACACAGTGTGGACGCAGGCTTCTTCTCTTCGTGGTAGAATGCGTATATCCAGTTATCAGGCAGCAGTCTCTCGTGGACTCAAATGTGAGATATGTGCTGGGCCTGAAGAAAGGGGCTGTGTGTGTTGTGTGTGCCTGCAAGTGGGCGTGTTTCTCTGCATCGTACATTGCCTTTCCTTATCACTACGCTCGGCGTTTACCTTCATTCTGCGAATTAACACCCCCCGCTTGCAGCAGCAAGGCCTACCGAGCTGACACCACACTTGGCGAGGATGTGCCGCGCTTTGCTAAGCCTGTCCCTTACCGGGCTTCGGGGATTTGACACCCTTCTGATTCTACTGCTTCCACTGTGGCGAAATCAACGCCCGGTTCACCGCACTTCATCCTGGCGTGCACTCTCGATTATGGTGCAATGTTCCTCTTCTGCTTCCTTGCCCTTTTGTTATTACGCACACGACTTTCGCGCGGAAAGTGTCATTCAGCTCTGCCAAACGTGCTCTACACACCACCCCCTTCATCAGGCAAGTGGGTTTGTAAGTGTGTGTGGAAGCGTCAACGCATCAAACGAAGTATCAACAGTAGAGAAAGAGCGGCAGAGTTGAAGTGACACTTTCCTTCCCCTCGCTTGTCGCTGATCACCCTCAGCCACATGCTCATGCGGCATGAGGCCTTTCAGAGTTTCGACGTCCGCTCCTTTTTCTTCAAGTTTGGCTTCAATCCAACTGCATGTTGGGTCATCTGCTTCAGGTGGGTTAGCGAAGCGGGGAGCTGACCCGCTGCACAGAGCTATCTCTGCCGCACAGGATGCAGGCTGTGACCAACAGCGTAGGGAGGTGGAGTGTGAGGGTGTCGATGTAGAACACGTCTGATGCATGCATCGACAGCTTTGTTACAATGTGGGGATGGCGGGGCATAGCCTTCGGATGGGGGAGACCTCGGGGGCAAGTTGTTCCGGCTGCTGCCTGCATGTGTGGACAGGGCGGTTGCTGCTGCGGTGGGTGCGTTGCGGCACCACCTGGCCCCCTGCGGGCCAGGTGGCGGCTGATGGGTGCACTCACTTGGCGGCGGCACTGCCTTCTCCTCTCTTCCCCATGTCGGGCATCATGCCGATGCTGCGCTGCATGTCGCGCACTGCTTCCGGTGTGACCCTCTTCGAAGCATGCGGGGGTGCGGTGGGCCTATCAGCCTGCCGGCCCCACAGTGCGTCGCTGAAGATGTCCTGCTGTTCATCAGATCCAAGAATGCCCTGTTGCCCCCTGACCCCCCCTCCGCAGCCCCTCTTCTCTCTTGACCACGGGTAGCTGGGGGCTTCAACCACACCACACACCACACCGCCCCACGCTGCAGGGTATCAAGCCCACCCCTGTTCCCAACCAGCTGCCACCTCGCCAGGCCTGCTGCTGCCTCTGCAGGATGGCGAGCTCGCATGCTTTCAAGCAGTCTGCGAGCCTGGTCGACAGGCTGCGTGAGATCCTGCATGACTACCCCGACAGCAGCATCCTGAAGGAGATGTTGCAGAATGCAGACGATGCGGGGGCAACTGTGATGAAGATCGGGTTCGACAGGCGGTCGTACCAGGAGGGCGGGGTGCCTGAGAGATTCAACCCGACAGGGATGCAGGGGCCTGCACTGCTGGTCTACAACAACGGCACATTCAGCGACGACGACATCAGGTCTATTCAGAGCATCGGGCGTTCCGTGAAGAAGGGCAACCTCCAGAAGACGGGGCGATTCGGGATCGGGTTCAACAGCGTGTACCACGTGTCGGACACGCCGTCATTTGTGAGCGGCAGCCGTGTGTGCTTCTTCGACCCGCTGTGCGAGCACCTTCCCGGTCGCAACGCTGGGTACAAGATGGACCTGAGTGACGCGGCGGACGCAGCACAGGTGCAGGCACACCCGTCGCTGATGCAGCCGTACTCGCGGTTCAGCTGCCGTGCTGTGGACGGGCATCACTTCGAGGGGACGCTGTTCCGGCTTCCTCTGCGCACACCCGGGCAGGCGGTGCGTGACGACTACCTGCGCAAGGTCCCCTTCCTGGAGGAGGACGTGGAGAACCTGCTGTCCGGCTTCTGCTCGGAGGCGGGCTGCATGCCGCTGTTCCTGAAGAACGTGCGGACGCTGGAGGTGCACTACTTCGGGGAGCACAGCACGGAGGACGAGCAGCGCACCTTCATCACAGACCTGCCGGGGCTGTGTGCGGACAGCGCGGCCAGCCGTGCGTTCCACACACGCCTGCCCGTCCCTGCGACTGTGGAGGGGCTGATGCAGGTGTCGATGCGTGTGGACCTGGAGGTGGTGACGGGTGGCGTCGCGAAGGGCTGGCGCGTGCGGCAGTCGGCGGGCGGCGGGCTGGCGTGCCGCATGAGCTGCGATGGGGCGGCGGCGGACTACGGGATCAAGCTGCTGCCGTGGGGCGGTGTGGCTGCCCCAATGTCGGGGGCGGTGGTGGCGGGTGAAGGCGGGGGTGAGGGTGACGGAGACGGAGACAGTGCTGGCCTCGGCAGAGCGTTCTGCTTCCTGCCCATGCCCGTGGCGACAGGGCTGCCCGTGCACATCAACGGCTACTTCGAGCTGCCCAGCGACCGTCGCGGGATCTTCTGGGGTGTGGGGGACACGGGCGAGGCGGAGCTGCGCAGCGCTTGGAACGAGGCCCTGCTGAAGGATGTGATCGCACAGGAGTACACAGTGCTGCTGCGTGACGTGCAGGAGGCAGTGTGCGGCACACCCGAGCGTGCCTGCGAGCTGTACGACCTCATGCCGGCACGCGACATCGACATGCCGTGGCGCCTCGTCAGCGAGGAGGTGTGCAAGCGGCTGGCGGACATCCCGTGCCTGTGGTGCGGCCCGTCCGGTGGGTGGCGGCGGCCCGACGGGTGCTGGGTGGCCACGGCAGGTGCAGTGCCGCACGCCGTGCTGGCGGGGCTGCGCAGCCTCGGGTTCGTGGTGGCGGAGGTGCCTGCGCGTGTGGCGCAGTGCCTGGGGGACGAGGCGCGCCCTCTGACTGCTGCCGCAGTGTGTGCCGGGGCTGCGCAGAACCCTGGGCGGGCGCATCCCGGCGGGAGGCTGGCGGCGGCAGAGGCGTGCGCCGTGCTGGACTGGGCCCTCAGCGAGCTGGCTGTGCTGAACGGGCACAACATCCCGGCACCCACGTCCCCACTGGCGGTGTCGCTGCGGCAGCTGCCCCTCGCAGCTGTGCTGTCAGGCAGCACCGTGCCCTTCGCCGGAAGCGATCTGCTGCACTGCAGCAGCAGCACGGCAGCTGCCACCAGCACCCCCACGCGTGTGGAGCAGCTGGTGTGCGGCACGCCTGCAGGCGGACGCATCCTCAGCACAGCTGCGGTGGCGGGGTGCCCCTCCCTGCAGGAGAAGCTGCAGCTGCCGCAGTGGCGCAGCGTCCTGGGCGTCAGGCTGGCCACACGCAGCTCTGTGATGTCCCTGCTGCCGCTGGCGGGGCTGCCGCAGGGGTGTGCGCCTGCTGCTGGGAACAGGAACGGGAAGGACAACAGCACCATGAACCTGCAGACACACGTGGCGTGGTCGCAGCAGCTGTGGGCCTGCCTGGACGAGCTGGCTGACGGGGAGGGCGGCAGTGGCTGGGCCGACCCCGGGGTGGGGTGGTGTGTGGTGCCGTGTGGCGGGGGTGCCTACACGTGCCGCCTGCAGAGGCAGACGGCCGACACGGTGCGTGTGATGGGGGCCAGCAGCAGCACCGCAGACGCAACAGCTGTGCCGGGAGAACTGGACACGGTCCTCAGGGAGGCTGGGGTGCACGCAGCGGACGTGCCGCACCTCGAGGGCTACATCCAGCAGCGCACCGCACTCGGGTGCTTCCGCGCACTGCACGCCGCACGCGCCACACCCCTGCCCGCCGCGTCTGCCGGGGTGGTGCGGGCCTGGCTGGCACACACGCTGCACGCCTTGCCGCAGGCAGAGCTGCGCAGCAGGGCTGTGCAGCTGCCCGTGTGGCTGGTGTGGGGCGGTGCAGGCCCTGCCCCGCTGCCTGCAGGCCACTGCGTGCTGCCGAGCGCCATACGCGACACGCCTGTAGAGCAGCTGCTGCGCCACCACGCCAGGGCCTCGCCCGAGGAGGCTGAGGTTCTGGTGCGTGCAGGCGTGCCGCGTTTGTCCGACGCTGAGTTCTGGGTCTCCTTTCTCCAGTATGCTGCGTGCACGCCAGGTGCGGGGGGCGGCAGCGAGCGGGCTGCCTTCGTGTCGGCTGCCGAGCAGGCGCTGTGTGCAGCTGTGCAGCACCCTGAGGTGCGGCAGGCTGCGTGCGACGCAACAGTCGTGCCGACGGCGGCAGGAGTGCTGCGTCCGCTGTGCAGCGGGCTGTGCGACCCCAACACGCCAGAGACGGCGGCGCTGCTCCCGGACATACACATCGTCGAGGACGGGTTCGCCACTGGGAAGGCACGCAACGCCCTGCTGCTGCTGGGGATGCGCACCACCCTCAGCACGGACGACGTGGTGGGGCTGTGCTGCACGCTGGCTGGAGAGGGTGACGTGAGTCGCGCCACCGCAATGCTGCATTACATGGACCGGAACCTGCAGTCGCTCCAGACAGATGTGTTGTTCCAGAAGCTGCAGGGCGTGGCGTGGGTGCCTGTCACGAAGGAGCTGCCGGACGCACTGCTGCCTGTGCAGGGCGGTGTGGCGGCACCGCTGCGTGTGGCAGCAGACGTGCGGCCACAGGACCAGATGTGGCTGTGCTCTGCGTCGAAGGGTATCGCCGCTCGCCCCTGCAGCGCTCGACTGTCCCGGTGCTTCGGGTGGGATGCACCGCTGCCTGCCGCCGTGCTTGTTGCGCAGCTACTTGCCGTGTCTGCAAAGCACGCTGAGTCAGCAGCAGACACCGCGGCAGGCGTGGCCGTGAACAGCCGGGTGCTGGAGCTGTACGGTGCACTGGAGGCACACCGGCAGGCGGGCAGCCTGGGTGCAGCACTGCAGGGTCTCGAGCAGCGCCCCTGTGTCTGGGTGGGGACACAGTTCGCACCCCCGCAGCAGGTGGCGCAGGAGACGACATACGGGCTGCCCGGTCTGCACACGCTGCCCGCAACGCTCCAGCAGTTCGCCACCCTGCTGCATGCGATGGGTGTGGAGCTGCACTTCACCCCCAACACCTACGCAGACGCGCTTGGGACGCTTGCACACAAGTCGGCGGCTGCATCGCTGTCGGATCCTGTGCTGCAGCAGGTGGTGGCGCTGCTGGTTCGTCTGGAGCACGATGCGGCACACCTGCGGTCGCCTGTGCTGCTGCCCAGCATGGCGGGTGTGCTGTGCCCCTGCAACGCGCTGCTGTACGACGACATGCAGGGTGTGGAGTGCGGCGTCGAAGGGCTCGTACCCCTGCATCCCATGGTGCCGCGCAAGGTGGCAGAGACGTTCGGCGTGCCGATGAAGCGGATGCTGGTGGCCTGCAGTGGTGAGGACGACTGGGGCTTCGAGGAAGGCATCGAAGCCTACGGGCAGAGCGAGAGCCTCACGTCGCGCATCCGCAACATCCTGTCAGAGTATGTGTCGGACGTCGGGATCTTCAACGAGATGCTGCAGAATGCAGACGACGCGCAGGCGTCGCAGTTCACCGTGATGCTGGACATGACGGAGTACGGCACATCATCTCTGATGAACTCTGCGTTGGAGCCGTTGCAGGGCCCGGCCATCGTGGTGCACAATGATGCACAGTTCACCAACGCTGACTTCTCCAACCTCGCGTCAGTGGGCAAAGGGGCGAAGCTGGAGTCCACCAGCAAGACGGGACGGTTCGGGATTGGGTTCAACGCTGTGTACCACTTCACAGACGTGCCGAGCATCCTGTCGGGCGGCAGCCTTGTGTTCCTCGACCCGCACAGGAGACACGTGCGGGGCAGCACGGAAGGGGCGCCGGGCATCAAGTTGAGTGTCCCGTGGTCCAAGGCGAGCCTGTTTGCCGACCAGCTCGCACCTTACCGGCAGGCGGGCACCGACATGGTCAGCGACCCGCAGCAGGTGTACGACGGGACGCTGTTCCGTTTCCCGCTGCGGACAGAGGAGGCGGCAGCACGGTCAGACCTCAGCAAGCAGACCTACAGCGTGCAGCAGGCGGAGGAACTGCTGCAGAAGTTCTGCGGCACCGCGTCGGAGCTGCTGCTCTTCCTGAAGCACGTGCGCTGCGTGCGTGTGCTGGTGCGGAACGGCGACAGTGTGGACGAGGTGTACCACACGGAACTGTCGGTGGACCCTGCACACGAGGAGCGCCACAAGCAGGTGTACACCTTCGTTGCCGGCACCAGCGAGTCGAGCGCGTCACGCGACGGGCTGAAGCACCGCCTCAACACCACGCAGGACGCAGACCTGCCGTGGGAGGTGACGGACGTGGCGATCGCAACACGGGCACGTGGGGAAGACGGGACCACCACCGAGACCAGGACCGGGTGGGTGCTCAGCGCTGGGATTGGTGGGGGCGAGACCAAGGAGCTCGCGGTGAAGGCGGCGGAGGGGCGGAAGCTGCTGCCGTGGGGCGGTGTGGCGCTGCAGCGCGGCAGGGCGGCAGGCGCACCGGCAACAGGGCGTGCCTACGCCTTCCTGCCCCTGCCGCAGTCGAGCGGGATGGCGTGGCACATCAACGGGGCGTTCGACCTGTCGACAAACAGGCGCAACCTGTGGTTCGATGACTTCGGGGAGCACGGGGAGCGGTCGCTGTGGAACGTGGCCCTGATGCAGGACCCCTGCGTGCCTGCTGCGGTGCGTCTGCTGCTGCGCCTGGCAGAGGAGGCGGGCAGCGCAGCCGCTGCCCAGCTGTACGAACTGCTTCCGGGTGCAGGCTTGCACGGCCTGTTTGAGCAGTTTGCGGACGCGCTCTACCTCCGCCTGCAGTCCGTCCCTGTGCTGGCGTCGATGAATGCTGACGGGTCTGTGGGTGCGTGGGTGGCGCCCAGCAAGGCCGTCCTGCTGGACATGCAGGAGGGCGACACGCACTACGCACGCAGAGCAGTCATCGCCAAGGCCCTGGTGCTCGCAGGCAAGGTGGTGGCATCTGTCCCACCACACGTGTCTGCGATGCTGCTGAAGCACGGTGCTGTGGCCGTCACCCCTGAGTGCCTCCGCGAGACGCTGAAGGCGCTGCCGTCCCTGCCTTCCGGGCTGAAGCCTGCCGACGTGGCGCAGCTGCTGGCATGCGCTGCGTCAGACCTGGGCACAGCAGGCAAGGGCTTCGAACACCTGCACGGCGTGCCCCTGCTGCCGGTGGTGTCGGGTGATGTGAAGCGCTTCTGTGCTGGGACTGACCCTGCAGAGCTTGTCTTCTCCGGTGTTCCCGGCGGCTTCCTCAAGGGCCTGCCTGCTGTGAAGGGCATCGTGGCTGTCGACAGCCTGTTGCGTGACTCCGCAGTGCCTTTGGCCGCACTCATGGCCAGCACCAACCTGCGGAAGGTGGCAGAACCCAAGCACCTGCACCTCCTGCTGTCTAGCGCACTTGACCCCAGCATGTTCGACACAGCACGTGTGTCACGGTCCGACCCGAAGGCACCGAAGAAGGAGGTGGTCGACGCCTTCTGGGAGATACTTCACCGCATCCGCGGGAAGATGGAAGGTGACCTCAGCCGTTGGCCCCTGATCCCTGCCACCAGCGTCTTCGTCGACAAGGCCAACAGGCACACCGTGCTGTGGGGTGTCCCTCAAGACCTGGTCCCTGTGCTGGTTGAGCTGGGCATCGACAGCGTGACGAACACCTCCAACTACATCCTGGAACTGGTGCCACGGTCGTCTTGTGAAACGATTCTCGATGCGCTGCTTGCTGTGCACAAAACGACCAGCGATTCCGTCTCTGTTGTTTCGAAGATGCAGCCGGAAGCACGTCACAAGCTGCTCCAGTGCCTTGTGACGTCGACGAGGTGCTCCCACGTGCACAACGTGCCCAAGATTGCCGACCACCACCGTGAGCTGCTGAAGGCACTCCCCATCTACCGCCTGCACCCAGCTGAATCCGGCAGGTTCTCCCACATCGACCCCGCAGTGCAGCTGCCGCCCGTCGGCAGTTTAAAATACAGCCCTGCAGTCCTGGCAGGGCACTACGATGCCCCCAATGATAAGACCCGGAAGTTCATGGAGGCGGTTGGTGCCACCACCGTGTCACACGAGGACTTCATGACGCGTCTCCTCAGCAACCGGCCACCCGGTGCGGACGACTACAATGTTGCTCGAGTCGTTGTCGGCTACTTCGCGTCCGGCGGGGCTCCCGAAGCAGGGTCCCGAGCTGCTAACCTGCTGCGCAACACAGCATGGGTGCCCAACAGGGCGGGTGGCTTCAAGCGCCCTGCTCAGCTGCTGAGCCCTGAGCTTGCAGGGGTGGGGTCTGTGCCCGACTGCGTGCTGCCCCGCACGGACATTCCACATGTCACCCTCGCCAAGGTCGGCGTCCATACTGAGGTCACATGGCAAGCGGCTGTCGTGTGGGCGGAAGGTGTCAGCACCATCAGCTGCAGGAAAGAAGCCCATAAGTTTGCTGCGTATCTGCAACATGGTGTGCGTGCACTGGATCCCACGAAGACTGGATTTTCCGCCTTCTCCGCCATCCCGTGTGTGCCTGTGCAGCAGATCAACGAGGCCGGGTACCCACACGACCCTGCACTGGTGCCAGACAACGGACTGATGTCCCCCGAGCAGGTGCAGCGTGCAAGCAACCGTGCCCTCTGCTCTGCTGTCTGCGGCATCGTTGTTGATGAGGTTTGCAGAGTGGAGGTGGGCTTTGCCAACTATGGTGGCTTTGCTGCTGTTGGGGGCTATCCAGATTACCTCCCTCTGTGGCTTGTCAAACAGGTGGTGCCCAACACCGTGCTGGTGCAGCAGCTCCTGAAGGCGGTGGCTCTGGGCCCTGACGAGGTGGTGACCCCACATATCTACAGCGAGATATCGAGGCGCCTGGGCCGTGCTGAGGCTCACACGACCAGGTACCCGTATTCTTGTGACCCTGAGCTCACGGAAGCTCTGAGGATGCGCCACGCCTTCAACGCGGTGCTGGGCAACGACATCGTGCGGATCGGTACCTCCTTCAAGCGCCCCTTGGAGGTGGCCCTGAGCCCGCCGGCTGTGCAGGGTGCACCCTACCTGTGCCAGATGCCTGAGGATGAGTTGGCCAAGTGGAGAGCCGAGTGGGCACCGCTGCTGTCCGCACTGGGCATCGTGGAGAGCTTCGGCCCTGCGAACTACGCTGCCTGTGTCGCACGCCTTGCAGAGGAACGCAACGGGGAGGCCCTGGAGGCAGGCGTGCTTGAGAAGGTGGTGGAGATTGCGAAGCACGTGGCAGAGTCGGAGTCGCCACGCAGTCTGTCGCACCTGCCCAACACATCCGGGGTGCTGCGGGGTGTGAACCAGCTGGTGTACAACGACATGGACGGAGACGACACGACGCACGAGTTGGTGCACGCCTCCATCCCCAACGAAGTTGCGGAGCGTCTCGGAGCGGAGTCCTGCAAGGAGCGCGTGTACCGTGAGATCCAGCAGAGGGTGACGTGCCCGCAGAAGGCGCAGCTCGTGCCACGCCTGAAGGGGCACGGTGTGGAGAGCATCGTGCACGAGCTGCTGGGTGTGGCTCACCAGCTGGGTGCTGCGCACGTGGGCTTCACCCTCGACACCGCACAGCACGGCAGCGCGTTCGTGATCCCCAACACGGAGCAGCACCAAGGGCCAGGTGTGCTGTTCTGCCTGCGGGGTGTGCAGGTGTCGTGCGACGAGGTCGAGCGCCTGGTCAGCGGGGAGGCAGCACCGGGTGGCGGGCTCGGCCTTGCGGCGTGCTTCACTGCGTCGGACTGCGTGCAGGTGGCTGCCAGCGGGCAGCTGATGATCTTCCAACCAGGTGCACCACTGTCCCCGAGCCTGCCACTCGTGGACGTTCGGAAGAAGTTCGCCCCTCATTTGTCTGCCTTCCGTGGGGACGAGGAGGTGGGGCTGGCGGTGCGCTTCGGGCTGCGCACACAGGCGTCGGGACTCGGGCGTGCGTGCAGCCCTGCGGACTTCGGGGAGGTGCTGCGCAGGGTGTCGCGTGTGGTGCCGTCGATGCTGCCGCTGCGTCCGTCCGTGCAGCAGGTCGTGTTTGGCGAACAGGGACCTGCAGTCGCACAGGCAGAGGTACCGGCTGGGGCTGGCCTTGACGAGCAGCCTGCTGCAGCTGACGCCGACACGCTGCGTCCAGTGTCGCGGTGCGTCGTGCGGTTCCCCTCAGAGGAGGCGGGGAAGGACCCTCGGGCAGCAGCCTGGTGCAGGCAGCAGTTGAGGCACACGGGGCTGGCCGCATTCGTGGCGCCGGCGACGGAGAAGACAAGCGTGTACACTGTCGAGGTGGACAGGTTCGAGCCGAGGTGCGACGACAACACCGACGGTGACGGGGACGGCGGCGGTGGAGGCGAAACGTGCACCACACAGCGCTGGGCGGCAGTGCTGACGGCCGGTGCCATCCCCACACAGCTGCACGGGGTGGAGCTCGACCCTGTCGGCGGTGCTGCGGCACTGCTGGGTGTGGACGGGCAGCAGGCGGCCACCAGTGCGCTGTGTGCCGCAGGGCGCCAGCTGACGCTGTGCCCGCAGCTGCACAGCACGCCGACAGGCCTGCCTGTGCAGCTGCTGTGCGCGGAGGTGGGCTCTGAGGTGGCGGCACCCCAGATGGAGGCTTGGAACGCTGCGGTGCGACGCACGATGCACACGGCGTACGGGGTGCTGCTGCGCGAGCTGTGCGCCCGCAGCAACACGCTTGCGCTGCCCACACAGCAGACGTGCTACTCCTTCTGGCCAGACGACTCCCAAGCACGCGACACACACATGCAGTGTGTGGAACACGTCTACCGGCAGCTGTCCGCACACCCGCTGTTCCTGCTGTGCACGGCAGGGGCAGCAGCGTACGAGCCTGCCACAAAGGCGTCCTTTGCGTACGTGCAGGGGCTGTCCACAGAGCTCGAGGAGGGTGCGCTGTTGGCGGTGTCGCAGGAGCTGCCCGTCTTCAGCGTGCCGCAACACGTGGCCCGTGGGATGTGCCTCCACTCTGGGTCGGAGGGCGTCAGCGCGCTGTCTGCAGCTGATGTCTGTGACGCGTTCCGCATGAACAGCGACACGGTCGACAGCCTTGTGTCCCGCCTGGACACCCCACAGCAGGTCGTCAGCCTGCTGGAAATTGCGGCAGACGCGCTGCAGCCGCACGAGGCAGGGCGTCTGAGGCAGGTGCGTCTTCTGCCTATGTACGAGGGTGCAGGCATCCTCACTGTCGCCGCATTCGCATCGCAAACCGTGTGGATCGGGGGCCAGGCCGAGTGCACCCTGTTCCCGCACAAGCTGGGGCAGTTCGCACACCCCTGCCTGATGGACTCGGAGACGCTGCGCCCTCTGCTGCTGGACGCCAAGGTGCAGGACGCACTCCGCCTGCACAAGCCTGCAGCACGCGAAGTGCTGCAGCTGCTGCAGGGTGCACAGCAAGCCACCCCTGTGCCCCGCAGCTGGAAGGGGCAGAGTGCCGTGCCTGCAGAGGATGCTGCGGCTGTGCCGCACGAGTGGCTGCAGAGCCTGTGGTGCATCATGCAGCCCGACGACACAGCACGCTTCACATCGTGGCCGCTCCTGCCGCTTGCAGACGGCCGCCTCGTCAGCTGTGGGGACGTGCAGCTTGTCTTCAACTTCGAAGCGGAGGAGGTGTCTGTGGGTGCTGCTGCCGAGGGCGGGACGGGTGCCGTGGACACACACACACCCGTGCCCTCGCACAGCGCACACGACCCTGCCGTCCTGCGTGAGCATGTGTGCGCCCTGGGGCTGCCTGTGGCGTCCCCTATGTTCACAGGGGTCACACGCTTCCAGCCGCAGGGCACCGCAGCCCAGGTGGTGGCGCGGAAGCTGGCTGACTGCACGCAGCGCGGGTTGGTGCAGTGGGAGGGCGCGTGTGTGGCGCACACCGATGCCCTGCTGCTGTACCTTGCAGGCAGTTCGTCCGACTTTGGGGAGCAGGTGCATGCCGACAACATACGGAAGCTGCCACTCTTCACCCCGGTGTCGGACACAGGGAGTCGTGTCGCCCTCCAGCAGAGGTGCACTGCAGCACCGGTCGTGCCCTTCCTGCAGGATGTCAACTGGTATGTACTGCACGTGCCTTGTGCCTCGCACGCCACACACCACAGGGTCACACGCTCAGACGAGACCGACCCGCTGCTGCAGCAGCTGGGTGTGGAGCTGCTGTCGGAAGCGGACGTGTGGGTGCGTGAGGTGATTCCGTCGCTGCACGACGACATGACGTCAGATGAGCGCCACGACAAGGTATGTGCTGTGCCTGGTGAAAATCGAAAGGTCCCACGCACCAAATTCTGCCCAAAAATCGTCAAAAATGGACATGTCATACGCAGCAAGGGGGCAAACCACTCCCCAATGCTCAATGATTCCACGGCAAGCCAGATTTTCTGATCAATTGGTTTGTTTGAGCATGTTCCTGGCCCTTGTTTGGAAAGTAGATGACCCCTGGCTGGAGAGGACGGTTGTGCTCGACCGCACGGAGAGAGAACCTTCTCCATATCAACCTCCACTCCACAATGCCACAAGTGGCAGGAAGGCCGGGTGTTACAGGCCTCAACCAGGGTTCCAAGGCTCTCCACTTCCTGGCTGCGTCAGGGATCACCGGGTACAGCGAGCAGGATTCCCTGTCCTGACACCCCAGCATGTACCACCGGAAGAACCCGAAACAGCAGCCGCCCCTCATGGGGGTTGCAAGAGGCACGGAAATCGTTCAAATCGGACCAAGTCCGAAAATTCGGCACTTTCTTGGGTACAAATTGCGGTCCTTTTTTGAAAAAAGGCTAATTCTGTAAGGGGGACCTTTTCGAATTTTTTTTTTCGGGCACTTTTTCCACAAGGAATTGTCCGCCCTGTCCGCTACTGTCCGCTACTGTCCACTACCGATTTCAAGGATCCTCCTATGTCAAACCATGAAAAAAATATTTTCAAAAATATAAAAATATGTTGGAAAAAACCTTCCTAATCCGGCGATTTATAGGGGGACCCTTTTCGAATTTTTTTTGGGGAAGGGGTAAATTGAACGTTTTTGGCCATTTGAAGCCACTGCGAGCATTCCCGGGCCTCGGAAATCAGATTTTTGCCCCTGAAATGCGGTACCGGTCCGGACGAAAATCCGAAAAATTCGCGCCAAAAAATGACCCCCGAAGCTGCGGTCTGGGTCCAAAGGATTTGTGCCAAGGGCCGTTATGGACACCCCGTAAACCCTTCTGGGACCAAAAAGTGCACGAAAGGGGTTAAAACGGCCTAATTCGTTGATTTGTTGCATTTCCCAGCCAAAAATCGATTTTTTGGCTTGGCGAGTAGTTGGCGAAAATCGCGAAAAATCCCAAAAATATCGATTTTTCACATGGAAAATGGGACCAAAAACCGGGTTCTGGCCATTTCTGGGTGGTTTTTCGGGGTTTCCAGACAATGTTCGCCATTTTTCTGCCCGAAACCCCAGCCTGCTTGCATACACGTTAAGTCGAATAAATTAGACATAAGCAGAAGAGCAACATCATAATGTTCGTGAGAATGTCACCCCCCAAGCGGAGGCCGAGGGTGACATTCTCTCGGGGTACCCTCGGTAAGTCTAATAAACTAGACATAACCAGAAGACCAACATCATCATGTTCGTGCTAGCACTTTGTGCGCCAAAAAACAGGTTACGCTCTTCATTTGGCTGCGTTCAACGAAAAAAAGACACTTCTTTCTGGAGTTTAGCTAGCACGATTCAGTTGGTCAAATCATGTGTCTGGTTTCTTCTGCCCCCCACCCCCGTGCAAGGTCATGTGCCCCATCCCATCGCTTGTTGTCTTGATTGCAGGGCTCCGCACTTTTTTGCTGTGCATGCTTGCGCTTCTCGCCTCCACACACCACCCTGGGGGGAGGGACAGAGGGCGGAGGGGGCTACACACTTACACAACCGATTCGGTCAAACAATGCCACGTCATCCCCATTGGGGTCCTGGACCGCGGCGTCTCTCCCAGCGAATTGGTGTCGTCATCAGGCAGGCTAAGTAGTTGTCTACACAGGACATTGGTTTTAAGGGGGTCTGAGTTCTGCGGAACTGGCTTCAAGGGACGCCCCCTCGTAATGACTGGGTGGATGGAGCCAAGTAATACCAGGTGGTCGGACACCGGAACTCTCGGCATTTATTAGTCGCGGGAACTGTGTCCGTGTGGTCGGGTGTGACCCCTTCCGATTCCACTGATTCCACTCTTGAACATGTAGTGTTGAAAGATACTTGGTGTTCTGATGTTTTACAGGGTACTTGACAAAGGAAAGAGGGTGGTCAGTCTTGTGATCCACCCTGAATCCTTCCTGTGAGCAGCAGATCCACAACACCTCGACTTCTTTCAGCGGCTGTATTGATATTGCCTGACACAGCAAACATGATTCAATTGGAGGAACAAGCCTCGTACACCAGCGGCCCAAAAGGTGGATTTCATGTATGGTTTTAGGATTTCCCTTACTACTGATGGTGTAGAGACTACAAAGCCTGACCTGATGACGCCGCCATGAACCTGGGAGACACGCCGCGTGAGAAGGGACCTCGGTGCGGGGTGGCGTGAAGATCCTGCCTGAGTGCCCTCGTCGGGACCCGCGGTAAACCGTGGCGTTCCCCCCGAGGCAAGTCCAGGACGAAGGTTGCAGATAACCGCTGCACCTCTTCGTCCGAAAGGAGCTCACAGGATAGGGGAACTGCCCACACCCCACTCACGACAGTGTATCCGAAAGGTGCACTGCGCGTGTGGTGGCGGTGTCGGGTCCAGACCCACCTCGTTCCCCCATGCCCGTCAGTTGTTGCCCCTCCAGGGGTGGCTGCTGTCTGGCATGGGGGGCGCCCTCCCTGCCTTGCAAGGAAAAATGTAGAACGGCATGCTGCCCGTTTCTTCATTTTTTCACCTTGCCTGGCAGGGGGGGGCCCACCCTCACGGGGGGAAAAAGAGGAACGGCATGCTGCCCGTTCACTCTTTTTTCCTCCCGTCGTGGGTGGGCCCACTTCCGGCCATAAAATTGGCCGGAAATTTTTTTCAGCAAAAAATCCATTTTTTGCTGAGCATAGAAAAAATATTTTGGAATATTTTTTGGCAAAAATATTTTTGAAAATATTTTTTGAAAGTTGCAAACATAAAAAAATATTCTGGAATATTCTGGCCCAAAACATATGTTTGGGGCACTATGCCTAGGGGGGGTCAAATGGGGGTGACAAACACGATTTTTCAAAAAACCGGCGCAGAGGCCCCAAAGCCCCCGTAAACCCTCCAAACCCCCCCAGATCGGTCCGGAAACCCATCGAACCCCACTTTTCCACCATTCCGGGCACCTCAGGTGCCCGAATTGGGGTACCTAAATTTTGTGCCACCGTTTGGTACCGGACAGTGCCACTGTGTGGGAGGTTGGAAAAGAAAATGCCCCAACACACCACATCTGAGGGTTGCAATGCATGTTGCTTGCCAACCACGTCATCCGGTGGGTGTCAGGCGCTATGTAGGTGGCATGAGCCAGGTCTTCGATGTGTTCTGGCTTGTATATGTACCTCCCTGCCTGCGGCACAGGCACTGCCTTTGTCCCCCACACCAGCCACAGAGAGCGTATTGTACTCGGTCCACGGTTGCTGATTCATTGTGATGCGTTGTATCCTCGAGTGAACGTCACACACTAGTGGCACCACCACCCGCCATCCGAGAGCTGTATTGACTTTGCGCCCTTCCGTTGCATTCACCTCGCCACGCATATTGCACCGTTCAGTACCAGTGCTCTTGGGCCAGGCAAAGTAGACCGCAGCAACTACCAATTCTGGCACAATGGGTACCACGACAGCGCACTTCGTGTGTTCCCGGAATGTACAGCTCGTGTTGCAACAGTCGTTGTCAACACATCCCGGTTGTGGAGCACTGCTGCACAGGAATCACACGACCATCTGGACTTGTTCCGTACCTACAGGCAGCCTCCCGGTGCATGGTGGCAGGGAGGTACATATACAAGCCAGAACTCATCGAAGACCTGGCTAATGCCACCTACATAGCGCCTGACACCCACCGGATGACGTGGTTGGCAAGCAACATGCATTGCAACCCTCAGATGTGGTGTGTTGGGGCATTTTCTTTTCCAACCTCCCACACAGTGGCACTGTCCGGTACCAAACGGTGGCACAAAATTTAGGTACCCCAATTCGGGCACCTGAGGTGCCCGGAATGGTGGAAAAGTGGGGTTCGATGGGTTTCCGGACCGATCTGGGGGGGTTTGGAGGGTTTACGGGGGCTTTGGGGCCTCTGCGCCGGTTTTTTGAAAAATCGTGTTTGTCCACGTAAAAGGGTGGCATTTGACCCCCCCTACCCCCCCCCCCCCCCCCCCTCCAAACAAAAGCCAACCCACACCCAGTCGGGACCCCGTGAGCTTCTTTTTAACTTGTCCAGGGCCCCCCCCTCACCCCCACCCCCACTCTCCCATCCCCGATACCCTGCCCCCTCCCCCGCCCCTCTCTGCCGGGCTGAAGGTGTACCACTCGTGATGAGGGCTGGGCTGATTGTGCGCGCCGCCTGATCACGTTTGGAAGGCCTCCTGTATACCCGGTCCATGGCGGGGGAGGGAGGGGGGGAAGGGAACAGCCAAAAGGTGTTTTCAAAATGATGGCCTGCAGTAGCGTGGCCCTGGCAGTGAAGGAGGGGAGACACACACACATAGGGCGCCCGCCTGTCCCCCGGCCCCCCTCCCCCATCCCCGCACTTCAGATGTCACTTCGATGTGGGGGGTAGATGGCGCCCTATGCTATGTTTCATCCCCTTCTCCTGTGCTTCCAGGAAGAAGGAAAGCGGCTCCGCTTTTCCAACACATCACCACCTCCTCCTCCTCCACACCCGCACCCCCTCTCCCTCAGGCCAACACCCCTACCCACCACACCCACATACACAGCAACGTCGGGGTGGGCGGGGTGTGGGGCTAAGGCTAAGATCCGCTTCCACACGGGTCGACCCCACTAAAAATAACGCTGATCCCTGCACCCACACACATGAAGGCGGGTCGGCACCTCGACCCGGCCAGACGATGAAGTCTTTTGAGGACCTGGAGAGGCGGTTCTACCAACTGGCGGCGGAAGTGAGCCTGCCGACACTGGACAGGATCATGTTTGCCAACAACCTGCTCGACACGGGGGACGAGGATAGAGGCGCGCTGAGTGATATCGTCCGCCTCCTGAAGGAGCACAAACACCGCACCGTGGATGTGGTGGACGCGATACGGCAGCGCGAGGAGGTGCTGGGGAGGCTATGCGCGCAGGTCCCTCTGTTCGAAGGAGGCTGCGCCTCGCTTGAGGTGCAGACGCGCACCCTCCGCTTGGTGTACCTCCTGCAGCAGAGGACGCAGCGGGTTGTGGAGGGGATAGTGCGCTGGAGGGCACTCCTCACACGCCCCTACGGCTTCATCTACCAGGGGCAGAACTACATCCTGCGGATAGCGCGGGACAGCAAGGCGCTGGGGGAGTCCAGCATCGCGGAGGTGCTGCCTCTGCAGACAGCCGCCTTTCCCCTCAGCTCGAATAGCCCGTCGCTTTCGATGTTTACCTGCACCGGGGTGGCGAAGGACGGTTCGATGGCCCCGGTGTCCAACGGGGGGAACGGTGCGGCGACGCCGCAGCTCCTGCTGCGCTTGAAGCGGTGTGAGCGTGTGATAGCGAAGGAGTTTGACTCGCAGCTGTCCCTCCTGCATGATCTGAGCTCGCTGTGTGTCGAAGGGCTCTTCCTCCCGGTGCTGAGCACGGGGGTGGTTCCGAACTGCACGACGGGGGTCCCGATTAACAGCAGGAAGTTCTCGCTCAAGCAGGCCTCCCTGCTGTCGAAGTGCTACGACATGCTGACCAAACCGCCTCCGCTGTCGCAAGGTATGGAGGCAGGCAGGGGACGAATAACCACGTGACACTTTCCCGCCCACACTGTGGTGGGTCCAGACCCCTCCCCCCCACACGAGAGTGCGTTGACGCTTCTACACACAAACCCTGAAATGATAATCGCACCCTGAGCCTGATGAAGGGTGGGGTTAGTGTATAGAGCACGTTTGGATGCTTGCTGTGGTGGGTGACTTTCTGCTCACACGAGTGTGCGGAAAAATACGATCTCACAGGAGCCGCGTGCTGCTGTAGTGACGTTTCCCCCCCCTCCTCCCCTCCCCCAGTCTACCCAACCCAACTCCACACTCCCTCCAACCAGACTTCTTTGCCCAATGCGCGCGCTCTGCCGGCGCTTCCTGCGACGATGAACTTCCAGACGAAACCTCAGCACAGCCGCCACCCGCCGGACCCGGCGTGCCCAGCAGCGCTGCCCTGCCACAGGCGGTGGAGGGTATTGCGTGACCGCGGTGGGCAGCAGGCCTCTGTCTCTGCCTCTGTCTGGGGAGGAGGGTGCCCCACACACACGACGACCCGGCAGTCGGCTCGCATTTCCAACGAGTCGGTGCTGACTGCACCGCGCCGTGCGTTACGACCTGTATCGGCCCAGGGGGCGGAGGCCCGCCCCTGCTCTGATGCTGAGGTGTTGTTGTTTGTTGCAGAATCCGTGCTGTGTGCATTGCCATGCCACACCCGCCCGGTCTGCGTCTGTCTGTGTCCTGCTGTCTGTGTGTCTGTCTGTGCCACCCCACCTCCGGGGGTGCCGTGGGTGTGTGCGGTGTGGGGGTCTGCTGGCTATCCCACAGGGGACAGGGCGGCAGTCCTGCCAGGTCGGGTGGGGAGCGGCCTAGCAGTCTCGGTGGCGTGCGCGCTGCCCGGCTCTGATGTGCGACGCGAGGTTGGTTGCACAGACGTGGTGTTGCGCCACTCGCCCGCCCCCCTCCCCGCCCAGCCATTCACCGTATTTGTCCAATCATCAGAAGAAGCGGAGCTTGGGCAACCGTGATTCCAAACCGCGTATTATTTGACACATCGGCGCTTCCACGCACCAACACAAACCTGTGCATGGATTTCCGGCAGGGTTGGCGATTCTTAGCCAAGTACCAGTGGCAGGAACCCATGCCGAACCAAAACGTACTGGGGGTCTTCGCTGGTCGTTATCCTTCGTCGATCTTCGTCAGTTTAGCCAATTCAACAGCAAATGCACCAAAATTCACTGATCACCCCGTAGCGAAGACCCCCACTGATCATACCGACAAGTTCACCACACCCCACCACATCCCCCGACAGATATATCAAGCCCACCCCTGTTCACAACCAGCTGCCATCTCGCCAGGCCTGCTGCTGCCTCTGCAGGATGGCGAGCTCGCATGATTTCAAGCAGTCTGCGAGCCTGGTCGACAGGCTGCGTGAGATCCTGCATGACTACCCCGACAGCAGCATCCTGAAGGAGATGCTGCAGAACGCAGACGATGCGGGGGCAACTGTGATGAAGATCGGGTTCGACAGGCGGTCGTACCAGGAGGGCGGGGTGCCTGAGAGGTTCAACCCGACAGGGATGCAGGGGCCTGCACTGCTGGTCTACAACAACGGCACATTCAGCGACAAGGACATCAGCTCTATTCAGAGCATCGGGCGGTCGGGGAAGAGGGACAACCTTCAGAAGACGGGGCGATTCGGGATCGGGTTCAACAGCGTGTACCACGTGTCGGACACGCCGTCATTTGTGAGCGGCAGCCGTGTGTGCTTCTTCGACCCGCTGTGCGAGCACCTTCCCGGTCGCAACGCCGGGTACAAGATGGACCTGAGTGACGCGGCGGACGCAGCACAGGTGCAGGCACACCCGTCGCTGATGCAGCCGTACTCGCGGTTCGGCTGCCGTGCTGTGGACGGGCAGCACTTCGAGGGGACGCTGTTCCGGCTTCCTCTGCGCACACCCGGGCAGGCGGTGCGTGACGACTACCTGCGCAAGGTCCCCTTCCTGGAGGAGGACGTGGAGAAGCTGCTGTCCGGCTTCTGCTCGGAGGCGGGCTGCATGCCGCTGTTCCTGAAGAACGTGCGGACGCTGGAGGTGCACTACTTCGGGGAGCACAGCACGGAGGACGAGCAGCGCACCTTCATCGCAGACCTGCCCGGGCTGTCTGCGGACAGCGCGGCCAGCCGTGCGTTCCACACACGCCTGCCCGTCCCTGCGACTGTGGAGGGGCTGATGCAGGTGTCGATGCGTGTGGACCTGGAGGTGGTGACGGGTGGCGTCGCGAAGGGCTGGCGCGTGCGGCAGTCGGCGGGCGGCGGGCTGGCGTGCCGCATGAGCTGCGATGGGGCGGCGGCGGACTACGGGATCAAGCTGCTGCCGTGGGGCGGTGTGGCTGCCCCGCTGTCGGGGGCGGTGGTGGCGGGTGAAGGCGGGGGTGAGGGTGACGGAGACGGAGACAGTGCTGGCCTCGGCAGAGCGTTCTGCTTCCTCCCCATGCCCGTGGCGACGGGGCTGCCCGTGCACATCAACGGCTACTTCGAGCTGCCCAGCGACCGTCGCGGGATCTTCTGGGGTGTGGGGGACACGGGCGAGGCGGAGCTGCGCAGCGCGTGGAACGAGGCCCTGCTGAAGGATGTGATCGCACAGGAGTACACGGTGCTGCTTCGTGACGTGCAGGAGGCGGTGTGCGGCACACCCGAGCGTGCCTGCGAGCTGTACGACCTCATGCCGGCACGCGACATCGACATGCCGTGGCGCCTCGTCAGCGAGGAGGTGTGCAAGCGGCTGGCGGACATCCCGTGCCTGTGGTGCGGCCCGTCCGGCGGGTGGCGGCGGCCCGACGGGTGCTGGGTGGCCACGGCAGGTGCAGTGCCGCACGCCGTGCTGGCGGGGCTGCGCAGCCTCGGGTTCGTGGTGGCGGAGGTGCCTGCGCGTGTAGCGCAGTGCCTGGGGGACAAGGCGCGCCCCCTGACTGCTGCCGCAGTGTGTGCCGGGGCTGCGCAGAACCCTGGGCGGGCGCATCCCGGCGGGAGGCTGGCGGCGGCAGAGGCGTGCGCCGTGCTGGACTGGGCCCTCAGCGAGCTGGCTGTGCTGAACGGGCACAACATCCCGGCACCCACGTCCCCACTGGCGGTGTCGCTGCGGCAGCTGCCCCTCGCAGCTGTGCTGTCAGGCAGCACCGTGCCCTTCGCCGGAAGCGATCTGCTGCACTGCAGCAGCAGCACGGCAGCTGCCACCAGCACCCCCACGCGTGTGGAGCAGCTGGTGTGCGGCACGCCTGCAGGCGGACGCATCCTCAGCACAGCTGCGGTGGCGGGGTGCCCCTCCCTGCAGGAGAAGCTGCAGCTGCCGCAGTGGCGCAGCGTCCTGGGCGTCAGGCTGGCCACACGCAGCTCTGTGATGTCCCTGCTGCCGCTGGCGGGGCTGCCGCAGGGGTGTGCGCCTGCTGCTGGGAACAGGAACGGGAAGGACAACAGCACCATGAACCTGCAGACACACGTGGCGTGGTCGCAGCAGCTGTGGGCCTGCCTGGACGAGCTGGCTGACGGGGAGGGCGGCAGTGGCTGGGCCGACCCCGGGGTGGGGTGGTGTGTGGTGCCGTGTGGCGGGGGTGCCTACACGTGCCGCCTGCAGAGGCAGACGGCCGACACGGTGCGTGTGATGGGGGCCAGCAGCAGCACCGCAGACGCAACAGCTGTGCCGGGGGAACTGGACACGGTCCTCAGGGAGGCTGGGGTGCACGCAGCGGACGTGCCGCACCTCGAGGGCTACATCCAGCAGCGCACCGCACTCGGGTGCTTCCGCGCACTGCACGCCGCACGCGCCACACCCCTGCCCGCCGCGTCTGCCGGGGTGGTGCGGGCCTGGCTGGCACACACGCTGCACGCCTTGCCGCAGGCAGAGCTGCGCAGCAGGGCTGTGCAGCTGCCCGTGTGGCTGGTGTGGGGCGGTGCAGGCCCTGCCCCGCTGCCTGCAGGCCACTGCGTGCTGCCGAGCGCCATACGCGACACGCCTGTAGAGCAGCTGCTGCGCCACCACGCCAGGGCCTCGCCCGAGGAGGCTGAGGTGCTGGTGCGTGCAGGCGTGCCGCGTTTGTCCGACGCTGCATTCTGGGTCTCCTTTCTTCAAGACGCTGCGTGCACGCCTGGTGCAGAGGGCGGCAGCGAGCGGGCTGCCTTCGTGTCGGCTGCCGAGCAGGCGCTGTGTGCAGCTGTGCAGCACCCTGCGGTGCGGCAGGCCGCATGCGGCGCAGCAGTCGTGCCGACGGCGGCAGGAGTGCTGCGGCCACTGTGCAGCGGGCTGTACGCCAGCACACCGGAGAGCGCAGCGCTGCTCCCGGATTCGCGAATTGTCGAGGACGGGTTCGCCACTGGTAAGGCGCGCAACGCCCTGCTGCTGCTGGGGATGCGCACCACCCTCAGCACGGACGACGTGGTGAGGGTGTGCTGCACGCTGGCAACGGAGGGCGACGTGAGTCGCGCGACGAAGATGCTGCGCTACGTGGACCGGAACCTGCAGTCGCTCCAGACAGATGTGATGTTTCAGAAACTGCAGGGCGTGGCGTGGGTGCCTGTCACGAAGCAGCTGCCGGACGCACTGCTGCCTGTGCAGGGCGGTGTGGCGGCACCGCTGCGTGTGGCAGCAGACGTGCGGCCACAGGACCAGATGTGGCTGTGCTCTGCGTCGAAGGGTATCGCCGCTCGCCCCTGCAGCGCTCGACTGTCCCGGTGCTTCGGGTGGGATGCACCGCTGCCTGCCGCCGTGCTTGTTGCGCAGCTACTTGCCGTGTCTGCAAAGCACGCTGAGTCAGCAGCAGACACCGCGGCAGGCGTGGCCGTGAACAGCCGGGTGCTGGAGCTGTACGGTGCACTGGAGGCACACCGGCAGGCGGGCAGCCTGGGTGCAGCACTGCAGGGTCTCGAGCAGCGCCCCTGTGTCTGGGTGGGGACACAGTTCGCACCCCCGCAGCAGGTGGCGCAGGAGACGACATACGGGCTGCCCGGTCTGCACACGCTGCCCGCAACGCTCCAGCAGTTCGCCACCCTGCTGCATGCGATGGGTGTGGAGCTGCGCTTCACCCCCAACACCTACACAGACGCGCTTGGGACGCTCGCACACGAGGCGGCAGGTGCATCGCTGTCGGATCCTGTGCTGCAGCAGGTGGTGGCGCTGCTGGTGCGACTCGAGCAGGATGTGGCGCACCTGCGGTCGCCTGTGCTGCTGCCCAGCATGGCGGGTGTGCTGTGCCCCTGCAACGCTCTGCTGTACGACGACATGCAGGGTGTGGAGTGCGGCGTCGAAGGGCTCGTACCCCTGCATCCCATGGTGCCGCGCAAGGTGGCAGAGACGTTCAACGTGCCGATGAAGCGGATGCTGGTGGCCTGCAGTGGTGAGGACGACTGGGACCTCGAGGACGGCATCGAAGCCTACGGGCAGAGCGAGAGCCTCACGTCGCGCATCCGCAACATCCTGTCAGAGTATGTGTCGGACGTCGGGATCTTCAACGAGATGCTGCAGAATGCAGACGACGCGCAGGCGTCGCAGTTCACCGTGATGCTGGACATGACGGAGTACGGCACATCATCTCTGATGACCCCTGCACTCCACACGTGGCAGGGCCCGGCCATCGTGGTGCACAACGATGCACAGTTCACCAACGCTGACTTCTCCAACCTCGCGTCAGTGGGCAAAGGGGCGAAGCTGGAGTCCACCAGCAAGACGGGACGGTTCGGGATTGGGTTCAACGCTGTGTACCACTTCACAGACGTGCCGAGCATCCTGTCGGGCGGCAGCCTTGTGTTCCTCGACCCGCACAGGAGACACGTGCGGGGCAGCACGGAAGGGGCGCCGGGCATCAAGTTGAGTGTCCCGTGGTCCCAGGCGAGCCTGTTTGCCGACCAGCTCGCACCTTACCGGCAGGCGGGCACCGACATGGCCAGCGACCCGCAGCGTGTGTACGACGGGACGCTGTTCCGTTTCCCGCTGCGGACAGAGGAGGCGGCAGCACGGTCAGACATCAGCAAGCAGACCTACAGCGTGCAGCAGGCGGAGGAACTGCTGCAGAAGTTCTGCGCCACCGCGTCGGAGCTGCTGCTCTTCCTGAAGCACGTGCGCTGCGTGCGTGTGCTGGTGCGGAACGGCGACAGTGTGGACGAGATGTACCACACGGAACTGTCGGTGGACCCTGCACACGAGGAGCGCCACAAGCAGGTGTACACCTTCGTTGCCGGCACCAGCGAGTCGAGCGCGTCACGCGACGGGCTGAAGCACCGCCTCAGCACCACACAGGACGCAGACCTGCCGTGGGAGGTGACGGACGTGGCGATCGCAACACGGGCACGTGGGGAAGACGGGACCATCACCGAGACCAGGACCGGGTGGGTGCTCAGCGCTGGGATTGGTGGGGGCGAGACCAAGGAGCTCGCGGTGAAGGCGGCGGAGGGGCGGAAGCTGCTGCCGTGGGGCGGTGTGGCGCTGCAGCGCGGCAGGGCGGCAGGCGCACCGGCAACAGGGCGTGCCTACGCCTTCCTGCCCCTGCCGCAGTCGAGCGGGATGGCGTGGCACATCAACGGGGCGTTCGACCTGTCGACAAACAGGCGCAACCTGTGGTTCGATGACTTCGGGGAGCACGGGGAGCGGTCGCTGTGGAACGTGGCCCTGATGCAGGACCCCTGCGTGCCTGCTGCGGTGCGTCTGCTGCTGCGCCTGGCAGAGGAGGCGGGCAGCGCAGCCGCTGCCCAGCTGTACGAACTGCTTCCGGGTGCAGGCTTGCACGGCCTGTTTGAGCAGTTTGCTGACGCGCTCTACCTCCGCCTGCAGTCCGTCCCTGTGCTGGCGTCGATGAATGCTGACGGGTCTGTGGGTGCGTGGGTGGAGCCCAGCAAGGCCGTCCTGCTGGACATGCAGGAGGGCGACACGCACTACGCACGCAGAGCAGTCATCGCCAAGGCCCTGGTGCTCGCAGGCAAGGTGGTGGCACCTGTCCCACCACACGTGTCTGCAATGCTGCTGAAGCACGGTGCTGTGGCCGTCACCCCTGAGTGCCTCCGCGAGACGCTGAAGGCGCTGCCGTCCCTGCCTTCCGGGCTGAAGCCTGCCGACGTGGCGCAGCTGCTGGCATACGCTGCGTCAGACCTGGGCACAGCAGGCAAGGGCTTCGAACACCTGCACGGTGTACCCCTGCTGCCGGTGATGTCGGGTGCTGTGAAGCGCTTCTGTGCTGGGACTGACCCTGCAGAGCTTGTCTTCTCCGGTGTTCCCCGCGGCTTCCTCAAGGGCCTCCCTGCTGTGCAGGGCATAGTGGTTCATGATCTCCTGTGGCGGTCAGGGGTGTCTTTGCACTCCCTCGCAGGCAGCACCAACCTGCGGCGGATGTGCAAAACGAAGCACCTGCACATCCTGCTGTCTAGCGCACTTGACCCCAGCATGTTCGGCACACCACGTGTGTCACGTTGCAACCCGAAAGCACCGAAGAAGGAGGTGGTCGACGCCTTCTGGGAGGGAGTGCACCTCATCCGTGGGAGGATCGAAGGTGACCTGCGGTGTTGGCCCCTGATCCCTGCCACCAGTGTCTTGGTAGACGATGCTAACAGACACACCGTCCTGTGGAGTGTCCGAAAAGACATGGTCCCTGTGCTGGTCGAGCTGGGCATCGACAGCGTGACGGACCCCTCCGACTACATCGCCGAGCTGGTCCCGCAGTCATCCCCTGCGACGATTCTCGATGCGATGATTGCTGTGCACGAAACGACGAGTGCTGCCGTCTCGGCTGTTTCTGCGATGCAGCCGGAATCACGCGACAAGCTGCTTCAGTACTTTGTGAAATACACAAAGTTGTACGGGAAGGCCCGGCTTCCTGCCCACCACATGGATCTGCTGAAGGCACTTCCCATCTTCCGCCTGCACCCAGCCAAATCCGGTAGGTTCTCCCACATCGACCCCGAAGTGCAGCTGCCGCCCCGCAACATTCCTGCCTGTAACTCCACGATACTGGCTGGGCACTACGTGCTCCCGGAGGGAGATTTCAACCAGCAGTTCATGGAGGCGGTTGGTGCCACCACCGTGTCACACGAGGACTTCGTGACGCGTCTCCTCAGCAACCGGCCACTCGGTGTGAACGACGATGACGTTGCTGGTGTCGTTGTCGGCTACCTCTCAACCTGCGAGGCTCCTGAAACAGGGTCCCAAGCTGCTGACCTGCTGCGCGACACAGCATGGATGCCCAACAGGGCGGGTGGCTTCAAGCGCCCCGCTCAGCTGCTGAACCCTGAACTTGCAGGGGTCGCATCTGTACCCGACTGCGTGCTGCCCCATACTCACTTACCACGTGACATTCTCTCCGAGGTTGGCGTCCACACTGAAATTACATGGCAGGCGGCTGTCGTGTGGGCGGAAGGTGTTAGCACCATCAGCCGCAGGAGCGATGCCCGCAAATCCGCCGCCAAGCTGCAACAGGCTGTGCGCGCACTGGACCCCACAGCCGGCGACTATTTCAGCTTCTGCACCATCTCGTGTGTGCCTGTGGAGCTGAGCAAATACACAGGGTACCCACACGACCCTGCACTGGTGCCAGACAACGGACTCATGCCCCCCGAGCAGGTGCAGCGTGCAAGCAACCGTGCCCTCTGCTCTGCTGTCTGCGGCATCGCTGAGGAGCAGCTTCTTGGTCATATCCCGATGTGGCTTGAAGAACAGGTAGTGCCGAGCACCGTGCTGGTGCAGCAGCTCCTGAAGGCGGTGGCTCTGGGCCCTGACGAGGTGGTGACCACGCGTGTCTACAGCGAGATCTCGAAGCGCTTGGAGAACAACGAGTGGAGGATGCGCAATGCCCTCGACGCGGTGCTGGACAAGGACATCGTGCGGATCGGTTCCTCCTTCAAGCGCCCCTCGGAGGTGGCCCTGAGCCCGCCGGCTGTGCAGGGTGCACCCTACCTGTGCCAGATGCCTGAGGATGAGTTGGCCAAGTGGAGAGCCGAGTGGGCACCGCTGCTGTCCGCACTGGGCATCGTGGAGAGCTTCGGCCCTGCGAACTACGCTGCCTGTGTCGCACGCCTTGCAGAGGAACGCAACGGGGAGGCCCTGGAGGCAGGCGTGCTTGAGAAGGTGGTGGAGATTGCCAAACACGTGGCAGAGTCGGAGTCGCCACGCAGTCTGTCGCACCTGCCTAACACCTACGGGGTGCTGCGGGGTGTGAACCAGCTGGTGTACAACGACATGGACGGAGACGACACGACGCACGAGTTGGTGCACGCCTCCATCCCCAACGAAGTTGCAGAGCGTCTCGGGGGCAAGTCTTGCAAGCAGCGCGTGTACCTGGAGATCCAGCAGAGGGTGACGTGCCCGCAGAAGGCGCAGCTCGTGCCACGCCTGAAGGGGCACGGTGTGGAGAGCATCGTGCACGAGCTGCTGGGTGTGGCTCACCAGCTGGGTGCTGCGCACGTGGGCTTCACCCTCGACACCGCACAGCACGGCAGCGCGTTCGTGATCCCCAACACGGAGCAGCACCAAGGGCCAGGTGTGCTGTTCTGCCTGCAGGGTGTGCAGGTGTCGTGCGACGAGGTCGAGCGCCTGGTCAGCGGGGAGGCAGCACCGGGTGGCGGGCTCGGCCTTGCGGCGTGCTTCACTGCGTCGGACTGCGTGCAGGTGGCTGCCAGCGGGCAGCTGATGATCTTCCAACCAGGCGGTCTGTCACCCAGCCTGCCACTCGTCGAGGTGCGGCAGAGCTTCGGCCCACACCTGGCGGCCTTCCGTGGGGACGAGGAGGTGGGGCTGGCGGTGCGCTTCGGGCTGCGCACACAGGCGTCGGGACTCGGGCGTTCGTGCAGCCCTGCGGACTTCGGGGAGGTGCTGCGCAGGGTGTCGCGTGCGGTGCCGTCGATGCTGCCGCTGCGTCCGTCCGTGCAGCAGGTCGTGTTTGGCGAACAGGGACCTGCAGTCGCACAGGCAGAGGTACCGGCTGGGGCTGGCCTTGACGAGCAGCCTGCTGCAGCTGACGCCGACACGCTGCGTCCAGTGTCGCGGTGCGTCGTGCGGTTCCCCTCAGAGGCGGCGGGGAAGGACCCTCGGGCAGCAGCCTGGTGCAGGCAGCAGTTGAGGCACACGGGGCTGGCCGCATTCATGGCGCCGGCGACGGAGAAGACAAGCGTGTACACTGTCGAGGTGGACAGGTTCGAGCCGAGGTGCGACGACAACACCGACGGTGACGGGGACGGCGGCGGTGGAGGCGAAACGTGCACCACACAGCGCTGGGCGGCAGTGCTGACGGCCGGTGCCATCCCCACACAGCTGCACGGGGTGGAGCTCGACCCTGTCGGCGGTGCTGCGGCACTGCTGGGTGTGGATGGGCAGCAGGCGGCCACCAGTGCGTTGTGTGCCGCAGGGCGCCAGCTGACGCTGTGCCCGCAACTGCACAGCACGCCGACAGGCCTGCCTGTGCAGCTGCTGTGCGCGGAGGTGGGCTCTGAGGTGGCGGCACCCCAGATGGAGGCTTGGAACGCTGCGGTGCGACGCACGATGCACACGGCGTACGGGGTGCTGCTGCGCGAGCTGTGCGCCCGCAGCAACACGCTTGCGCTGCCCACACAGCAGACGTGCTACTCCTTCTGGCCAGACGACTCCCAAGCACGCGACACACACATGCAGTGTGTGGAACACGTCTACCGGCAGCTGTCCGCACACCCGCTGTTCCTGCTGTGCACGGCAGGGGCAGCAGCGTACGAGCCTGCCACAAAGGCGTCCTTTGCGTACGTGCAGGGGCTGTCCACAGAGCTCGAGGAGGGTGCGCTGTTGGCGGTGTCGCAGGAGCTGCCCGTCTTCAGCGTGCCGCAACACGTGGCCCGTGGGATGTGCCTCCACTCTGGGTCGGAGGGCGTCAGCGCGCTGTCTGCAGCTGATGTCTGTGACGCGTTCCGCATGAACAGCGACACGGTCGACAGCCTTGTGTCCCGCCTGGACACCCCACAGCAGGTCGTCAGCCTGCTGGAAATTGCGGCAGACGCGCTGCAGCCGCACGAGGCAGGGCGTCTGAGGCAGGTGCGTCTTCTGCCTATGTACGAGGGTGCAGGCATCCTCACTGTCGCCGCATTCGCATCGCAAACCGTGTGGATCGGGGGCCAGGCCGAGTGCACCCTGTTCCCGCACAAGCTGGGGCAGTTCGCACACCCCTGCCTGATGGACTCGGAGACGCTGCGCCCTCTGCTGCTGGACGCCAAGGTGCAGGACGCACTCCGCCTGCACAAGCCTGCAGCACGCGAAGTGCTGCAGCTGCTGCAGGGTGCACAGCAAGCCACCCCTGTGCCCCGCAGCTGGAAGGGGCAGAGTGCCGTGCCTGCAGAGGCTGCTGCGGCTGTGCCGCACGAGTGGCTGCAGAGCCTGTGGTGCATCATGCAGCCCAACGACACAGCACGCTTCACATCGTGGCCGCTCCTGCCGCTTGCAGACGGCCGCCTCGTCAGCTGTGGGGACGTGCAGCTTGTCTTCAACTTCGAAGCGGAGGAGGTGTCTGTGGGTGCTGCTGCCGAGGGCGGGACGGGTGCCGTGGACACACACACACCCGTGCCCTCGCACAGCGCACACGACCCTGCCGTGCTGCGTGAGCATGTGTGCGCCCTGGGGCTGCCTGTGGCGTCCCCTGTGTTCACAGGGGTCACACGCTTCCAGCCGCAGGGCACCGCAGCCCAGGTGGTGGCGCAGAAGCTGGCTGACTGCACGCAGCGCGGGTTGGTGCAGTGGGAGGGCGCGTGTGTGGCGCACACCGATGCCCTGCTGCAGTACCTTGCAGGCAGTTCGTCCGACTTTGGGGAGCAGGTGCATGCCGACAACATACGGAAGCTGCCACTCTTCACCCCGGTGTCGGACCCAGGGAGTCGTGTCGCCCTCCAGCAAACCGACTGCACTGCAGCACCGGCCGTGCCCTTCCTGCAGGATGTCAAGTGGTATGTACTGCACGTGTCTTGTGCCTCGCACGCCACACACCACAGGGTCACACGCTCAGACGAGACCGACCCGCTGCTGCAGCAGCTGGGTGTGGAGCTGCTGTCGGAAGCGGACGTGTGGGTGCGTGAGGTGATTCCGTCGCTGCACGACAACATGCGGTCAGATGAGCGCCACGACAAGGTATGTGCTGTGCCTGGTGCTGGCATTGATCCACACACCCTACACACTTCGTTGTGACACAGCTGCTGTACCTGCGTGACAACTACGCCCGTCTGCTTGGTGTTGTCGATGTTGGAGGTGCCGAAGGTGACGAAGGTCCTGAAGGTGCTGTTGTCGATGTTGAAGGTGCCGCAGGTGACGAAGACACCGACGCCCCCGCTGTTGCCGAATCCAGTGAATCGAGCGATGCAAATGAACCACACTTGGCCAGCGATCTCAGGGAACTGGAAACAGACATGATGAATGCCGCCATCGTATAATTTGGATCTGGAACCGCTGCGCGCCCTCTGGGAAGTGGTCTTGGTTTCTGTCGCCACGCAACACGCCACTGCCTGCACACGATCCACCACACAGTTCCCCAACCGCGACGGCACGCTGATGACTGCCAGTGACTTCCTGCACCCGGACATCCAGCTGGTCAAGGTGTGCTTCCCTTGCTTGGCCTGCCTGCCACACCACACCGCACAGGATGTCGTTGGCGATGACGGGTCGCGCCTTCCAGATGCACGCTACTGCGATGGGGCGTGGCTTACCTTCCTCCAGGAGCTGGGGATGCGGCCTGACGTATGGCGCTGCAGCGACACACACACACGGGTGGGCGGGGAGTGGGCAACGATGTGAAGTTGTGTGTTCCGTGTTCATGATTCCTCATTTGTCCACACCCACCCCACCTGCCACCACAGATGGACTCAGCAACGTTCCTCCGGTGTGCGGGATTCATCGACGAGGGGAAGGGCAAAGACCTGGACGCAGATGCCGTCAGCCGTGCCGCGCGTCTTGTGGACTCCCTCGTGTCTGACCTGGAAGCAGTACTGCCAGAGGAGGTGTCCGAGCGCATTCATGTTGTGGAGCAGCTGCGTCATCTGGCCATCGTGCCGCGTGTGGACCCCGTGCTGGGGAAGCACCGTCTGTTCACCTTCGCGCAGTGCTGCCTGCAGCAGGACGTGCAGCTTGTCGTGTTCAGCATGCCGACTCTGGAGCAGAAGTGGGTGCCGCCACGTGAGGCCTTCGCTCTGCTGTCGCTTGCATCGCCCCCGCCTGCAGAGGCTGTGGTGAAGTCGCTGGAGCGGGCCACAGACGCACTGATGCAGGAGTACCCGCTGGAGTCCAGCCCGGCAGCCGACTTCTGCGAAGCTGTGGCACACATCGTGGATGCGGTGCAGGACGTGGCGCGGCGTGAGAAGCTGCTGTCACGCGTGCGCAACACGGCGTGCCTGCCCGTCAACAATGCGGTGCTGGCACTCCCACGGCGCTGCTTCATTGCAGCCGACAAGCCCATGCCGCCGCTGGTGCACGTGCTGCCCGCAGAGTACAAGCAGCATCTTGCTGTGCTGGAGGAGGTGGGGGTGCGCACGTCTCCCGACGAGTCGTTCTACCAGGCGACGCTGGAGGAGCTGGCACAGGTGCAGCGGCCGCTCAGCCCTGGGGAGCTGAACGGCGTGCTGTACATGGTGCAGGTGCTGTGCGCCAAGGGTGAGGCGGTTGCATTCGTGCCCGATACTGGCAGCGTGATGCGGGACGCGACACGCACGCTGTACAACGACGCACCGTGGCTGATGCCGCGCCTGCAGGACGGGGCGCTGTCGTTCGCACACCCACGCCTGGAGCAGAGCCTCTGCGAGCGCGTGGGGCTGTGCACACTGCAGCGTGCGCTTGTGGAGCACCTCAAGGGCAGCCCTGCTGTGGTGGAGAGTGCAGAGGCTGACGAGCTGACGGAGCGCCTTCACAGCAAGGAGCTCGTGGTGTGCCTGCTGGACCTGCTGCGGTTCCAGCTGAGCGACGTGCCGCACGCACACGTCGTGGAGACGACGCTGCGGAAGTACCGCGTGCAGTTTGTCGAGGCGCTGCACACGCGCCTGCTGTCGGGCGGTGCAGACGGGGAGGACGTGACTGGTGACGCGGACGGGTGTCTCTTCTTCACAGACGATGAGGCACACATCATCTACGTGTCTGCTGCACGCCTCCCTGCAGGGCTGGACGCGGCTGCCGCTGTCGCACGCTGTGCCGTGCGCATCCTGCGCCTGCCGCAGGTTCCGCCCTTCCTGGCGCGGGTACTCGCCTGCCGCCCTGCCGACATGCAGGCCTGCGTGTGTGCCCTGCAGCTCGCCAACGGTGGGGGCGGTGCTGCAGGAGAGCGTGCGAAGCTGGGGCATGAGCTTGTTGGGGCGGATGCGGGTGTGGTGCAGCAGGTGGGCCGGCGCCACGTTGTCGGCGAGTGCGTCGCGTGGGAAGATGAGACGGGCATTCGCCGGTACGGCGAGGTTGCGGGTGTCTACGAGACCCAGATGGCCGACGCGCCGTACAACTACGACATCCGTGTTGGACTTGCGAAGAAGCGCATTCCCTGCACACACGTCTTCATGTTTGCGAGTGCACCCGTCCCCGACACTGCAGGCGGCACACCGGCTGCTGCTGCAGGTGTGGGTGGCGACGCACCTGCCGACGCTGATGCATCAGACGACGCAGGGCGGCACCGCATCCTGACGAGCCTCATGCAGCAGCTCGGCATCCAGGTGGACTCCGATGTCGCGACCCTGATGGACAAGCTGGAGGACACACGGCGCGAGGTGCAGGGGCTGCACAACCGCATCGGGCAGGCCGACAAGAAGGTGGAGCGCCTGCAGCGCGAGAGCGAGGACATGCACGCGCATTCCGACTGCTGCGTGTGCCTCACCCCGATGGAGTCGAAGAAGGTGCTCGTACCCTGTGGGCATGTGCTCTGCGATGAGTGCTCGGAGCGTTGCGAGAAGTGCCCCCACTGCAGGGTGGAGGTGCAGTCGCGTGTCAAGCTCTACCTGTAGTCCCACCGCACGCTGTCGCCATCGCACAGCACCTCACACGCAAGGTGCGACACATCAGCGGACACCCGCAGCAAGACAGCATCCTCTTGGTTGCACCCCACAACACCTCAAGGAGAAACTCATGAATCACGGTTGCCCCGCTCCCCTCGAATGACTCAGGTGCCTTCAGGCAAATGCAGGCTGCCGGAGCGATTTGCTGCTGAACGGAGTTTTGCTGCTTTCTCTCTCCCCCCCCCCTTTCTCCCCCCCTCTATCGTATGTGAATGTCCCCGTATACAGCTAGAATACCCAGCAGTACAGCCCCCCCCCCCCCCCGGGCCCCCCCCCCCCTCTCTCTCTCTCATCTCCGACATTCTTCCTCCTCGCCACCCTCTATACCCTCCCCGCTCTCCTTTCCCCCTCCCCCTCCGACCCAAACTGACCCTGGAGACGACTTTTTGTCGTTTTCATGTTTGGACACCAGAGGGTCCGCTGGTGCCTCTCCCCCCTGTTCACCCCCGGGAGGGAGGGGAGGACGGTGGCTCTCTTGGTAGTTGAAACATCGGGATTTCAGCCCGCTGCGGCACATGGCATGTTCTCCCGCAGAGGCTCCTGTTGGATTGAACCAGACCCAGGGTTTGCAGGGGATGTGAGAGAGTGGCGTGATTCTGCCTCGTCGTGCCTGACAGGTGCAACACAACACAACACAAAAAACATACCACCCACCCGCTTTGGCGTGGCCAACACCCCAACATCCCTGCCTGTGCCCCACCCCGATGGAATCGAACCCCAATCCCATCTATCCCAACCCTTATCATTGCCTTTGCCTTTCGCATTGCCCGCTGCCCCCCCCGCCCTCCCAGGTCAGGTCCTCTGTTGGAACGCCCGGGCTTTCAGCCCGGGTGCTCCGACCCCCGGCGTGAGGACCTGGTCACCTTTTCCTTCGAACATGTCACACAGCGTGACCCCTGAACCCACCACTACCGCCGCCCCGCCCTGTCTCTGCCTGGCAGCATCCCCGTGAGGTGTCAGGCGGGTGTTGAATAGGAAGCGGGTGGTGTCGCTCTAGAAAAGAAAGGAAGTGCATTATCATCCAAGGACAGCAACACGGGTGTGACTGTGTGTTTGATGCATGTCTTACGGGGTATGGCACCCTTCTGATTCTACTGCTTCCACTGTGGCGAAATCAGCTCCCGGTTCACCGCACTTCATCCTGGCACGCACTCTCTATTGATGCAGTGGTGTTTGCTTCTTTGCTTTACCCAGGCTCCTGGTCTCTAGCAAAGAAGGCTGTTGGCAGCGCATGTGTTCACCCATGCACCCCCGCACAGGTGACGAACCAGCGCACAACCAAAAGACTCCTTTCTTGTCCTTTTGATACCTTCCCCTCCCTTATCGCTTCTCACCCTCAGCCACATGCTCCTGCGGCATGAGGCCTTTCAGATTTTCGCCGTCCGCTCCTTCTTCAAAGTTCGGGTTCAATCCAACTGCGCGTTCTTCGGCTCCAGGTTGGCTCCACGAAGCAGCTGACCTGGCTGCCACATGGGCTACGCGCAGGCTGTGACCAACAGTGCAGGGAGGTGGAGTGTGAGGGTGTCTATGCAGAACACGTCTGATGCATGCATCGACAGCTTTGTTACAATATAGGGATGGCGGGGCATAGCCTTCGGATGGGGGGAGACCTCGGGGGCAAGTTGTTCCCGCTGCTGCCTGCATGTGTGGACAGGGCGGTTGCTGCTGCGGTGGGTGCGTTGCGGCACCACCTGGCCCCCTGCGGGCCAGGTGGCGGCTGATGGGTGCACTCACTTGGCGGCGGCACTGCCTTCTCCTCTCTTCCTGTCGGGCATCATGCCGATGCTGCGCTGCATGTCGCGCACTGCTTCCGGTGTGACCCTCTTCGAAGCATGCGGGGGTGCGGTAGGCCTGTCGACCTGCTCAACAGCAGAAGTAACTGCAGGACCAGCGCACCCTCTTTTTGATGTTTCAGAGTTGCCCAGTTGGCGGAGCCAATTGGGATAATTTTACGTTGCCTTGAGCTATCTTGCGACACCCCACCCGCACCGCTGCATCAGACAGCGGTGTACACAACGTGGGGGGTCTGCGTCACAACAGCACATTACAATTATGACACACTCAGTGTGGGAGGAAGGTGTCGCTTTGTCAGGACACCCTTACTCACCCACTTGTTGATCCGCACCCCTCTCCTTCACACAGGCGATGGTGTGTGAGTGCCAGTGGAGGCAGCACAAGAGTTCGCTCGGTGCGACCTACACTAAACTAAAAAGATTAGCGTGCGCGCGTGTGTGTGTCTGCCTCATCGAAGCAGGAAGTCAATGCACAGGCCAAACCCAAGTGAGTTACCCTTTGGCCCTGCTGCACAGCGTCTCCCGGAGAGGCTTTCCCTCAGCTGACGGACGGATCTGGTGCTGTCTTGGATGGCCACGATGTCTGCGAAGAGGGGGCAATGAGTCTGACCCCTTGACACGGCTGACCTTTCAGCGGCGTTGGGGACCGGAGCGTTCTCACAGGGTGCGGGAGGGGAAGGGGTTTGAACAATAGGGACCAGTTGCACAGACACACACAGTGTGGACGCAGGCTTCTTCTCTTCGTGGTAGAATGCGTATATCCAGTTATCAGGCAGCAGTCTCTCGTGGACTCAAATGTGAGATATGTGCTGGGCCTGAAGAAAGGGGCTGTGTGTGTTGTGTGTGCCTGCAAGTGGGCGTGTTTCTCTGCATCGTACATTGCCTTTCCTTATCACTACGCTCGGCGTTTACCTTCATTCTGCGAATTAACACCCCCCGCTTGCAGCAGCAAGGCCTACCGAGCTGACACCACACTTGGCGAGGATGTGCCGCGCTTTGCTAAGCCTGTCCCTTACCGGGCTTCGGGGATTTGACACCCTTCTGATTCTACTGCTTCCACTGTGGCGAAATCAACGCCCGGTTCACCGCACTTCATCCTGGCGTGCACTCTCGATTATGGTGCAATGTTCCTCTTCTGCTTCCTTGCCCTTTTGTTATTACGCACACGACTTTCGCGCGGAAAGTGTCATTCAGCTCTGCCAAACGTGCTCTACACACCACCCCCTTCATCAGGCAAGTGGGTTTGTAAGTGTGTGTGGAAGCGTCAACGCATCAAACGAAGTATCAACAGTAGAGAAAGAGCGGCAGAGTTGAAGTGACACTTTCCTTCCCCTCGCTTGTCGCTGATCACCCTCAGCCACATGCTCATGCGGCATGAGGCCTTTCAGAGTTTCGACGTCCGCTCCTTTTTCTTCAAGTTTGGCTTCAATCCAACTGCATGTTGGGTCATCTGCTTCAGGTGGGTTAGCGAAGCGGGGAGCTGACCCGCTGCACAGAGCTATCTCTGCCGCACAGGATGCAGGCTGTGACCAACAGCGTAGGGAGGTGGAGTGTGAGGGTGTCGATGTAGAACACGTCTGATGCATGCATCGACAGCTTTGTTACAATGTGGGGATGGCGGGGCATAGCCTTCGGATGGGGGAGACCTCGGGGGCAAGTTGTTCCGGCTGCTGCCTGCATGTGTGGACAGGGCGGTTGCTGCTGCGGTGGGTGCGTTGCGGCACCACCTGGCCCCCTGCGGGCCAGGTGGCGGCTGATGGGTGCACTCACTTGGCGGCGGCACTGCCTTCTCCTCTCTTCCCCATGTCGGGCATCATGCCGATGCTGCGCTGCATGTCGCGCACTGCTTCCGGTGTGACCCTCTTCGAAGCATGCGGGGGTGCGGTGGGCCTATCAGCCTGCCGGCCCCACAGTGCGTCGCTGAAGATGTCCTGCTGTTCATCAGATCCAAGAATGCCCTGTTGCCCCCTGACCCCCCCTCCGCAGCCCCTCTTCTCTCTTGACCACGGGTAGCTGGGGGCTTCAACCACACCACACACCACACCGCCCCACGCTGCAGGGTATCAAGCCCACCCCTGTTCCCAACCAGCTGCCACCTCGCCAGGCCTGCTGCTGCCTCTGCAGGATGGCGAGCTCGCATGCTTTCAAGCAGTCTGCGAGCCTGGTCGACAGGCTGCGTGAGATCCTGCATGACTACCCCGACAGCAGCATCCTGAAGGAGATGTTGCAGAATGCAGACGATGCGGGGGCAACTGTGATGAAGATCGGGTTCGACAGGCGGTCGTACCAGGAGGGCGGGGTGCCTGAGAGATTCAACCCGACAGGGATGCAGGGGCCTGCACTGCTGGTCTACAACAACGGCACATTCAGCGACGACGACATCAGGTCTATTCAGAGCATCGGGCGTTCCGTGAAGAAGGGCAACCTCCAGAAGACGGGGCGATTCGGGATCGGGTTCAACAGCGTGTACCACGTGTCGGACACGCCGTCATTTGTGAGCGGCAGCCGTGTGTGCTTCTTCGACCCGCTGTGCGAGCACCTTCCCGGTCGCAACGCTGGGTACAAGATGGACCTGAGTGACGCGGCGGACGCAGCACAGGTGCAGGCACACCCGTCGCTGATGCAGCCGTACTCGCGGTTCAGCTGCCGTGCTGTGGACGGGCATCACTTCGAGGGGACGCTGTTCCGGCTTCCTCTGCGCACACCCGGGCAGGCGGTGCGTGACGACTACCTGCGCAAGGTCCCCTTCCTGGAGGAGGACGTGGAGAACCTGCTGTCCGGCTTCTGCTCGGAGGCGGGCTGCATGCCGCTGTTCCTGAAGAACGTGCGGACGCTGGAGGTGCACTACTTCGGGGAGCACAGCACGGAGGACGAGCAGCGCACCTTCATCACAGACCTGCCGGGGCTGTGTGCGGACAGCGCGGCCAGCCGTGCGTTCCACACACGCCTGCCCGTCCCTGCGACTGTGGAGGGGCTGATGCAGGTGTCGATGCGTGTGGACCTGGAGGTGGTGACGGGTGGCGTCGCGAAGGGCTGGCGCGTGCGGCAGTCGGCGGGCGGCGGGCTGGCGTGCCGCATGAGCTGCGATGGGGCGGCGGCGGACTACGGGATCAAGCTGCTGCCGTGGGGCGGTGTGGCTGCCCCAATGTCGGGGGCGGTGGTGGCGGGTGAAGGCGGGGGTGAGGGTGACGGAGACGGAGACAGTGCTGGCCTCGGCAGAGCGTTCTGCTTCCTGCCCATGCCCGTGGCGACAGGGCTGCCCGTGCACATCAACGGCTACTTCGAGCTGCCCAGCGACCGTCGCGGGATCTTCTGGGGTGTGGGGGACACGGGCGAGGCGGAGCTGCGCAGCGCTTGGAACGAGGCCCTGCTGAAGGATGTGATCGCACAGGAGTACACAGTGCTGCTGCGTGACGTGCAGGAGGCAGTGTGCGGCACACCCGAGCGTGCCTGCGAGCTGTACGACCTCATGCCGGCACGCGACATCGACATGCCGTGGCGCCTCGTCAGCGAGGAGGTGTGCAAGCGGCTGGCGGACATCCCGTGCCTGTGGTGCGGCCCGTCCGGTGGGTGGCGGCGGCCCGACGGGTGCTGGGTGGCCACGGCAGGTGCAGTGCCGCACGCCGTGCTGGCGGGGCTGCGCAGCCTCGGGTTCGTGGTGGCGGAGGTGCCTGCGCGTGTGGCGCAGTGCCTGGGGGACGAGGCGCGCCCTCTGACTGCTGCCGCAGTGTGTGCCGGGGCTGCGCAGAACCCTGGGCGGGCGCATCCCGGCGGGAGGCTGGCGGCGGCAGAGGCGTGCGCCGTGCTGGACTGGGCCCTCAGCGAGCTGGCTGTGCTGAACGGGCACAACATCCCGGCACCCACGTCCCCACTGGCGGTGTCGCTGCGGCAGCTGCCCCTCGCAGCTGTGCTGTCAGGCAGCACCGTGCCCTTCGCCGGAAGCGATCTGCTGCACTGCAGCAGCAGCACGGCAGCTGCCACCAGCACCCCCACGCGTGTGGAGCAGCTGGTGTGCGGCACGCCTGCAGGCGGACGCATCCTCAGCACAGCTGCGGTGGCGGGGTGCCCCTCCCTGCAGGAGAAGCTGCAGCTGCCGCAGTGGCGCAGCGTCCTGGGCGTCAGGCTGGCCACACGCAGCTCTGTGATGTCCCTGCTGCCGCTGGCGGGGCTGCCGCAGGGGTGTGCGCCTGCTGCTGGGAACAGGAACGGGAAGGACAACAGCACCATGAACCTGCAGACACACGTGGCGTGGTCGCAGCAGCTGTGGGCCTGCCTGGACGAGCTGGCTGACGGGGAGGGCGGCAGTGGCTGGGCCGACCCCGGGGTGGGGTGGTGTGTGGTGCCGTGTGGCGGGGGTGCCTACACGTGCCGCCTGCAGAGGCAGACGGCCGACACGGTGCGTGTGATGGGGGCCAGCAGCAGCACCGCAGACGCAACAGCTGTGCCGGGAGAACTGGACACGGTCCTCAGGGAGGCTGGGGTGCACGCAGCGGACGTGCCGCACCTCGAGGGCTACATCCAGCAGCGCACCGCACTCGGGTGCTTCCGCGCACTGCACGCCGCACGCGCCACACCCCTGCCCGCCGCGTCTGCCGGGGTGGTGCGGGCCTGGCTGGCACACACGCTGCACGCCTTGCCGCAGGCAGAGCTGCGCAGCAGGGCTGTGCAGCTGCCCGTGTGGCTGGTGTGGGGCGGTGCAGGCCCTGCCCCGCTGCCTGCAGGCCACTGCGTGCTGCCGAGCGCCATACGCGACACGCCTGTAGAGCAGCTGCTGCGCCACCACGCCAGGGCCTCGCCCGAGGAGGCTGAGGTTCTGGTGCGTGCAGGCGTGCCGCGTTTGTCCGACGCTGAGTTCTGGGTCTCCTTTCTCCAGTATGCTGCGTGCACGCCAGGTGCGGGGGGCGGCAGCGAGCGGGCTGCCTTCGTGTCGGCTGCCGAGCAGGCGCTGTGTGCAGCTGTGCAGCACCCTGAGGTGCGGCAGGCTGCGTGCGACGCAACAGTCGTGCCGACGGCGGCAGGAGTGCTGCGTCCGCTGTGCAGCGGGCTGTGCGACCCCAACACGCCAGAGACGGCGGCGCTGCTCCCGGACATACACATCGTCGAGGACGGGTTCGCCACTGGGAAGGCACGCAACGCCCTGCTGCTGCTGGGGATGCGCACCACCCTCAGCACGGACGACGTGGTGGGGCTGTGCTGCACGCTGGCTGGAGAGGGTGACGTGAGTCGCGCCACCGCAATGCTGCATTACATGGACCGGAACCTGCAGTCGCTCCAGACAGATGTGTTGTTCCAGAAGCTGCAGGGCGTGGCGTGGGTGCCTGTCACGAAGGAGCTGCCGGACGCACTGCTGCCTGTGCAGGGCGGTGTGGCGGCACCGCTGCGTGTGGCAGCAGACGTGCGGCCACAGGACCAGATGTGGCTGTGCTCTGCGTCGAAGGGTATCGCCGCTCGCCCCTGCAGCGCTCGACTGTCCCGGTGCTTCGGGTGGGATGCACCGCTGCCTGCCGCCGTGCTTGTTGCGCAGCTACTTGCCGTGTCTGCAAAGCACGCTGAGTCAGCAGCAGACACCGCGGCAGGCGTGGCCGTGAACAGCCGGGTGCTGGAGCTGTACGGTGCACTGGAGGCACACCGGCAGGCGGGCAGCCTGGGTGCAGCACTGCAGGGTCTCGAGCAGCGCCCCTGTGTCTGGGTGGGGACACAGTTCGCACCCCCGCAGCAGGTGGCGCAGGAGACGACATACGGGCTGCCCGGTCTGCACACGCTGCCCGCAACGCTCCAGCAGTTCGCCACCCTGCTGCATGCGATGGGTGTGGAGCTGCACTTCACCCCCAACACCTACGCAGACGCGCTTGGGACGCTTGCACACAAGTCGGCGGCTGCATCGCTGTCGGATCCTGTGCTGCAGCAGGTGGTGGCGCTGCTGGTTCGTCTGGAGCACGATGCGGCACACCTGCGGTCGCCTGTGCTGCTGCCCAGCATGGCGGGTGTGCTGTGCCCCTGCAACGCGCTGCTGTACGACGACATGCAGGGTGTGGAGTGCGGCGTCGAAGGGCTCGTACCCCTGCATCCCATGGTGCCGCGCAAGGTGGCAGAGACGTTCGGCGTGCCGATGAAGCGGATGCTGGTGGCCTGCAGTGGTGAGGACGACTGGGGCTTCGAGGAAGGCATCGAAGCCTACGGGCAGAGCGAGAGCCTCACGTCGCGCATCCGCAACATCCTGTCAGAGTATGTGTCGGACGTCGGGATCTTCAACGAGATGCTGCAGAATGCAGACGACGCGCAGGCGTCGCAGTTCACCGTGATGCTGGACATGACGGAGTACGGCACATCATCTCTGATGAACTCTGCGTTGGAGCCGTTGCAGGGCCCGGCCATCGTGGTGCACAATGATGCACAGTTCACCAACGCTGACTTCTCCAACCTCGCGTCAGTGGGCAAAGGGGCGAAGCTGGAGTCCACCAGCAAGACGGGACGGTTCGGGATTGGGTTCAACGCTGTGTACCACTTCACAGACGTGCCGAGCATCCTGTCGGGCGGCAGCCTTGTGTTCCTCGACCCGCACAGGAGACACGTGCGGGGCAGCACGGAAGGGGCGCCGGGCATCAAGTTGAGTGTCCCGTGGTCCAAGGCGAGCCTGTTTGCCGACCAGCTCGCACCTTACCGGCAGGCGGGCACCGACATGGTCAGCGACCCGCAGCAGGTGTACGACGGGACGCTGTTCCGTTTCCCGCTGCGGACAGAGGAGGCGGCAGCACGGTCAGACCTCAGCAAGCAGACCTACAGCGTGCAGCAGGCGGAGGAACTGCTGCAGAAGTTCTGCGGCACCGCGTCGGAGCTGCTGCTCTTCCTGAAGCACGTGCGCTGCGTGCGTGTGCTGGTGCGGAACGGCGACAGTGTGGACGAGGTGTACCACACGGAACTGTCGGTGGACCCTGCACACGAGGAGCGCCACAAGCAGGTGTACACCTTCGTTGCCGGCACCAGCGAGTCGAGCGCGTCACGCGACGGGCTGAAGCACCGCCTCAACACCACGCAGGACGCAGACCTGCCGTGGGAGGTGACGGACGTGGCGATCGCAACACGGGCACGTGGGGAAGACGGGACCACCACCGAGACCAGGACCGGGTGGGTGCTCAGCGCTGGGATTGGTGGGGGCGAGACCAAGGAGCTCGCGGTGAAGGCGGCGGAGGGGCGGAAGCTGCTGCCGTGGGGCGGTGTGGCGCTGCAGCGCGGCAGGGCGGCAGGCGCACCGGCAACAGGGCGTGCCTACGCCTTCCTGCCCCTGCCGCAGTCGAGCGGGATGGCGTGGCACATCAACGGGGCGTTCGACCTGTCGACAAACAGGCGCAACCTGTGGTTCGATGACTTCGGGGAGCACGGGGAGCGGTCGCTGTGGAACGTGGCCCTGATGCAGGACCCCTGCGTGCCTGCTGCGGTGCGTCTGCTGCTGCGCCTGGCAGAGGAGGCGGGCAGCGCAGCCGCTGCCCAGCTGTACGAACTGCTTCCGGGTGCAGGCTTGCACGGCCTGTTTGAGCAGTTTGCGGACGCGCTCTACCTCCGCCTGCAGTCCGTCCCTGTGCTGGCGTCGATGAATGCTGACGGGTCTGTGGGTGCGTGGGTGGCGCCCAGCAAGGCCGTCCTGCTGGACATGCAGGAGGGCGACACGCACTACGCACGCAGAGCAGTCATCGCCAAGGCCCTGGTGCTCGCAGGCAAGGTGGTGGCATCTGTCCCACCACACGTGTCTGCGATGCTGCTGAAGCACGGTGCTGTGGCCGTCACCCCTGAGTGCCTCCGCGAGACGCTGAAGGCGCTGCCGTCCCTGCCTTCCGGGCTGAAGCCTGCCGACGTGGCGCAGCTGCTGGCATGCGCTGCGTCAGACCTGGGCACAGCAGGCAAGGGCTTCGAACACCTGCACGGCGTGCCCCTGCTGCCGGTGGTGTCGGGTGATGTGAAGCGCTTCTGTGCTGGGACTGACCCTGCAGAGCTTGTCTTCTCCGGTGTTCCCGGCGGCTTCCTCAAGGGCCTGCCTGCTGTGAAGGGCATCGTGGCTGTCGACAGCCTGTTGCGTGACTCCGCAGTGCCTTTGGCCGCACTCATGGCCAGCACCAACCTGCGGAAGGTGGCAGAACCCAAGCACCTGCACCTCCTGCTGTCTAGCGCACTTGACCCCAGCATGTTCGACACAGCACGTGTGTCACGGTCCGACCCGAAGGCACCGAAGAAGGAGGTGGTCGACGCCTTCTGGGAGATACTTCACCGCATCCGCGGGAAGATGGAAGGTGACCTCAGCCGTTGGCCCCTGATCCCTGCCACCAGCGTCTTCGTCGACAAGGCCAACAGGCACACCGTGCTGTGGGGTGTCCCTCAAGACCTGGTCCCTGTGCTGGTTGAGCTGGGCATCGACAGCGTGACGAACACCTCCAACTACATCCTGGAACTGGTGCCACGGTCGTCTTGTGAAACGATTCTCGATGCGCTGCTTGCTGTGCACAAAACGACCAGCGATTCCGTCTCTGTTGTTTCGAAGATGCAGCCGGAAGCACGTCACAAGCTGCTCCAGTGCCTTGTGACGTCGACGAGGTGCTCCCACGTGCACAACGTGCCCAAGATTGCCGACCACCACCGTGAGCTGCTGAAGGCACTCCCCATCTACCGCCTGCACCCAGCTGAATCCGGCAGGTTCTCCCACATCGACCCCGCAGTGCAGCTGCCGCCCGTCGGCAGTTTAAAATACAGCCCTGCAGTCCTGGCAGGGCACTACGATGCCCCCAATGATAAGACCCGGAAGTTCATGGAGGCGGTTGGTGCCACCACCGTGTCACACGAGGACTTCATGACGCGTCTCCTCAGCAACCGGCCACCCGGTGCGGACGACTACAATGTTGCTCGAGTCGTTGTCGGCTACTTCGCGTCCGGCGGGGCTCCCGAAGCAGGGTCCCGAGCTGCTAACCTGCTGCGCAACACAGCATGGGTGCCCAACAGGGCGGGTGGCTTCAAGCGCCCTGCTCAGCTGCTGAGCCCTGAGCTTGCAGGGGTGGGGTCTGTGCCCGACTGCGTGCTGCCCCGCACGGACATTCCACATGTCACCCTCGCCAAGGTCGGCGTCCATACTGAGGTCACATGGCAAGCGGCTGTCGTGTGGGCGGAAGGTGTCAGCACCATCAGCTGCAGGAAAGAAGCCCATAAGTTTGCTGCGTATCTGCAACATGGTGTGCGTGCACTGGATCCCACGAAGACTGGATTTTCCGCCTTCTCCGCCATCCCGTGTGTGCCTGTGCAGCAGATCAACGAGGCCGGGTACCCACACGACCCTGCACTGGTGCCAGACAACGGACTGATGTCCCCCGAGCAGGTGCAGCGTGCAAGCAACCGTGCCCTCTGCTCTGCTGTCTGCGGCATCGTTGTTGATGAGGTTTGCAGAGTGGAGGTGGGCTTTGCCAACTATGGTGGCTTTGCTGCTGTTGGGGGCTATCCAGATTACCTCCCTCTGTGGCTTGTCAAACAGGTGGTGCCCAACACCGTGCTGGTGCAGCAGCTCCTGAAGGCGGTGGCTCTGGGCCCTGACGAGGTGGTGACCCCACATATCTACAGCGAGATATCGAGGCGCCTGGGCCGTGCTGAGGCTCACACGACCAGGTACCCGTATTCTTGTGACCCTGAGCTCACGGAAGCTCTGAGGATGCGCCACGCCTTCAACGCGGTGCTGGGCAACGACATCGTGCGGATCGGTACCTCCTTCAAGCGCCCCTTGGAGGTGGCCCTGAGCCCGCCGGCTGTGCAGGGTGCACCCTACCTGTGCCAGATGCCTGAGGATGAGTTGGCCAAGTGGAGAGCCGAGTGGGCACCGCTGCTGTCCGCACTGGGCATCGTGGAGAGCTTCGGCCCTGCGAACTACGCTGCCTGTGTCGCACGCCTTGCAGAGGAACGCAACGGGGAGGCCCTGGAGGCAGGCGTGCTTGAGAAGGTGGTGGAGATTGCGAAGCACGTGGCAGAGTCGGAGTCGCCACGCAGTCTGTCGCACCTGCCCAACACATCCGGGGTGCTGCGGGGTGTGAACCAGCTGGTGTACAACGACATGGACGGAGACGACACGACGCACGAGTTGGTGCACGCCTCCATCCCCAACGAAGTTGCGGAGCGTCTCGGAGCGGAGTCCTGCAAGGAGCGCGTGTACCGTGAGATCCAGCAGAGGGTGACGTGCCCGCAGAAGGCGCAGCTCGTGCCACGCCTGAAGGGGCACGGTGTGGAGAGCATCGTGCACGAGCTGCTGGGTGTGGCTCACCAGCTGGGTGCTGCGCACGTGGGCTTCACCCTCGACACCGCACAGCACGGCAGCGCGTTCGTGATCCCCAACACGGAGCAGCACCAAGGGCCAGGTGTGCTGTTCTGCCTGCGGGGTGTGCAGGTGTCGTGCGACGAGGTCGAGCGCCTGGTCAGCGGGGAGGCAGCACCGGGTGGCGGGCTCGGCCTTGCGGCGTGCTTCACTGCGTCGGACTGCGTGCAGGTGGCTGCCAGCGGGCAGCTGATGATCTTCCAACCAGGTGCACCACTGTCCCCGAGCCTGCCACTCGTGGACGTTCGGAAGAAGTTCGCCCCTCATTTGTCTGCCTTCCGTGGGGACGAGGAGGTGGGGCTGGCGGTGCGCTTCGGGCTGCGCACACAGGCGTCGGGACTCGGGCGTGCGTGCAGCCCTGCGGACTTCGGGGAGGTGCTGCGCAGGGTGTCGCGTGTGGTGCCGTCGATGCTGCCGCTGCGTCCGTCCGTGCAGCAGGTCGTGTTTGGCGAACAGGGACCTGCAGTCGCACAGGCAGAGGTACCGGCTGGGGCTGGCCTTGACGAGCAGCCTGCTGCAGCTGACGCCGACACGCTGCGTCCAGTGTCGCGGTGCGTCGTGCGGTTCCCCTCAGAGGAGGCGGGGAAGGACCCTCGGGCAGCAGCCTGGTGCAGGCAGCAGTTGAGGCACACGGGGCTGGCCGCATTCGTGGCGCCGGCGACGGAGAAGACAAGCGTGTACACTGTCGAGGTGGACAGGTTCGAGCCGAGGTGCGACGACAACACCGACGGTGACGGGGACGGCGGCGGTGGAGGCGAAACGTGCACCACACAGCGCTGGGCGGCAGTGCTGACGGCCGGTGCCATCCCCACACAGCTGCACGGGGTGGAGCTCGACCCTGTCGGCGGTGCTGCGGCACTGCTGGGTGTGGACGGGCAGCAGGCGGCCACCAGTGCGCTGTGTGCCGCAGGGCGCCAGCTGACGCTGTGCCCGCAGCTGCACAGCACGCCGACAGGCCTGCCTGTGCAGCTGCTGTGCGCGGAGGTGGGCTCTGAGGTGGCGGCACCCCAGATGGAGGCTTGGAACGCTGCGGTGCGACGCACGATGCACACGGCGTACGGGGTGCTGCTGCGCGAGCTGTGCGCCCGCAGCAACACGCTTGCGCTGCCCACACAGCAGACGTGCTACTCCTTCTGGCCAGACGACTCCCAAGCACGCGACACACACATGCAGTGTGTGGAACACGTCTACCGGCAGCTGTCCGCACACCCGCTGTTCCTGCTGTGCACGGCAGGGGCAGCAGCGTACGAGCCTGCCACAAAGGCGTCCTTTGCGTACGTGCAGGGGCTGTCCACAGAGCTCGAGGAGGGTGCGCTGTTGGCGGTGTCGCAGGAGCTGCCCGTCTTCAGCGTGCCGCAACACGTGGCCCGTGGGATGTGCCTCCACTCTGGGTCGGAGGGCGTCAGCGCGCTGTCTGCAGCTGATGTCTGTGACGCGTTCCGCATGAACAGCGACACGGTCGACAGCCTTGTGTCCCGCCTGGACACCCCACAGCAGGTCGTCAGCCTGCTGGAAATTGCGGCAGACGCGCTGCAGCCGCACGAGGCAGGGCGTCTGAGGCAGGTGCGTCTTCTGCCTATGTACGAGGGTGCAGGCATCCTCACTGTCGCCGCATTCGCATCGCAAACCGTGTGGATCGGGGGCCAGGCCGAGTGCACCCTGTTCCCGCACAAGCTGGGGCAGTTCGCACACCCCTGCCTGATGGACTCGGAGACGCTGCGCCCTCTGCTGCTGGACGCCAAGGTGCAGGACGCACTCCGCCTGCACAAGCCTGCAGCACGCGAAGTGCTGCAGCTGCTGCAGGGTGCACAGCAAGCCACCCCTGTGCCCCGCAGCTGGAAGGGGCAGAGTGCCGTGCCTGCAGAGGATGCTGCGGCTGTGCCGCACGAGTGGCTGCAGAGCCTGTGGTGCATCATGCAGCCCGACGACACAGCACGCTTCACATCGTGGCCGCTCCTGCCGCTTGCAGACGGCCGCCTCGTCAGCTGTGGGGACGTGCAGCTTGTCTTCAACTTCGAAGCGGAGGAGGTGTCTGTGGGTGCTGCTGCCGAGGGCGGGACGGGTGCCGTGGACACACACACACCCGTGCCCTCGCACAGCGCACACGACCCTGCCGTCCTGCGTGAGCATGTGTGCGCCCTGGGGCTGCCTGTGGCGTCCCCTATGTTCACAGGGGTCACACGCTTCCAGCCGCAGGGCACCGCAGCCCAGGTGGTGGCGCGGAAGCTGGCTGACTGCACGCAGCGCGGGTTGGTGCAGTGGGAGGGCGCGTGTGTGGCGCACACCGATGCCCTGCTGCTGTACCTTGCAGGCAGTTCGTCCGACTTTGGGGAGCAGGTGCATGCCGACAACATACGGAAGCTGCCACTCTTCACCCCGGTGTCGGACACAGGGAGTCGTGTCGCCCTCCAGCAGAGGTGCACTGCAGCACCGGTCGTGCCCTTCCTGCAGGATGTCAACTGGTATGTACTGCACGTGCCTTGTGCCTCGCACGCCACACACCACAGGGTCACACGCTCAGACGAGACCGACCCGCTGCTGCAGCAGCTGGGTGTGGAGCTGCTGTCGGAAGCGGACGTGTGGGTGCGTGAGGTGATTCCGTCGCTGCACGACGACATGACGTCAGATGAGCGCCACGACAAGGTATGTGCTGTGCCTGGTGCTGGCATTGATCCACACACCCTACACACCTCGTTGTGACACAGCTGCTGTACCTGCGTGACAACTACGCCCGTCTGCTTGGTGTTGTCGATGTTGGAGGTCCCGAAGGCGACGAAGGTCCTGAAGGTGCTGTTGTCGATGTTGAAGGTTTCGTCGGTGACCCAGAGGAGGAAAGTACTGATGTTGCTGAAGACACCGATGAGGAGTATCCTGAATCCAGCGAGGCAAGCTGGGTCAGCGAACTCGGGGAACTCGAAGCAGAAGTGCTGAATGCCGCCATCGTATGCTTGGGTGGTGTAGAGGCGTGCCCTATGTGTGAAGGTGTTGTTGTGGGTTTTCTCTATTTTGTTTCAAACGCACCATGCTCACGGAAGGCGTTCAGAACGAGAAAGGTTGCAGTGTGAGCAATGTTTTGTTCAGCTACACTCAGGGTTTAATCTAGGATTCTGGATTTTGGGACTCGGGGGGGGTCTCGCACTTTTGTGGGCCCAATTTTTTTTACGCACACGACTTTCGCGCGGAAAGTGTCATTCAGCTCTGCCAAACGTGCTCTACACACCACCCCCTTCATCAGGCAAGTGGGTTTGTAAGTGTGTGTGGAAGCGTCAACGCATCAAACGAAGTATCAACAGTAGAGAAAGAGCGGCAGAGTTGAAGTGACACTTTTCACCCCAGGTGCAAATTTCTCGGGCGCGCTTCGCGCGCCCGAGACTACGCGGAGATGGCCACTCGCATACGCTCAAGGACTTGCGAGACAGGCACACGCTACAGGGGGGGTCTGGGGGGCGGAGCCCCCCAGCCGCCGGAGGCCACGGTAGTGAGCATCTGTTCCTTGCACGTGTCAACGACTTGCTGCACGAACTTGACAGACAGCTCTTAGACTCAAGGCGGCTCTGCACCGGGCTGAACATGCTCCCCAGCCAGGAGACCCCATTCCTACTGGTCCCCAGGGAAATCCCCCCCCGCCCCCGCTAAAAGTGACCCCCCGGGGGACCCCCCCCCGGGGGGGGTCCCCCAGGGGGGCCCAAACTGCGGGGGGGGTCTTTGACCCCCCCCCCCGACCCCCCTTAGATTAGGCCCTGGCTACACTACGCGCCCCAACGTGCAGGTGACCAGAACGTTGCACAAACAAAACAAAAGAAACCCGGCAATCCTTTTTCTGTCGCCACGCATTGCGCACGCACCTCATACACACGATCCACCACACAGTTCCCCAACCGCGACGGCACGCTGATGGCTGCCAGTGACTTCCTGCACCCGGACATCCAGCTGGTCAAGGTGTGCTTCCCTTGCTTGGCCTGCCTGCCACACCACCCCGCACAGGATGTCGTTGGCGATGACGGGTCGCGCCTTCCAGATGCACGCTACTGCGATGGGGCGTGGCTTACCTTCCTCCAGGAGCTGGGGATGCGACCTGACGTATGGCGCTGCAGCGACACACACACACGGGTGGGCGGGGAGTGGGCAACGATGTGAAGTTGTGTGTTCCGTGTTCATGATTCCTCATTTGTCCACACCCACCCCACCTGCCACCACAGATGGACTCAGCAACGTTCCTCCGGTGTGCGGGATTCATCGACGAGGGGAAGGGCAAAGACCTGGACGCGGATGCCGTCAGCCGTGCCGCACGTCTTGTGGACTACCTCGTGTCTGACCTGAAGGACGTGATTCCGGATGAGGGCCCCAAGCGCACTGACTTTGTGGAGCAGCTGCGTGATCTGGCCATCGTGCCGCGTGTGGACCCCGTGCTGGGGAAGCACCGTCTGTTCACCTTCGCGCAGTGCTGCCTGCAGCAGGACGTGCAGCTTGTCGTGTTCAGCATGCCGACTCTGGAGCAGAAGTGGGTGCCGCCACGTGAGGACTTCGCTCTGCTGTCGCTTGCATCGCCCCCGCCTGCAGAGGCTGTGGTAAAGTCGCTGGAGCGGGCCACAGACGCACTGATGCAGGAGTACCCGCTGGAGTCCAGCCCGGCAGCCGACTTCTGCGAAGCTGTGGCACACATCGTGGATGCGGTGCAGGACGTGGCGCGGCGTACGAAGCTGCTGTCACGCGTGCGCAACACGGCGTGCCTCCCCGTCAACGATGCGGTGCTGGCACTCCCACGGCGCTGCTTCATTGCAGCCGACAAGCCCATGCCGCCGCTGGTGCACGTGCTGCCCGCAGAGTACAAGCAGCATCTTGCTGTGCTGGAGGAGGTGGGGGTGCGCACGTCTCCCGACGAGTCGTTCTACCAGGCGACGCTGGAGGAGCTGGCACAGGTGCAGCGGCCGCTCAGCCCTGGGGAGCTGAACGGCGTGCTGTACATGGTGCAGGTGCTGTGCGCCAAGGGTGAGGCGGTTGCATTCGTGCCCGATACTGGCAGCGTGATGCGGGAAGCAAAACGCACGCTGTACAACGACGCACCGTGGCTGATGCCGCGCCTGCAGGACGGGGCGCTGTTGTTCGCACACCCACGCCTGGAGCAGAGCCTCTGCGAGCGCGTGGGGCTGTGCACACTGCAGCGTGCGCTTGTGGAGCACCTCAAGGGCAGCCCTGCTGTGGTGGAGAGTGCAGAGGCTGACGAGCTGACGGAGCGCCTGCACAGCAAGGAGCTCGTGGTGTGCCTGCTGGACCTGCTGCGGTTCCAGCTGAGCGACGTGCCGCACGCACACGTCGTGGAGACGACGCTGCGGAAGTACCGCGTGCAGTTTGTGGAGGCGCTGCACACGCGCCTGCTGTCGGGCGGTGCAGACGGGGAGGACGTGACTGGAGACGCGGACGGGTGTCTCTTCTTCACAGACGATGAGGCACACACCATCTACGTGTCTGCTGCACGCCTCCCTGCAGGGCTGGACGCGGCTGCCGCTGTCGCACGCTGTGCCGTGCGCATCCTGCGCCTGCCGCAGGTTCCGCCCTTCCTGGCGCGGGTACTCGCCTGCCGCCCTGCCGACATGCAGGCCTGCGTGTGTGCCCTGCAGCTCGCCAACGGTGGGGGCGGTGCTGCAGGAGAGCGTGCGAAGCTGGGGCAGGAGCTTGTTGGGGCGGATGCGGGTGTGGTGCAGCAGGTGGGCCGGCGCCACGTTGTCGGCGAGTGCGTCGCGTGGGAAGATGAGACGGGCATTCGCCGGTACGGCGAGGTTGCGGGTGTCCACAAGACCGAGATGGATGACGCCCCTTACAACTACGACATCCGTGTTGGACTTGCGACGAAGCGCATTCCCTGCACACACGTCTTCATGTTTGCGAGTGCACCCGTCCCCGACACTGCAGGCGGCACACCGGCTGCTGCAGGTGTGGGTGGCGACGCACCTGCCGACGCTGATGCATCAGACGACGCAGGGCGGCACCGCATCCTGACGAGCCTCATGCAGCAGCTCGGCATCCAGGTGGACTCCGATGTCGCGACCCTGATGGACAAGCTGGAGGACACACGGCGCGAGGTGCAGGGGCTGCACAACCGCATCGGGCAGGCCGACAAGAAGGTGGAGCGCCTGCAGCGCGAGAGCGAGGACATGCACGCGCAGTCCGACTGCTGCGTGTGCCTCACCCCGATGGAGTCGAAGAAGGTGCTCGTCCCCTGTGGGCATGTGCTCTGCGATGAGTGCTCGGAGCGTTGCGAGAAGTGCCCCCACTGCAGGGTGGAGGTGGTGTCGCGTGTCAAGCTCTACCTGTAGTCCCACCGCATGCCACAGCCTGCGGCATCCATCAGTTTTGAAAGGTGTCGTCTCACTTGTGATGTGTCTTTTCACACAACACCTCTGAAAAAGGAATGTTAACACAGGGGGTCTTCGCTACGGAGTGACCGTCAGTGTGTGTGTCCCCCCTCCTTTACAGCGCAACGAGGAGGAGAGCGAAACCGTGTGGTGTCACGTAGTGCAAGAGTAGGATAGCGGGCCCGGTTACTCACGGTATGGTCCCTCGGGGCCAGGCTGCGATGCCAGCACGCTAACCCAAATTGCAATACGACCGTCAGTGCATTTTGGTGAATTCCCTGTCGAGTAACAGAGTTGGCTGAAAACTGACGGAGATTGACGGAAGACCCCCACAAGCTGATTTCTTGTGTTTCTTGCAGAGCGTACACATGTCACCGCGGGTCGATATGTTTGCCCATCGGAGGCGTGCGTCTCACCACAGCCTCTCGGGAGTAGAAGCGGCCACCTTTGCCTGTTGGATCCGGCGGGGGGGTGGATCGCGTATTTTTTTAGATTTGAAGCCTGGGGCCGTTGCCCCTTGCTTCTCTAATTCCTCTGTTTTTTGTTTGTTTTCTTTCCGCGTTTTGCAAGGGGGCCACCTATTCTCATCACTGCCGACAACGGTCTCTGGAAGCTGTAGGGATGAGCGCGCAGACACCGGCCCCCACCACCCCTATTTTGTCCAAAAAAATTGGAATCGAAACAAGGCAATACGTCCGCCGTATTTGCTGCTCTGCGGTGTTCTCTAGGCACCACATCTTCGTTTTCGTCGTTCTGGTCTTCGTCTCATCCCCAGAACTACAAAACAAGCAGCTATTTTAGATTACCCTTCACCTGTTCCTCCCATGTGTGTGTGTGTGTGTGTGTGTGTGTGTGTGCATGTGTGTGGCAGCACTGTGTCACTTGAATGTGCGGGCGATTGCGATTCTTTCTCTCTCATTATTATTTGCTTCTCTGCCTCAGTGCAGATCGACACTTCCGATTTCGCCAGCAAAAATATTCACTGCCCCAGTGAACACCGCCCCCGCTTCTGAACCCGGCGAGGCACGTTTGTCGCCATTTCCTTCCTCACCCACGCATAAAAAACTCTTCTTGAATGTTGTGCTCACAACACAGGAAACAGCTTTGTGCCACCCCTTCGGGGGTGTTAACGCAGGAGGGGTTTTGGGAGGCGTGGGGGGTGGGGGTGAATAGAGTTCCCCCAAAACAAAGCACAGGCTACCAGCCTCACCCCGCCCTTCCGATATCCAAGGCATGTGCAGGGTGGTCACCCACAGCTGTCTTCTGATTCTCACCGGGGCAGCGCAGTTAGGCGGCTTAGATACCCAGCACCGTCTCTGTGGGGCCTCCAACGGCAAGGGAGGCCGCGTCAGCTCTCCCTCCCTCCCTCCCCTTCGCACGAGGGTGTGCACCCCAACAACGGTCGATAGATGTTTGGGCAGTGCTGATTGCTGTCTCGAGGGGCCTGTGGCTGTGCACACTTGTTCCCAACAAGAGTTCAAAAAGGGGAAACCAAGAAAAAGGTTGTTGATTTTTTTTTACTAGTTACGAGCGACGAAGCGTAGCGAAGTCGCGAAGTAACGAAGGAAATCGTACGACTGAAGCTTTGGATTAGCACCTCATGCCACTTCACAGGGCCTCAACACAGCCTTGAGACAGCAAGTGTGCGCTCAACAAAAAGTAGTCCGGAACTGTTCTCCCACAGTTGCTGGACAGGGTGTCTATAATAAAGCGAAAGGAGTACGATTTTGGACAGCTTCCGCATTACGCCCGGGTGATAGCGCCAGTGTGTGCTTTGGTGGAAGCGTCCAATGCAACACTCACAGCATAGAGGCCAAGTGTTTCTCGTAGTATATACCTTTCGAAAACGCACGCATCCCGTTGCTCTACCCAAACATGGTTTTTCATGGTGGAAGCGATCAAAGCAAAAATCATCTGCAAGGAAGACTCGAGAGACTGCCGCTGTATATTTTGTGGAGGGGAAATGCGACAGACACATGGAAGGATTCGGTGCGCAGCGACGCTCCTCACTGTGTCCTCTCTGTCTGATTTGCTCTGCCATCAATGATGACAATCCACTCTCTGTGCTTCAGGCAGGTCAGCCGAGGCGCCGCACACAGGGGTGGGGGTGAGAGAGAGCCCCTGCATGCAGGCAGCGAGCAGCAGGACCACGGGCTCCACAGGCATCAGGCTGGCTGCGCGTCCCCACCCCCCACACCCACCCCCATTTCACCACCTCTTCCGCCTTCCTGCTGGTGGGGCTTGCACATTATTTCGCAAACTTGATTCAATCAGTGCCCCTGCCACACTTTGGCGTAGCCTCTTTGCGCGCCGCCTCCGCTGCTGCGTGGCGACGTTTCCAGGCCTCAGCGACACGGTGTGTATTATGTATCGCTTTGCCCGCCCCCACAGACACAGCCTGGGTGCACCCCTTCGGCATTTCCCCCTGGCGAAGTGCGGTCAGGATGTGACGCCACCACCACCACCCACCCACACGCAGCACACAACACTCCACACCCACCGCCGCCACCACCACCACCCTGCAACCCCCAAGGGGGGGGTGGGTGTGTGGTGCGGCATTTCCGGGGAGGGTCCGGGGGGGGGGTGATATATATATAGAGAGGGAGGGAGAGCGACCGAGCGGGAGTCGCAGAGGCTGTCCCCCCGCGTGTTGTTTGTTGGTTCCCGCAACACCGGCTGCTACAACCTTCCCCCTGCCCCCACCTCTAACGGCACGCCATGCCTGGCTATGAGGATGAGGATTCGTTGGGAAACCCGGCGCCGACAACGGCGCAGGGTGGCGGCAGGGCCGGCGGAGGGGGGTTTGAGTCCGCCCATGAGGTCGCCATGGTGGACATCGACGAGATTGCGAACGTGCTGAATGTGAAGGTGACGAGCATCACAAAAAGGTTCTTCCGCGGGGGCCCCGCGCAGCAGCAGGCAGCCGTTGCCTACCGGAGGGCGAGCCGGCGCGCCTCGCAGAAGCCGAGCGGCGACGACCTCTCTGATGACGAAGACCTCGAGGGGATCGGGGAGCCCGCGCCCCGCCACGCCCACGCCCACACCCACGCCACCCCTCGGCACGGCCCGACCGACCCGCTCTACCGCCTCTCTCAGGAACGGCTCGCCCCAGGGTCCGGCGGGTCCCACCCGCAGCACCCCCCACACCACCACCACCACCACCAACCCGACACAGTCGGAACCTTCGGCTCCCGCAATGGTTCCGCAGGGTCCCCGCCGCACGCACCTCCATCTCCGACGTCGGATTTCACCCTCAGCCTCGCCGGGAGCGCGGAGGACGAGCGGGAGCCCCTGGTTGCCTCCGGTGGGGAAGGGGGGTATGACAGAGCGGCGAATGGAGGGGGTGCCGTCGGGACGACGTCTACTTCTGCGGCGCTGCGGAACTCATTCTCGGCGTATGCTTCAGCCGCGTCGCAGCGGAGCGGAGGTGGGGGAGTCGCTACCGCAGGGCTCTACGGATCTGGCAAAGGCGTGCCTGCCCTCGAGCCCCTCCGCCTCCGCCAATACAGCGTCGACCAGGGGAGCAACTGCGCGGCAGACCCCCCCTACAACTACCACTACCCGCAGCGGTATGGCGAAGCCGAGTCCCCCCCTGCATCCCCCGTCACCTCCATCGCGTCGGGCCCCTCTCTTATGTTCCCTGGGGAGGAGGACGCGCTCGGTGGGGGGTGGGTCCCGATCTACAGCGGAAACCCTTCCTTTGCGAGCAGTGCCGGCGCGGCTGCCGCAGCCGCAGCGGGTGACGGTGAAGGGGATTCGGCATCTGCGGATGAGTGGGGCGCCGTCAGGCGCGGGGGGGGCGGGACGTCCGCGCCGTCGGTTGGGGGCGGGGTGGGCCCGTCGACGAATTTTCTCACGGGGATTGACAGGCTGCTCGATAAAGAGGCCCGGCTTCCGAAGGGGAATGCCTTGGGGAATATCGCGGGCTCCCTGCAGAGCTGGCTGCAGGGTGCTGTTCCGAAGCTCCCCACCACCACCACGATGAGCATTGTGCAGGACTCGCGGGGCGCGCACTACGGTGCGATCCAGAGGAGCAAGGCGAAGCCCCCGCAGCAGCTCCAACAGCACACCCCGCCTGCGGTGCGGAAATCCGCCTGCAGCCTCCCCCCCAACGCAAACACCAGCATGGCGCGTGGGGGCCCCCGTGGAACCGCAGTCGGATTCCCCGGATATGGCTCCACAGGTGCCCTCGGGTCCGGCGGAGGGGCGGGGGAGCAGAGTAGGGTGAGGCATTCGTATGGCTCCAACAGCCTCCCGCCAGGGGGTGGCCTGGGGGTGCCCGGGGCTTCGATTCAAAGCGCTGCAGGGGGTGCGTCGTGTGTCGGGGGTGGCGGCGGAGGGGGGAGCGGGGGCACGGTGCCTGCGACGCAGCTGAAGAAGAAGCTGAACCTCCCGAGCCTGCCCTCGGAGGTGGAGACGGTGCGGCTGTTCCGGGATCCGTCCGATCGGAATGTGTACCTCACGGTGGTGCTCAACAGGCCCTTCCTCGCGTGGGCTATCCTCTTCATATCATACCTCTTCCAGGCGGCAGAGTCGTTTGTCTACATCCGGGAGCTGCGCCAGGTCGCGGAGGACGGCAACAGCACCGACTCGATCGACAACATATTCTACCACGGGGTGAGCCTCGTCGACCTCTGGGTGATGGAAATCCTCTTCCTCCTCATGATAGTCGCCTGCTTCGGGGCCTGGGTTCTGGGGGACTTCGACGACAGGAGGGGGAACACATACGCCATGTCACGGCATGGTTCCCTCCACGTCCTCCTCCTCGTCGTCTTCTACGGGCTCTACACCGTCCCCTGGAGCAAGCACACCGCGCAGTCTGGCACCATAACACTGATGTACATCCTCCCCCCTGTCTTCGTCGTCCTGGCGGTGTTCTTCCACACACAGCGGATGGCGTTCCGCCCCATCTTCGGGATCATGTTCATGATGGGGGGGTTCTCCTTAGGCATCACCCTCCCCGACACCGACTCGGCGCGGTACAACGGGAGCCACGTCTTCTCCTGGCTCAGCGTGCTGCTCAGCTCAATCGGGCTTGTCTTTGCGGTCTACTTTGCAAAGCAGATCCGGCCCCACTTCCCGCTCCCTCTGCTGCTTCTGGTGGTGGCGCTGGGGGGCGCGTTCAGCCATGCCTACTTCGCCTCTGAATCGGGCCTCTCCTTCGAGACAATCATCGTCGGGTTTGCCGAGCGCGCATCCTACTTCCAGGCGGCGATGGGTCTCGCCTCCATGCGCGGCGTCGCTGCGGCGGGCTGGCTGTGGTCTCTAATGTACCTCTCACCGCTGAGCGTCGCAGCACCCATGGTGGGGCAGCGCCTGCTGGCCCTCGTTGCCCTCTCCTTTTACGAAGATGACCCCCAGGCCCCGCCGGTCCCCATGCGGCTCGCAGCCCTGCTGCTAAACGTTATAGGCATCGTCGTGCTGTGCTCGCTCGACATGCGGGATAAGGAACGCACCGTGTGCCTGACACAGCCCGAAGGGGGGCAGCGAGGTGCAGGAGGCGGTTCCTTCTCCCAGCCGCAATATGGTGTGGTGAAGAAGGGGGAGAGGCGGTCGGGGAGCGACAGGGCGACCCAGTCGTGTGCTTCGCTGCGGAGCATGAAGGACTCGGATGAGTGTGAGACGCCGAAGGAGTGAAGTGGGGGTGGGGTGGGTGGGGGGGGTGGGGAGAACGTGTTATTGCGTTGGTTTTAAAGGGGGGGTCTTCGCTGGGCGTTATCCTTCGTCAATCTCCGTCAGTTTTCAGCTAATTCAACAGGAAATTCACCAAAAAATGCACTGACGATCACCCCGTAGCGAAGACCCCCAAACTTGAAAGAGTTTTTTTGAGCATATTCTTGGTGAAGGTGTAGGGTGGGAGGATCAACGACAGGGTTGGTGTTCTTCGGAGTGCTGAACGCCAACGAAACATATGGCGTCGGGGGATGCGCTTCCCCCGACAGCCATCTTGGTCCAGCCCCCATCTTCTGTGTGTTGATTATGAAAAGCTCTTGTCGTGTGGAAGCGTCAAACGCGCCAAAAGCGCCCTATCACTTCACAGCTACAACCGCTCTGATGAATTTCCTTTTGTTTGTTGCGTTGACGCTTCTACACACAAAACCCTGAACTGATCACACCCTGAGCCTGATGAAGGGTGGGGTTAGTGTATAGAGCACGTTTGGTTGCAGCTGTGGTGGGGCGCTTTCCGCTCACACCAGGGGAAAAGATAGCGGTGGGGCTAGGGGGGCTAGCCCCAGTTGGCGGGCTGAGCGGCGGATTAGGTGGGGGTAGCCGCCCTCACTAAAAAAATGTCACTCCAGTACAGCCGCTCTTTACTCGTATTTTGTTTGTGATGCGTTGACGCTTCCACACACAAAACCTCAACTCCTGTGATGGGGGAGGCTAGTGGTGTGCGGAGCACGTTTGGCTGTGGTGGAGTGACATTTTCTGCTCACAAGTGTGCGTAAAAAAAAAACCCCGATCGCCCATGATTGCTGGTGGGGGTGGTTTGGGTTTCCACCCCCCATAGAAGAGCGTCAACCCGGTTACACTGGTTCGACGGTCGGCGTCGAAGAGAGCATGGTTTTACAGGAACAGATGCTCACTACCGTGGCCTCCGGCGGCTGGGGGGCTCCGCCCCCCAGACCCCCCTGATCCTTCGATACCCAGTAGGTCAGGGAATCCAACCGCTCCAGTAGCCTCAGGCCTCAGGAGGACGCGCCAACTCACACAGAATCTACGCCCACAATGAACAGATGTTCACTACCGTGGCCTCTGGCGGCTGGGGGGCTCCGCCCCCCAGACCCCCCTGATCCTTCGATACCCAGTAGGTCAGGGAATCCAACCGCTCCAGTAGCCTCAGGCCTCAGGAGGACGCGCCAACTCACACAGAATCTACGCCCACAATGAACAGATGTTCACTACCGTGGCCTCTGGCGGCTGGGGGGCTCCGCCCCCCAGACCCCCATGTAGCGTGTGCCCGTCTAGTAACCAAGTCCTTGCGAGATAGCTCTCTCTCTGCCCCTCTCAACTGCTGGGGTCGAGAGGGTGTTCAGTTTGATGAAATGGGTGAAACCATGTCTCAGAGGCTCCCTCCTCGACCTGACGATGGAGAGCCTGCTTCTGATCGACGCTGAGGGGGTATCACACGGGCAGCCATGGGGCAGTACGTGGCACGTTTCCTCAGTAAGCCGCGCACTCTCAAGTACAGTACATTCAAGGAGTTGCAGGAGTGCATGATTGCAGCGAGGAGCTGGAGAGAGTCGACACCATCGGTGACAACTACCGGGGTGCAAACTGACAAGTAAGTGCACGAGGCGCGCGGCGAAGCCGCGCGCGCGCTACCCCCACCTAACCCCCACCTATTGGGCCCCGGTCAGAAAAGCTATCTTATGCCCTGGCTCACACGAGTGTGCTTTAAAAAAAAGGGAAAGGGGGTCTTCGCTACGGGGTGATCGTCAGTGCATTTTTGGTGAATTTCCTGTTGAATTAGCTGAAAACTGACGGAGATTGACGAAGGATAACGCCCAGCGAAGACCCCCAAACGGAAGCCAAAAATACATCCATTCCGCTCGATCCTTTCCGACAGTTGTTGCATTGCACGCTTCCACCACTGACCAAGTCCCCATTTTTTTTTAAAGCACACTCGTGTGAGCGGAAAGCGCCCCACCACAGCTGCAACCAAACGTGCTCTATACACTAACCCCACCCTTCATCAGGCTCAGGGTGTGATCAGTTCAGGGTTTTGTGTGTAGAAGCGTCAACGCATCAAACTATCAAGCAGGCGAGAGAATCAAGAGGGGAGCAAGAGTGACAGAAGCGGACAGAGTACGCCGAGCTGCGTGTATAGGAGAGGAACAGAACGGGCTGAGGGAGTACGCCGAGCTGCGTGTATAGGAGAGGAACAGAACGGGCTGAGGGAGTACGCCGAGCTGCGTGTATAGGAGAGGAACAGAAACTACGCCGAGCTGCGTGTATAGGAGAGAAACAGAAACTACGCCGAGCTGCGTGAATAGGACAGGAACAGTAACTACGCCGAGCTGCGTAACAGAGAAGATGGCCACTCTGGATTGGGACACCCTGAAGGTTCCCGACCCCGCCCACCCCGACAACGAGCCAGCAGAGCGTCGCCCCGAGTGCATATTCGAAACGTGCAATACTACACACACAGCCAGGACCGCATTCAGCTGCCACGACTGCGGTGGGACCACGGTCAGGACGTGCTTGAGAGAGCGCATCCCGGCGCACGTCGTCCCCGAATGGCTCGAGGGCGCAGGGGACAGGGGCTGGGTGTGCCCCGAGTGCGCATGGGTCCGGCAGGCAGTCGACGAGGAGACCGCGGCGGACCTGGCAGCAGCGACGGGCGAGCTAGGCGAGGACGGGGAGTACAGCGAGGCGGACAGCCAGAGTGGCACGGGCCTCCAGCACAGGGACGCACACCACCCCGCCGACTCGAACACCGATCTCCGCGTGGCGAACTCGCTGGAGTACCTGCTGAAATTGACAGGCCGGCTGGAGAAGGAACAGAAGGAGCTGAAGAAGACCGTGGAGACGCAGGCGAAGCAGATCGCCACCCTGCAGAAGGCGCTGCAGCGGACGGAGGCCGAGCTGCCCGCCGATTTCTCCGCCCACATCGTGTCGACCTGGGGATCGTCGATCGCCACTGTCCCCGGACGCAGGTTGGTGAAAGCTGAGGTATCCCGGGTTTTCCGACAGGCGGAGCTCAGCGATGCCCCGAGCTCACCAGACTGGCAACACCAGCTCATCCAGGCCTTCGACGCTCTGTTTCAGACAATGGGACTGATCCGCGACGACGATGATCCGGATCGCTTTACCGAGGCCCTCCACAAGACAATCGTCGTTATGAACTCGCACTTTCTCCTGAAGGGGCGCGCGGGCGCCCGCCTCTACCTGGCAAAGGCGAAGATTATGGACCCAGCGAAGTACGATGCGGTGACACACGGGCGCCTACTCCGGGAGGGGCGGGCCACGCAGGACGACACACAGGAGAGGCGGGCCGCGTTTCAGGAGCGGTTCCTGCAGGAGCGTAACACGCAGGACCGCCCCGCGCCCTACTCGGGAAAGGGCCATCACAAAGGACGGGGGGGGAAAGGCAAGCGACAGTGACTCCCCGACACCAGCAGGGGACGCCCGCGGGCCACGACCCTCCCCCCCGCCGCGGTAGTGTATGTGAAGGCAGTACCATCTGCCCCCCCGTCAACAAGAGGACGCCCCCGCAAGACCGAGACGAGCGTGACCCCGGAGGAAGCAACCACCATTCGCCAGGAACTGCAACACACCCTGGCCCAAGCCCTCGCACCCACATACTGGGGGGCCCTCCGCCGCACATACGACAGGTACTCGCAGTTCCGGGAAGGGTGGATGAAAGCGGAGAGGCGAACACTGCCACACGACGAAGGGGCGGTGCTGTGGGTCACGAAGCAACGGAAGGACGGGCTATCAGTGCAGTCCGCCCTCCAGTACCTCAACAACCTTGCAGCAGCACTCAGACGCTTCGCAGCGTTCCCCCTCGACGGAAAACAAATTGTGGCGGACTACAGGCGGGCGCTGAAACGGGGAGGAGCACTACGACCACTGAAGCAAGCAGAACCAGCAACAGCCCACAACATCCGGGAGGCGCTAGCGAAGGAGCCACGTCCCCTCGTGAAACTGCTGCTCGGCATCATGTGGGGGGGTGCGGCAAGGGCCTCGGACGCACTGCGCTTGTATGTGAAGGACGTCACAGCGGAAAAGCGCAGCGAGCCGATATACGTGCGCTGGACCCAGTCGAAGGCGGACCCCTTCCACATGGGTCACATCACAGGGATCTCCCTGCCGAAGGACCTACACCGTATCCTCCGACACCGCCTCCGCAGGGCGCGCAGAGCAGGAGAGACGAGACTGTTCCCGGCGGACGTCACCTACCGGACCGTGGTAAAAGCCGTCAAGCGGGCACGGAGGGGGCTCACGGCACACTCTCTGCGGAGGGGGGCACTCACACAGCTTGCGCGAAAGAACGTTCCACTGGAGGAGGTGCGCCTCCTCTCGAGACACGCGACGGTCGACGGTGTGATGCGTTACGTATCAGCGGCGGAAAACGCACACGCGCGCGAGACAGCACAGGTGTCGGCGAAGATCGAGTGGTGAAGAAAAAACGACAGCAAGGGGGGACGACGCGCACACAGCCAAAACCCCTGACAGCAACCCACTTCCCGGGGACCACGAGGCTGTTCGCAGCGCGCCGCTACTACGAAGATGCCACATCCGACGAAGCCGCGTCCGACCCACCACCCAGTGATGAGGAAGCGTGGAGCGAGGTGGATAGCGCAGAGTCGTACGGTCCGGGTGTCGAGGACCTCTACGGGGAGGACTTGGGTGTGTGCACGGGGGGGAAGGTGATACGGCCAGCCAACGCGAAGACGGAGCTGTCGGAGGAAGAGGACTACATCGCGGAGATCTGCACCTCGCGCCTCAATCTCAAGGAACTGCGACGGTTGGACAGCGAGGGTGAACTGACGGGGGTCTTGGACCTCATCACCAAGCCAGCCGCTTTCGCTGACGCACTGCTTCCCGAGGCCCGCCAAGAACTACGTAAAACGGGGAGGAAGGTATCACGCCACATGTTGCACCACCTGGACACCTTGGTTGAGTATGGCGTCCTGACGGAGGCGGATGCACACCCGTACCTCACGCTGCCAGCGTTCACCGTGTCCAAGAAGTCTGGGGGCCAACGTTTCATCGTCGACGCAAGGCGGCTAAATGCACTGATGACACGCCCACCGGACATGCGTTTGCAGGACATCACGGAGGTGACACAGCGAGTGGCCGCGGCGAGCTGGGTGGTGATGGCAGATGCACGCAGCTGGTTCTACCAGTTCCCCGTACACAAGGAGATCCAACGCTATTTCGAAGTGCGCCTAGGCGGGGAGAGAAAGACATTCGTGAAGACCTTCCTGACTGTCATGTGCATGGGGTGGTCACATTCCCCGGCAATCGCGAACCGCAGCGCACGCGTGCTGCTCCCGCCAGAGCACGGAATAGTCTGGATTGACAACTTCATCGCTGTCGGAGACTCCCTACCAGAGGCACAGGCGAGGTACGCCGACTTCATCAGCCGCTGCGAGAAGGTGGGGGCCGCCCTGAACTTCGACGACACACAACACGGCGTGCCGCTGCAGGACTTCACAGTGTTCGGGATCCACTTCGACCTGACGCGACACCGTTTCCACATGGACACAGCCTGGGTGCAAAAAGTCCTCGGACGGGAAGAGTACAAGGAAGTCGTCAACGGCCACACGACACCACGCAGGGCGTTCAGAGTATTCGGGTCTTTCGTCTGGCAGTCGTATGTGATGCGGACACCGATGTGTTACATGCCAGCCGTGTTGTCCTTCGTGCGGCGCATCGCGAAGCAGACGCACTCAAACAACGCCCGATGGGACTCCAGGGTCGCAGTACCTCCGTCGGTGCAGGCGGAGACAGTGGCGCGGGCACGCCTCATCGAGGACAACGAGTGGTATACGCCGCAGAACCCGCCACCGACCATTGAGCTCTGGACAGACGCGTCATCCACGGCGTGGGCGGCGGTGCTCGTGCTGCCGGGAGGGGAGTCAGTGTCCCAAGGGGCGTTCGAAGGGAGCGACGCGGACACGAACATCTTCCTGAAGGAAGCGTATGCAGTGTGGCAGGGGGTGCGCATGATGCAGCGTGTGAGGGAGGCAAGCGTAACCTGCCACATAGACAACCTCGGCCTGGTGTTCGCGCTCCGGAAGGGCCACTGCGCCAACTACCGAGGCAACCTCCTGCTGCAGGAGATATACACAACAGCGCGCCGCCAGCAGATACGACTTATTCCACACTGGGTTGCGACCCACGACCAACGCGCAGACGCGTACACGCGAGGGACGCAGGCCACACACCCCGTGGAGTTGCCACCAGTGTCGATGCCACCTACACTTTTACCAGCGCGCCCGCCTCGTTGAGAACGAGACGGACACGTCCCTCCGGATGAGGGTCCTGGTGTAGAAGCGTCAACGCAACAAACAAAAGGAAATTCATCAGAGCGGTTGTAGCTGTGAAGTGATAGGGCGCTTTTTAAGCACACTCGTGTGAGCGGAACGCGCCCCACCACAGCTGCAACCAAACGTGCTCTATACACTAACCCCACCCTTCATCAGGCTCAGGGTGTGATCAGTTCAGGGTTTTGTGTGTAGAAGCGTCAACGCAACAAACAAAAGGAAATTCATCAGAGCGGTTGTAGCTGTGAAGTGATAGGGCGCTTTTTCCAGCACACGCGGATTGTGTCGGTGTGTGAAGAACTTTGCCTGAAGTACAGAAAATGGGGGTGTCAGTGGCGGAGCACAAAAGAAGAAAACATCAGAAACATATTCATTCGTGTCGTGGATCTGTCTTCGCGGTGGTGTATTTCCCCTAACACCCTTGGCTGGTCAGGACCTGTCATGTGTGTCAGTTGCAAAATACATCCATTCCGCTCGATCCTTTCCGACAGTTGTTGCATTGCACGCTTCCACCCAGGACCCTAAGGACCCTCGGGTTGAAAGGGACGCCGCGCGACGTTACTTGCTCGGTGAAATCCGCCCGGTTGATCATTCGGGAAGCAGGACCGGGTCCGTTGCCGTCACCCCCCTCGTATATTGGTCGGCCCGTTGGTCTGATGTTGAGACCCACTCACACACGACCTGGAGCTGAGCGCCAGCCGCCAGGGTGAACAGGTCAGCAATCACGTGGTTCGAACGGAAGTCTGATGAGTGACCTCTCTGGATGCTGTGGACTGCCGGCAGGTTATCAACCATCAGCTTGATCCTCGTGGCCCGCAAGCTTTTCGACGCCAGAGCGATCGCCTGCCTCGCTGCGTACAGCTCCTTCACGTAGATGTGCCACATCTCCTTCCCGTTGGAGAAAGCCGCCTGCGCCACTTGTTGCGGATCAGACTCTAATATCGCCGCCCAGGATGTCGAGGAAGCATCAGACCATGCCGTGGTGCACGTAGTAGGACCCCTCCCAATCCAGGGGTTCTCCGTCATCTGCGCTGACCTCTGTTCGATTTCCTTGATGGCTGACGGTCTTACCGCGATCGGCGTGTCCCACTCCGCCGATTCGAACAGGTCCCTCGCCACATCTCTGATGAAGCTCAGCGTCGCCGGGAGGAAACACAGGAAAGAGTTTGTCGTGTACGAGTGCCACACCAAGCCCCCGACAACCTTGTAGATCGCCCTCGGGGTTGCTCTGCCCCCCCGCACCGCTGCATGTTCCCGAGTCCCCAGAAATTTCTGAACCCACGCCGGGTCCGACCGGTAGCAGTGGCGTTGTAGGTCAAACGATAGTCCAAAGGTGTTGAACATCTGCGTGGGCTGGCCGTAGCCCTGCTCGTCCAGTGACATCTTGGCGTTGACTGTTGCGCATCGGGTGAGGAAAATCTCGAACTTCTCAGCCGCCTCCTGTTGCGATCCTGCTGTCACGATGAAGTTGTCGACCCAGGTGACTCCCTCAGACGGTGGCAGCAGTACCCGCGCTGTCCGCTGCGCGATGCACGGTGCGTACTTCCACCCCATGCAGAGTGCCTTCAATCTTGTAGTCACGAAATTCCCCCGTTGGGGTGCAACCTTCACGCCAAAGAAGTCTCTGATTTCGGGGTGCACCGGGAACTGGTAGAACCAGCTTTTCCCGTCGGTGGCCACGACCCAGTTCGCCTGCAGCAATCGCCCGATCACCCCCACGATCCGTGGGAGCAGCATGTCTTGAGGTGGTTGCATGCAGTCGTTCAGCTTCCTGCCATCCAGAACGAAACGCCTCCCACCGGATTTCTTCTCCACGGTAAAGCCGTGCAGCACTACCTTGGGCTCGTGGGAAACCTCCTCCAGCACTTCATACTGCTTCAGCGCGTCCAGATGGTGAAGAAGATTTCTGGATATTCTCATCCTGAAGCGGGCGTCGGACCTGATTCGCTGGAGCTCTCCTTCCCAGAAACGCGCGTAGAAGCTGCCTGGGTCCGTGATCACGTCAATCACGCCTTGAAGCTCGCCCGCCTGGTCCAATATCTTCAGCTGATGTAGGTCCATGAAACCGACACATATGGGTGCGATGTAGTCTTCGTTTGGCTTCCCTCCCTTATGAGGCGGCCTCCGCGGTTTCCCGCCGATAGAGATCGCAAGAGCTTCATCGTATAGAGTGTCGAGCCCGGGCCCCATATCTCCGTCGTCGTTGCACCCATCGCCCTCAGGTCTGTATCGCGCCCTGTTCCCCGGGATCCACGGAACACCTGGGAAATTTCCCCGCAACAGGTTCCTCACATGGCTTCCCGCAGTTTTTCCGACATGGCTGCCGTCACGTCCACCCGCTGTAGCCCCGCCTCTGCGACGTATCGGATCAGCGACTCTGTCGTCTGGTGACGGGTGAGAAAACACAGCTCGTCGAGGGGCACCTTCTGCTTCAGGAGGAATTGCGCTGCTCCTCTCCTGAGGGAGTGCGAGGTGAGAGACCTGTTGACTCGCTGGAGGGCTGCCCCGATCTGGCTCGACGTGATCCCTGGCGGGAATATCATACCTGTCGGGTCGCTGATCGCTTTCAGACGGTGGCTGAGTGTCGCCCTCGCGCCGTTCGTCACGTGGTGGCCCGTGAAACGCCCCAGTTGAAATGGATCTCCTTTGGTCTCCCGCCAGTGCACTGTCACCACTCCGTCCGCCCTGATGTTGACCTCTTGTCTCTTGAGTCGCAGCACGTCTGACGCTCTCCCGGCTGTCACCCAGCACATTTCCACCGCTAGACGTGTGAGGGGTTTTGGCTCGAGTCGCACTGCAGAGGTCACGTCGTGGGGTCCTGCCGGTGTTGCCTGTTTTCCTGGGATCAGCGCCCCTGATCTTCGCAAGCTCCGCCTGTAGTCCTGCAGCAGCTGCGATTCCGACAGGGACACGCCGCTTGTCCGCCTCAACGCCCCTGCGACATCCATCGTGTATTGCAGGGCGGACGCCGCGGTTATCCCGTCCAACGTCCTCTTCTTCTCCACCCAGTATATGAGCGCGAGGTCGTGTGGAATCCCGCCGTTCCGTTCCTCCCAAGTCGCCTTGAACTCGAGGTAGCGGCGGGAGGTGCTCCTCAGGCTCTTCCAGTACGACCCTGCCAGGCACTGTGCGAGAGTCTCCCTCGCCGATTTGAGCACCGCGCTCTCCTGCTCGTCCGTCAGTCCCGTCTCGTGCTGCCGTCTTCTGCCTCTTTCGCTCGGGGGGGGGGGGCACAGGATCTGTTCGTAGGGGAGTCAATGCTGCCCCCCCTTGCTCCCCTTTCCCCCCTTTCCCGTGTGGCCAGCCTGGCGGTTGTCGATCCTGTCGAAGTCTCGCTTCCTCGTGTCGCGGCTTCCGATTACGCGATCCTTGCGCTTCTGCTCCTCCTCCTCCAGCTTTTTCTTCCCGGCCTGTACCAGTGGTTCGATGAGGCGATCCTTCAGCCTCTCGTCGAACTTGTCGAACTGGTAGCCGCTCGCCCTCTTCTCAAACGTCAGGCGGAAGACCCGCCCGTACTTCCCCAGGTGCAGCGTTGCCGACAGCGCGACCACCACCCGGTGTATCACCCCCATCAGCTCGATGTTGTCCGCCGGGTTCGGCTTGAGTGCTGCCAACGTCTTGTCCAGCAGCTGCAGATTCCTCTGTGTGTCTGCCTCATACTCCCGCGTCGAGCTGAGGTCGGACGGCAGAGCGTACTCCTTGAAGACTTTCCCCACCTCCATCCGGATGAGGTTGCGAACCTGTGGGATGTGCACATTCCCCCAAGTCGCCACCACCTCGGCACAGAACCCCGCGGGCAGGGAGAGGTCCCTCTGCTCCTCCAGCGCGGTCAGTCTTCCCCGGATATCGCGCATGTCGTCCCTGAGCCCCAGCAGGATTTCCATCATGTCACCCTGCGGCGGTGGTGGCGGGGCGCCAGGCGCAACCGGCGGGGTTCCTGGCTGCGACGACGCGTTGCTCACTGCGTCCGCCAAGGGCCCGGCGAAGGTGCGGATCCACTCGCACACAGGGCACACCCACCCCGCTTCCGTGATGGTGCCCGTGAACAGGCTCCGGACTGGGCCCGCCGGGAGGGTCCCGCGGATACACGTAACGGTGGTCCTGTGCCCGCACCGCCAGCACTGGGCCCCGGCACCATGCACCGTGCCACACGAGGGAAATACGCACCCTGGGGACCCCTCCACCGGCAGCCCGTCGGCGAGCTTCGGCTCCACCCCCGCCCAATCGACCACATGGGCGTTGGCGGGGAAGTCATCCCTCGTGAGGGCCATCTCTCGCGAAGCGGCTGCTGCTCTGAGCCCGTGGCCAGTAGATGAACCTGGTGAGGTGTGCCCGCCTGCGCTTGTGAGGTGTGGCTCGCGGCCTAGATGAACCTGTTAAGGTGTCCTCGTGTTGTTGGAGCAGATGAGTCTGTTCAGGGTGTGTCCGTTCGCGCTGTTGGAGTCTGGCGTGAGGGCCTCGTAGATGAACCTGTACAGGGTGTGGGCGTCTGCGCTGTTGAAGTCTGTGGCTCGTGGGCCTATGGCTCGTGGGCCGTAGATGAACCTGTACAAGGTGTGGGCGTCTGCGCTGTTGAAGTCAGTGGCTCGTGGGCCTATGGCTCGTGGGTCGTATAGATGAACCTGTTAGGGTGTCCGTCTGCGCTGTGCTACAGTGTGGCTCGTGGGCCTATGGCTCGTGTGCCGTAGATGAACCTGTATAGGGTGTGGGCGTCTGCACTGTTGAAGTCTGTGGCTCGTGGGCCTATGGCTCGTGGGCCGTATAGATGAACCTGTTAGGGTGTCCGTCTGCGCTGTGTTACAGTGTGGCTCGTGGGCCTATGGCTCGTGTGCCGTAGATGAACCTGTATAGGGTGTGGGCGTCTGCGCTGTTGAAGTCTGTGGCCCGTGGGCCTATGGCTCGTGGGCCGTAGATGAACCTGTACAAGGTGTGGGCGTCTGCGCTGTTGAAGTCAGTGGCTCGTGGGCCTATGGCTCGTGGGCCGTATAGATGAACCTGTTAGGGTGTCCGTCTGCGCTGTGTTACAGTGTGGCTCGTGGGCCTATGGCTCGTGGGCCGTTTTCTGCTGTAGTAGTGCCTCTCCCCTCTCACCGACACCTGCGTGGGCTCGTAGACCCTGATTATTGATCACGTGTGCTGGTTTTTTTTTCCAGCACACGCGGATTGTGTCGGTGTGTGAAGAACTTTGCCTGAAGTACAGAAAATGGGGGTGTCAGTGGCGGAGCACAAAAGAAGAAAACATCAGAAACATATTCATTCGTGTCGTGGATCTGTCTTCGCGGTGGTGTATTTCCCCTAACACCCTTGGCTGGTCAGGACCTGTCATGTGTGTCAGTTGCAAAAAACAAAGTACAGCTATGCAGGTGCAGAACGAGCACCCACCGAGCTTTTCTCGAACAAAACCCTCTCCTCCCACACCCAACAACAACGGTTTCTCTCCCCACCTACCCCCCCCCCCCCCTTCCCCCCAACCCAACCCACGTCACATTTCATATGTCCCCCCATCATCCTACCCGCACACCCCAAACGGCCGTGCCTTCCTGTTTCTCCGTGTGGGTCATTTTGTGTGGCTGCTGCTGTTCCGGGAGGGAGCTGTCCCGACACAGAGGTTCGACACGCATCCCTCTGGGCCTGCGGGGTGATCTATCTGGTGCTGGCCCTGCAATCAGAAATGCACACGGCAGGCTGTGTGGTTTCAAGACTTTTCACGCAGCACAAGCCCATTGTGGTGGGTGAAACCGCGTGGATTGTCGCATCCTTTCGTGCCACTTCGGGTCATCCCTTGCTGACAGTGGGGGCAGCATTCACTGGGTGCAGGGATGGCCTGGGGGCTCCCTGATTGTGTCAATCGCAAGCGATGCCTACACCAATCAAAATGTACAGGGGGTCTTCGCTCTGTGCCGCACTGTTGTGTCAAGCTGTGTCGCTTTGCAGCTCGAGTGTTGTGAGGCGGTTTCATTTTTTCGCACTTTTCTGCACTTCCGAGCGAAGGCCTTCACAGGTTCGAATATGATTCACGTGTCGTGAGCCATCACCGCCGCGCGGGGGCAATTTTGTTTTTTTTTGTCACGCAAAAAAAAGGTAAGGCGTTTGTTTGCGCTCCAAACCCCAAAAGAAAAGCGCCAATGGGACAGAACATGTCTGTGCAGTAGCCTCGCTCTCGCAGCGCCTGTGATTGTCACAACACCAAAACAAAATAACAGCCTTTATGTTCAGTGTGCAATTGTGTCGCATGTGTCTTCTTCTTTCCGAGTTTGTGGACGATTCGGGGTTGCCTCCCCACAAGGGTGTTAGCGGGGGGGGTGCTGGGGTGCTGTGTGTGTTGGTTGGGAGGGGAGGGGTGGGTTTTCTGCTGAACTGTCCAAAATATTTTGGCACAGATCTCTGAATGCAACGCCCCGCTGTGCTGGGAACGAGGGTAAACGCAAACGAACCTGTTCGAATCGTTCAAAAAGGGCCTCTCGGCAGGCGGGGTTTTGTGGTTTGGTTTGTTGCAACTGGTGGGGCGGGGGCGGGTGGGGGGGGGGGTACGGGGTGCTGTTTAATCTGCAGCTCATCTGCTTATCTCACCCATCCGTGTGGGATCCTTTCCCCCCCCCCTTTCCTTGCCTTTGCCTTCCCTTTTGCCGCTGTTTTATGCCTCATCCTGTTGCCTTTTTTTGTCTTCTTTTGTGAATTTTTTCTCTGCTGTGCGATCAAACGGAAAAAAAACCCCCCCCAAGTACCCCATGACCGTCAACACTGTCACCCACCACCACCCCACCCCCCTTCTCCCCCTAACTGCTGTTAGTCCGCTATTCGACCCCCCCCCCCCCACTCCCCACCCCACCCCCGACAACTCGTCTTTCACTACAACCTAGCCGCTGTACCACCCATACTCCCTCATGCTAATCGCTCTGCGTACCGCAATGGACAGGACCATCCACACCATTCGCACATCTCCCTCGGCTAGGCTATCTCTTCATTTCCCCATTCACCGCTCAATTGCACCGTAGCATCGTCGGTTTCCTTGAAAGCAGGGTCGGGAGGCCGAGACATTAAGAGTGCCTGGCCCACGTGGTGTTCGTTGTGGTGTTCATACTGCAACGCGTTGTGAGGGTGTGGGTTGAACCGCAATACCCACACGGCTATAAGATCAGGTGCGATGAACACACGAGGTTTGAGCCTCAGGGGCTGGGGCTTCGCAGTGGGGTTGGTGTGTGATAGGCGGCAAGAGAGGAGGGCAGCAACGGCAGTGGAGTGGGCCGTCCCGAGAGAGTGATCAGGGGGGGGGGGGGGTCGGGGAAACCGAACCGTAACGAATCCAAGTGACATGCATGCCCCCCTACCCTTCGTGGGGCGGGGGGGCACCTTCTCTTTGCTCGCGGGGGGTTCTTTTTTGTGCTGTGTTTTGTGCAGCCTTTCTGGTCACCCCGCGCGTTGGGTGGGGCCTGGGGTGTAGGTGTGAACAAATCATTGCTCCCCCACTATAGCCTTTTGAGATCCGGGCGCTTTTTCCCGTGATTGGGGGAGGCTGGCTGCTTCTCTTCAGCGCAAATCTCAATTGATTGACACGCCTGCAGCGAAGAAGCCCCAGTGGAGGCGGAAGAAGGAGGGTCGCCGCCTCGTCATTGAATCTGCGCGTGCGCGCTTCGGAACGGACACCAGGGGTGAAGAGGAATTGAAGACAGCGGCTCTCTCTGTCTCTCCCCTTTTCGAAAAAACCCCGCGTGGAAAGCGCCACCCAGCGCATCAAAAGGAACCATCGGAAAAAAAGCAGAAAAGTGCAGGGGAGGGGGAGTGTCACTTGTATGCCCTTCAGTGCAAAGGCACCCTACACACACCCCCCCCCCCCCCTCCTCCCCCACCCCCCCCTCACTCCCCAGAGGAACAGAAGCCTCCCCTACCCCCTCCATCCTTATTCGTCTTCTTCTTCTTCTGATCAGACGTCCCCATCTACCATCTACTGAACACATCTCTCCGTCTTCTGCCTCACCCATCCCCTTTCTCTCCTAATCACTGCCCCACTGCCCAACCCTGGATTTCAAAGGCTTGCGTGAAGGTTCTAGCGGAGCCGTGTGACGGCCAGCAACGTATTTATAACAGCCGGGGAGGGGGGGAGGTTCTGCATTTATCGTTGGCTGGCATCGCACAGCCTTGGGTTGGAGCCGTGTCACCCCCGCGCATTCGGAAGGGGGATAAAAAGGGGTGTTGTGTCACAGCGTGGCTGCGTGGCTGCAACAGAAACCCCCTCCGCCGTGTCGCGTGGTGTTGTGTTGTGTTGTTTGTCGCACTGGCATCCCGTAACCTTCCCCGCCTGCAAGCTGAGATCCAGCAGTTTGCAGCGTGGCCAACAAAAAAAAACCGTTTTAAAAAAATCGTCCCCAGATCCCAGATCAGGGATGGTTCAATGAAGAACAAGCTACAGGCCGGATCCCCCCGCCAAGGCAGCAATCCTTTTCTCTGGGTTCTCCGGGCCAAAAAATCGTTCAAACCAATAGCGGCACGCCTTTCCCCCACCCCCCTCCTGTCAAAGAACACAAAAACAAGCTTCATCATAAGAACCTGGTGGGGGGGTCCACCCCACCCCCCCACACACAAACACACACGCCCAACAGGGGGGAGGGATGGCCTCCCCATCCCCTCCTCGCTTTTCAAGACATCCCTGGCCCGGGTTGTGTTGTGATTTTCTTCCGGTAGTGCGCACAAGCAAACAGCCAAGCCGCTGTTGTTTAAGCCAAAACACCCCACGTGCTCTCACACCGCCCCACCCAGCAGGGCACCCTACACGCCTGCTGCGGGTGTGGTGTGTCCTGCCTGACCCTGCATCAGCAAAGCTTCCTGCGTTGTTGGCACAACCCCAAGACAAGAACCTCTCCCTCTCACCCCCCCTCCCCCCCTGCAATTCATGATTTCCACGCCATCAACCTCGGCGGTGGGTGAAGCGCCGAATCCTCCACCACCAACCGGCCCCTCTTGCACCGCAAAAAACCCCCCACCCCCCCCACCACCCCCAGGCACCCAGATCAAGGAACCTGGCCTGAACAGAAAGGGAACCGAACTTGAAGAAGGGGGGAGTTGGGGGGAGGGGGTGGGTGTGGTGTGGGAAGGGCCTGTGGCAAATCGCGCGTGGTACTCTGTTACAAATGCAGTGCGTGGGGGAGGGAGGGGAGAGGGGAGGGCGCGTTTGTTGTGCGGTTCGATCAATAGAATCGTTTAAAATCCTTCGTAAAAGTGAACCCGCTATAGCAAGGATGTAGTGCAAGGGGGTCACGCGCTGGTTCAGAGGGGGCACAGAGGGAAGAGGCCCCTGCAGAGAGCCAGTGGCAGCAGAGTTAATGAAGAGTCCCCTATTTCGCGCGCGTGTGTGTGCATCTGAGATCGCATCAAGATCAAGGTGTGGTCTTGACGTGTGTTCCTGCACTGCTAACACAAAAATATCACGGGTGTGTTTGTGTGTGCCACAGTGGCAGTGGCATTGAGAGCAGGTGCTCAGTGTGATTTCGACACGACTGCAAAAATATTCACGGGTGTGTGTGTGTGTGACACAGCAGATACTGCATCACGGAGCACACAGTGTGTGTGTGACAGTGGAGGGCGAGTATCCGATTCCGCTCGGTGCGACCTGCACTCATCAAACAGAGTTAACGTGTGTGTGTTTTGTGCTGCTTCTGGTTACTTTTTTTGCGTTTTTCTACACTGCTGCAAACGAGAAAGAACCCATATCTCTTCAACGCGTGTGTGTGTGTGTGTCTGTGTGATGTGGGAGCTGATACCGCATAAGCCAACAAATTATCCCCTAAATCTTGAAGAAGACAAGACTGGCATCGAAGCTTCTTGGGGAAACGGGGAGGGTGGGGGGAGGGGGGGGTGGGATAAACATCGCTGCAAACACGCATGACGTGCACGATGGAAAATTGCATGGGCGACGGGACGCACGGCACACGCAGATGTGGGCTATCTTATCGACACACCCCAGCCCAGGGCTGGGGCAGTGTCGCTCTGTCAGGGCTCAGTATCACCCCTCCCCACCCCACCCCCTCTTTGTCACTTCAGCTCTGGCGGGCAACCCACGCTCGACACCACCCCTCTTCCTTTGTCTTCCTTTGGGTCTGGACAGGGTTTGCGCGGAAGTCGTCAAAAGACGCCCCGGAAGAACCACAGTGTTACATACCTGCTTGCTCGCATTTTTGTTTGTGATGCGTTTTGACGCTTTGCACACACAAAACACAAACACACGGGGGCCCTCGCTACCAAGTGTGACTGAGTGAGAAAAAGTGAGGAGTCAGCCATGTTTGGCTGAAAACTGACGACTCGTGACTCACAGTGACTCGTAGCGAGGGCCCCCCACACCTCATGAAGAAATATCCGAGAAAGGTCGCGCTCGTCAGACACCACCTTAAAACTGTTTCAACAAACACAAACACACACACACACACCCCTGACCCACACAGCCACCTCCTACAGGATACGGGAGGAGGGAACGACCCGGCGGGGAGGGGCCGGGGAGGCGCGGCAGGCGAGGGGGGGGAAAGAGCGAGAGCGGACAGAGAGGGAGAGAGGGAGAGGGGGTGGTTGCGGGGGGGGTTGTGAGAGAGGAGGAGGAGGAGGGGGGAGGGCTCCTCCTCCGCCTCCTCCTCCTCCTCCCCCACTGACGCGCTCTCTCTCCCCGGCTCGCTCTCTTCTCTCGCTGTCACCATGCCGACCCTTTCCCGGGTTTTCATCTCACTCCCGCTGATCGCAGCGTTGGGTGTCATCGCGGGGTGGCTTGCTCACGGCACGCCGACACCGTGGAATTTGGGATGGAGAGTATGCCTCCCGCTCCTGGCGCTGCTCCCGCTGTGGGCCGACGTGCTGATGCAGATGTGGGCCGTGGAGGACGGGCGCCGGACCTGGCGCAACTTCCCCGCGACATGCTACGTCGCGATGGCACTGCTAATCACGCTTTACAGCCTCGGATTTGTCGACCCCACCCAGGTCCTCGATCAGCCTAGGGTGCGCGGTCCACTCCCCACGACATGCACCCCAGAGGGGGTTCAGATGATCAACGCTTCGGTCGACGTGTCGCAGTTCAACCTAAAATACTCTCTCGTGAGCCCCTTCGTCCCTGCCGTGTCGGTTTACACATCTTACTCAGAGTGCTGGGACTGCAAGCCGCGCCGGATTTTCTACAAGGTTTTCCCGACGGAATGTGCGAACCTGACCGGGGCGTTCTACATCCCCACCCGGCACTACCTCACCGAATTCCAGGTTCATATCAACTCCACAGAGCAGGGGGGCGAGTCGTATGTCCACACTGTGCAGGACGTGACAGTCGGTGACCAAGGGGTCTACCAGCTCTCCGTATCTGGGGATTTCAACTCGCACAACATCACTGTCTCCCTCGAGACCTTAGAGGACCCCTGGTTCGCAGAGGGCCCGTTTGTCGCGGTGATGATCCTCGTGGTTGTCCTGCAGTGCATCTACTCCTTCGGAAACACGGTGGCCTCCCTGATGCTCGATGAGGAGGCTGGGTTTGGAGAGGCCATCGGGATCGCCCTGTCGCAGCTGATCCGCCAGGCTGACGACGACGACGACAGGCGGGACCTCATCGTGGAGACCGAGCCGGAACCCCTCCGCCCCAAACGCATCATCGCACTGGACGTGCTCCGCGGCATCTCCCTCGTCGTGATGAACTGCGCGAACTACGGCGGCATGGGTTACTGGTTCCTCCTCCACACCGTCTGGGATGGGCTCACCATTGCAGACCTCGTCTTCCCGTGGTTCATCTGGATCATGGGTGTCGCCATGGCGGTGACCCTCGAGGGAAAACGCGTGAAGGAGAACCGCGGCTCCGCCCTCATCCACGTCGTGCGTCGCTCTGCCCTGCTGGGCGTGGTGGGCATCCTGCTTTCTTCGGAGAACGTCGCGTCGTTTGCCCTCATCCGAGTGTCGGGGGTGCTGCAGCGGTTCGCCGTGTCCTATTTTGTCGTCTCACTCACCATCCTCTACGTCCCGAAGACCTACGGGCCATGCGTGACCCAGGAAGAGGCGTATCACAACGTGCAGGAGACGTCGTTTCACATGTCTCACCCGCTCTCCTCGAAGGAGTTTGCTTTGAAGTGGCTCCGCCCGACCCTCGCTGAGCTCCCGGTTTTCTTCGGGCTCGTCGGGGCCTGGCTTGGGATCACATTCGGTGCAAAGTACACCAAAGATGGGGTGGACTGCACAGGGTACCTCGGGCCTGGTGGCATCTCGCAGCAGGGGAGCCACTTCCCGTGCACCGGGGGGGTTGCGAACCTTCTGGATACGAAGTTCTTCAGCAATCACAGGTGGGGCGGGTGCTTTCCGTGCGACGTCTATATGGAGTATGACATGCGGTCGGGATCCTGCACGACAACGCCGCACCACGACCCGGAGGGGCTGCTGGGGGCGCTGAACAGCATCGCGCTGTGCTGGCTTGGGCTCGTCGCGGGGCGTGTCGTGGTGAGCTCCGGGGGCAGGTCGGAGAACCGCAAGCATGTGATGACCTCGCTCGCCCTCCTCAGCTTCCTGATGTGCCTCGTCGCAGCTGTGCTCTGCGGGTTCCGCCAGTTCGGGGGCCCCATCCCGGTGAACAAAAACCTCTGGTCGACGTCGTTCATCGCGCTGATGGCAGGGACGGGGTCCCTGTTCCTCCTGCTCCTGCTGTACGTCGTGGACTACCGGAAGCTGTGGGGCGGGAAGCCGTTCCTGTTTGTCGGGATGAACTCCATCCTCTACTACTGCATGCATGAGGTGTGTGTCACGCTTTTCTCGCTGTGTGTGTGGGGCCCTATCCTTGCATGTGTGGGAGGCGTCAGCGCACACACAGTAGCCAAAAGATAGTTTGACACACACAGCACTGTGAGGCAAACTTAAAGGCTCGCTGTGACACATGAAAAACACTTCTCGCGCGGTTCACGCTGCCACACCACCACACCACACCACAGGTCATGAACTACTACGTGCCGCTGAACCCCCCTGCTGACGCTGTGCAGACCCACGCCTCGCTGACCATCTCCAACATCTGTGGCATCGGCACCAACGTGATTGTCGTTTACTGGCTCTACAGGAACGGGCTGTTCCTGAAGATCTAACCAGGAGCAGGCAGGTGAGCGGTGCCGAAAAACAGGCTCCATAGCGAGACCCCAAGCATGCATGTTTTCATATTTTCCATAGCGGCATTTCGATAGTTGCAGCACACTGCAAGTGCGGCGGGGGTAAGTAAATCTGTACGACTGGCTCCCCTCCCATTTTTCCTGGTGGGAAAGCCCAGCCACTGCTGCTGACCTGCACTCAACTCATTTCCGGGGACTTTGCACGGCATGTCGGCGCTGCGTTTGGAGCGGGGAAGGGAGGGGAGGGCAGATTGTGATAAGGCGGCCGAAGAGAACACGTGTTTAAGAGTTCGTGAGTGTGTGGAAGCGTCAGAGGAATCGAAAATGTTGTGCATAACGAGCGCAGTGGCATTATTCTTTACGACCACACGCACCCCCCCGGCTTTCCACCCACCCGCCTTCGCCAAAATGTGCCTTTTTTTTGGCGCTGATTATTGTCGTTTTTGTGAACTAAACTTTTTAAAAAACAGGTCAGGTCCCGTGTGATTTTGCGTCGTGTTCTATTTTTGTGTGTGACCCTTTGAAAGCGAGATACTCATTATATCGGGCAAGGTGTGGAAGGGGGTACAGGGGGAGGGGGGGTTCTGGAGCTATCCGCCAAGATTTCGGCGGAAGTTGGGCCGTCTTTTTGAGCACATTCATGATGCGTAAAAGTGTAGGAGTGCTTCCGACGATCCTGTTCCTTTTCTGTGTGTCTCATCTCGTGTCGACATGTGCTCCACACCCACATCAAAGCAGCAGGCTAGGGGTGGTGGAACCTTGTTTTGTCTCAATCTTACTTTGCCTCTTGTGACCGCACGCGTGAGCGTGCGCGTGTTATGTGCGGAACGCTGACAACGTTCAACAAGAACCCCACACTTCACATCAGGCGAAGGAGGGGCAGCACTTCTTGCCGCCCGACCCGGCGGAGCTGAAGTGCTCTTATGGCATCATGCTTCTGTTCGCTATGCTGCAGGGGGGAGGTGTGCCGACATCGGCGTGTTCTATTCCGGCGATTTTGCCCGACGAAAAACCTTGTTGCGGATAGCGAAAAGGCCCTCCGTGAAGGGGGGGGGGGGTGTAAAACAATAAATATATCCCGTGAGCAGCGCTGCCGTTCTTTCCTACGGACCCCTACCCCCACCCTCGTGTGGTCAGTTGCACTTGCAGCAAGCATTAACAGCATGTGTGTGGTGGTGATTCCCGGCGATCCATCAAGCAGAACCCTTGCAGAACATCCACCTCAAATCAACGCGTTTTCTTAGTGACGCGCCGTGCTCACGGAAAATCGTTCAGATCGAAATATATTGCGTGTGTTGTGGTGGAAGCGTCAGCGCATCAAATAAGGAAGAAGGAATCACGGTTTGCTACGCTTTTCGCCTGCACTCCACGCCCCCAACGTGCAGGTGACCAGAAGGTTGCCCAAGCAGACCAGAAGAATGGGATAATGTTGTGGTGCTCCCGACGTGACACATGTGCTCCACACCCACATCAAGGCATCAGGCTCTCGGGTGGTGGAAGCGTCACCGCATCAAAGGAAGCACGGTTGCGACGCTTGTTTGTAGGGAGGGGGGGTGGGAGGGAAGACCCGGTTGCACAAACAACACAAAGGAGCTCCCCCCGGCAATGCATAATACAAAAAAAACGTGCGGTGTACCCGATTGTGCCCTGGCGCTGCTCTCCTGTGTTCGCGCCGACAATACACCGACCGGATGCCACCAGAGCCTGGGGGGTCTTCGCTTGGCGGCAGTTTTTCGGCGGTTTTCACCTCCGAACATACGAAGAGGGGGGGATGCCACCGGAAACGCACTGTTTTCGGCACCGCAGTGCGAAGATCCACTTGCTCTGATACTGCTTCAGGCTGGCATCATCCGGAAACACACGACCCGACACGTTGGCAACCACTCGTCTACGTTGCGAAAGATGGTTCAGTGTTGTGAACGGTCTTCCTGACAACACATTCGTTGTGTGTGTGTCGTGGTGGAAGCGTCAACGCATCATTACGGAAGAAGGAAGCACGGTCGCTACGCTTTTTGTTTGTGATCCGTTTGACCACTTCTGCACACACACACACACACACAGCTCCTGTGAGGCGCAGAGGGAAGGGGGTGATCAAGTTTTAATCTGCAACACCCACCCCCGCTCCCCCCCAGACACAACAACCTGCATAACGAGTGAAGGGAGATCATCCTTGTGATTCCTTCCACTTCTGTTTCAATACCCCTCACCCACCCTGACCCTCCCCCCCCATCACCCGCTGTGTTGGGAGGTCACTCTGTCATTCTCTTTACCAACCAACACCCCCACCCCCCACCCAGTATGCTGTACAGCGTATCTGGTGGTGGTGGACTACAAAAAGGGCTAACATTGCGAGAAAAGGGTGCTGGGAGGCTTGATTTTTGCCTTCACTCTCGGCAATCAAAACCCACCCCAACCAATGCGCTGCATATTCAATAGAGAGTCGAGTCACGGTGCTAATAACCGCGTGGCAGGGGTAGCTCAGGTTGTAGGGTGCCATGGTAAATCTTGAAGGCGCAATGTCCGATTGCTTTGCTATGGGTCAAACACTCGGGCAGTGTGAAGTAGAGAGGATACGAAGTGACGTAACACACAGAGCCAATCTCGCTTCACTCGTTACGCAGGGTGTGGGTTGTGTCCGAGGCGCTATGAGATCGTCCTGTGCTGTGGGGGGTATACTATAGGACGGGGTGGGGGGAGCAGGGGGCGGGGGCGGGGGATTCTGTGACAGTCTGGCGCAGGTTTCTATATATTTTGGAGCCGTGCCAACAGCGCAGGGAATCATATTTTTCTTGCTGATGCAGGGCCCTGCAGGACACACCGCATCCCGCAGCAGGCGTGTGTGGGGGAGGGGGGGATGGGTGGGTGGGGTGTTCTCGGGATCGCGATTGAAAATGCCTGCCACCGTGAGTGCTGCTGTGCGCAGAGGGTTCCCCCACCCCACCTCCCACCCCCCGCCCCTACGCACACACACACCGCTCCCCCATTCCCTCCCCCCAGCAACTTAGCTGGTAATAAACATGGGCATCGCGAGCATGATCTTCATCCCCCACGCCCCCCTTGCTCCTCCTCGCCCCCGCTTCCCCCCGCATCCCCACGACTCGCTTGCACATGCAGTGTGCACAGAGCACGCTCGATCTGGATCGCTGGTCCCCTGCAGTAGCCAACTGCGGGGTGGGAAGGGAGGGTGGGCGTTTCCCACAGCAGTGCTGGCGGAGGCTGGGAAGGGTTTTCCGAAGGAAACCGACGGGAGGCCATTTTTGCCCCTCTGTGCCAAACAACTGTACCCAGCGGGGGCGTTCCCCACGGCGGCAGTGCGTGTGTTTGGCACCAGGTGTGTCCGGGCCGGAGGGTTTGCCCTCGTCAAACGTAAGGCAGGAATGCGGCTTCTGCTCCTGAAGCTCATCCATGTCCTTCCTATATATGGTGCCGTCGCGGCTTGAGTCAGTACAGCGTGCCCAGTAGGGAGATGTTAATCTCACGTCGTTTTATGTACTTTCCCACCGAGCGGGAGGGGAGGTGGGCGGGGGGGCTCCCCAAGGCGTCTGCTGCCGGCAGCTGCCAGTGTGTGTGTTTGGCATCACCGTGTCGGGGCCGAGGAGGTGGCGATCGTGTGACCTGACACCACCACCCCTGACAGATAGGACACACACCTGCACGCACCGCAGCGCAAGCATGTCAGCCGTATCGGCACTGCTGTCGCTGTGCTTCGGTGCTCTCACACCATGCCCCGCTTGGGATCAGCGGTGCAGTGGGGTGCTTGCAAGGGTGCCAGGAAAGGTCGTGCACGTCTCAGTTTCGCGTGACGACAAGCTGGTTGCGGCGTCGGCGTCGAGCGGTTTGCATGTGTACAACGTGGCAACAGGTGCTGCTGTCACGGTGCCCGTCTACGCGTCTGTGTTAGGAGCAGCATTCTCTCCTGATGCGAGTGAACTGGCGGTGGCATTGGGGGATGGTGGGATTGCTGCCGTCAGCTTGAACAACGGGACGGAGCTGTGGTCTCACAGCTCGGATTACACCACATCCGTGGTGTACTCGCCAGACGGGGCACGTCTTGCTTCTGGGCATGGGTATGGGAAGATCTTTTTCCGGAATCCTGCGACTGGTGCCGTGGTGGTGCCCCTCCTCACTGGGGGCCACAGTTTCTCTGCTGGTGCGGTTTACGGCTTGGCGTACACCCCTGACGGGGAAAGGCTCATCAGTGGGTCGAACGGCGACATCGTTGTTGTGTGGGATACAGCGACTGGTGCGATTCTCAAGACGCTGCGGGATCACACAAGCGATGTCCGTGCCACCCAGGTGTCGCCAGATGGTCTCTACTTCGCGAGTGTGGGTTACCACCCAGCCGACACGCTGAACATCTACAAACTGAGCGACTACTCCATCCACAAGAAGATTGAGAAGAAGCTCTACGGGAGTTCACTGTCGTTCTCTCAGGACGGGAGGAGGATTGCGGTGGCGGGTGCACTGGATCCACAGATTCCATCATGGGGAACGGAACACACATGGGTTTACATCGTGGACACCGGCGCGATTTCGGAGGTATTCTACAATGTGGCAGAGACACAATCGGTGGCGTACTTTCACAAAAGTGACATCGTCATCATTGGCGAGCACGTCGACAATGCAGGCATCCACCTGTGGGAATCGTCAACATCACCTGCACCTCCTACGTATCCCCCACCGACATCTGCACCTCCAACGCCTTCCCCGCTTCCCACACCAACACCGTGCCCCGCTTGGGCTCATCGGTGCGATGAGGTGTTTGCAAGGGTGACAGGAAAGGTCGTGCACGTCTCAGTTTCGCATGACGACAAGCTGGTTGCGGTGTCGGCGTCGAGCGGTTTGCATGTGTACAACGTGGCAACAGGTGCTGTTGTCAGGGTGCCCGTCTACGCGTCTGTGTTAGGAGCAGCATTCTCTCCTGATGCGAGTGAACTGGCGGTGGCACTGGGGGATGGTGGGATTGCTGCCGTCAGCTTGAACAACGGGACGGAGCTGTGGTCTCACAGCTCGGATTACACCACATCCGTGGTGTACTCGCCAGACGGGACACGTCTTGCTTCTGGGCATGGGTACGGGAATATATTTTTGCACATAACACACCTGTGTGGTACGGGAAATGCTACGAGGAACGCGATGGACTCGGGACTGCTGCTGGCCTCTCTTGCTATGGTTTACTTATGTTTCGTGCTCCACCTGCTCCACCTCATTCTGCACTTCAGATGATCCACTTCACGTGGGTTACGGGGTTTGGGACAACGATGATATGTTGTGTCCGACGACAAGGTAAGGTAAGCTCATCGAGGTACACCAAACCGGAGTTGTCAAATCAAAAAAGACACACCGCCCGAGGGGCAATTGGTGTGACACAACAGCGATGACACAACCACTCTGCCCGAGGGGGCGCGTTTTTAGCGACCGAGACCTCCTCTCCTGACTGAGGGACACACGATCTGACCGTCCGAGAGACGCAGCATTCTACCCTGCCCGAGGGGCACCCACTCTCCTGACCGAGAGACACGCAGTCTTGCCCGAGGGGCACCTGGTTTCCTGACCGAGACAATATTCTGCCCGAGGGGCACTCACTCTCCCGACCGAGAGACACGCAGTTTTGCCCGAGGGGCACCTGTTCTCCTGACCGAGACAATATTCTGCCCGAGGGGCACCCACTCTCCCGACCGAGAGACGCAGCATCTCGCCCGAGGGGCACCTGTTCTCCTGATCGAGACAAAAATTTTGCCCGAGGGGCACCTACTCTCCCGACCGAGAGACACGCAGTCTTGCCCGAGGGGCACCTGTTCTCCTGACCGAGACAATATTCTGCCCGAGGGGCATCCACTCTCCCGACCGAGAGACGCAGCATCTCGCCCGAGGGGCACCTGTTCTCCTGACCGAGACAATATTCTGCCCGAGGGGCACTCACTCTCCCGACCGAGAGACACGCAGTTTTGCCCGAGGGGCACCCGTTATCCTGACCGAGACAAAACTATGCCCGAGGGGCACCCACTCTCCCGACCGAGAGACGCAGCATCTCGCCCGAGGGGCACCTGTTCTCCTGACCGAGACAAAAATTTTGCCCGAGGGGCACCCGCTCTCCCGACCGAGAGATACACAATCTTGCCCGAGGGGCACCAAATCCCGACCGAGAAGGCGACCCTCACACCATGCTCGTGTCAGGTCTCAAGAGGGCCGAAGCCGCGGTTGAGGACAACAACACCCCCACGCACTGGTTCTAATAAATGACGGCGAGGTGCACGGGGGGATCAGCACGAAGGAGGGGCGCAAAAAGATGGGGATGATGACGCCGTGGTGTTCAAGGTGGTCCTCCGCCGCTTATGAACGTGACAGCGGGACAGCGCTGCGCCCGTGGCCGCAGCGGATTGAGGACATTCCCATCAGCCATCGAGACTATCACCGCGCCTCGCCGAAAACCTGCTTCACGCTTGATCGCGCTCAAGGTTTCCAAACGCATACTTCAGCTGGAGGTTCCGTCACAGAGGCGCTGACAAAGGCGGGACCAAGAGCAACAGTCGGGTGCTGATAAATGGGTCGATACTGATGCAGCAAAGTGACGTCAGTGATATCCAACTCCTACTTTCCTGACCGAGACACGATCTTGCCGAGAAGCATCGGACCGAGACACCCACTTCTGCCTGAGGGGCACCTAGCCGAGACGCATTTTTCCTGCCCGAGGGGCATCTCGCCGAGACATTACCTGCCTGAGGGGCACCTGGCCACGACATACCTACAGCTTACGCTTGCGGGGCACCCTGCCTGAGGAGCACCTGGCCAAGACATACACTTCCGCCTACGAGGCACCCTGCCCGAGGGGCACCTGGCCAAGACATACACTTCTGCCTACGAGGCACCCTGCCCGAGGGGCACCTGGCCAAGACATACACTTCCGCCTACGAGGCACCCTGCCCGAGGGGCACCTGGCCAAGACAGACACTTCCGCCTACGAGGCACCCTGCCCGAGGGGCACCTGGCCAAGACATACACTTCCGCCTACGAGGCACCCTGCCCGAGGGGCACCTGGTCAAGACATACATTTCCGCCTACGGGGCACCCTGCCTGAGGGGCATCTGGCCGCGACATACACTTCCGCCTACGGGGCACCCTGCCTGAGGGGCACCTGGCCAAGACGCACATTCATGCCCGAGGGACACCGGGCCGAGACATTACATTCCCTGCCTGAGGGACACCTGGCCGAGACACATTCCTGCCGAGGGGCACTCACTCCCGACCGCGAGACGCAGGATTTTGCCTGAGGGGCACCTCCTCTCCTGACCGAGACACAACCCCGCCCAGCACAGTGCCGAGGGGCATTTACGCTTTCGACTGGAATACCGAGCCTGACCCGGGGAGACACAATCGTGCCACAATCGTGAGGGGCATACTCTCTTGATTGAGAAATACACCTTTTTTGCCCGAGCGACGGCACCTGAAGGCGGAAGGGTGGCCTGTCACACACAGCCTGCCAGATCCAGCTCGAGCACGGTGACGCGACGTGAGCTTTCCGAGGGCGACAGTTTTCGTGTACCAATGCAACGCCCCCGGACACGCCCCCGAGAAGCCGGCACGTCTGTCGTGCCCAGCTTATCTGCGCGAATGCCGACTACGCGCACCCCGGCGTCAAGCGGATGCCCGCACACGCCCCAAGCGGGGCATACTCCGTCGAAGCATAGTCTCCCTGCCGGGGGACACACATTCAAGCCTGCATTATTCACAGGGGTCAGGGGGAGTTCCGGGCGTCTGTGGCCCGGTGTTGAGACGTACGACCTCACAGTTCCATGCAGGGAAGGGGAGCTGCTGACTGGACACCTGCGAGGTGCCGTGGGACATACACAGAGATCAGGTATCCAACACAGCCGAGACGCTCTCCCAAGCTGCACTGCTCGGGGAGCAAAAGAAGCAGCGACTGAGAGACGCGTCCGCATCGCCTGTGTCAGCGGTGCCGCCGCTGAGGGGGTCCACCGAAACCGCAGCCATGGCAGCGGGCCGAGATCATTCCACAAGGTTGGGGGGCAGTCAGCCAGTCTTCCCGAGTACCCAGCAGCCTACTCGACAAGCCCGAACAGCGACTGCAGCGTGCGACAAGCTCCGGTCCGCGGGGACTCACCTCTCTCATTAAGAAGGCGACTCCGAGAATCCTTCTGGCATGCCCACACCTCCAGGGCCTCGAATTTCCTCACGCACCGGGAAATACGCCCTCCACACTGAGTCCGGGCGTTACCACTGAATCGACGCCACGTGGGGCCACAGGGCCTCCGTTTGATGCGCTGTCTACGAGGCGGGCGATGGGGCAGGTACAGTGGGGATCAGCCCAGTGGGAAGGGGGCCGCAGGAACGTGTTGTCCACCGCTCGAGCGGAGTTCAGGAGACGACAGTGCGCGCGATCGCCCTCTTTCACCCAGAAGGGCCGGCACCTCTCACACCTACCCCTGGGCACTCCATGCAGCGTCTCCAGTGCGCCATGAAGAGGCGCGTTGGGCTTCACCCCGCAACTCGCTCGCAGCCAGCGAAGACCGGAGAGGACACAGAGAGCCACAGAGCGATCGAGATCACGCCGGAAAGCACCGGGTGTTGGCCGGGCTCCCGAAGGGCGAGAGTTTAAGACGGCCGGACAGTAGACTGCTGCGGAGGAGCTGGGAGGCGAGTTTCAGACTGTGATTTCTCGATCCGCCGAGCCCTGTCCCCAGGCGAGAGCTGCCGGGTCATGGTGGCTGAATATGGACGAGCGTCGCGGTGGTGGTGCTGGGAGCGCACCAGAGGACTGTCACGCTGAGGGGCTGGGCATGGCCACTGACTACCTGGATACGGCCGTCTCAGTGCATCGCCCGGGGTGCAAAACGACATCGAGGATGTCAGGAAGAAGGGTCATGTGGGCACACACCAATATGTCGGAGACGTGAAGAAGCCTCGAGGGGAAGGGTTCCCCAGGGGATGGAGGATCCCGAAGAGGTACAGGGTGAGGATTCAAATACCCGGAGTGGGAAACGCACCAGACGTCGGGGGTCAGCCAAGAGCGGGTGGTTGCAGCACAGGCGGGGCTGTGTGCAACCTTTGCCCCCTTAGTTTCGCCGGGTTGAGACGCATCAACTCTCTCGCCGGGTGCGGCAACTGGAGAGACAGGCATGTTGTCGATAGGGCACACCAAGAATCACGAGGCTGACCACACGACGGCGGCACACGGCCGAGGCAGGCGGATCCCCTCAGCGAGTGAGGTTCGATCGTTTTCCGTACAAGGTGCTCGTGACAACGTAGAAAGCGGTACATTACCATCGGAGGGATGCATACGATGGGCGACGGAGCCTGATCACTTCAATAGTAGACCGTTCGCGCGGCGTCCCTAAGTCCTTGGGTCCTAAGGGTCCTGGGTGGAAGCGTCCAATGCAACACTCACAGCATAGAGGCCAAGTGTTTCTCGTAGTATTTTCCGGAATCCTGCGACTGGTGCCGTGGTGGTGCCCCTCCTCACTGGGGGCCACAGTTTCTCTGCTGGTGCGGTTTACGGCTTGGCGTACACCCCTGACGGGGAAAGGCTCATCAGTGGGTCGAACGGCGACATCGTTGTTGTGTGGGATACAGCGACTGGTGCGATTCTCAAGACGCTGCGGGATCACACAAGCGATGTCCGTGCCACCCAGGTGTCGCCAGATGGTCTCTACTTCGCGAGTGTGGGTTACCACCCAGCCGACACGCTGAACATCTACAACCTGAGCGACTACTCCATCCACAAGAAGATTGACAAGAATATCTACGGGGTTTCTCTGTCGTTCTCTCAGGACGGGAGGAGGATTGTGGTGGCGGGTGCACGGGGTCTGCAGCTTCCACAGTGGACAATGGGAAGCACAGCGATTCACACAGTGGACAACGGCGCGATTTTTGACTACCGTATACGTAAATATTATGGAACGTAAATATTATGGAACGGGCCCATTTTTGGCCGGTCCGTTCCATAATATTTACGTTCCATAATATTTACAGGGCCAGTTGGGGACTCGGTGGTGAGGACGGCTTGCGTCAGGAATCGCGCGAAAAGTGCACGAGTAGGTCCCGTCAGGGACTCTGTATGCCGTCCGATCACCTGGTCCAAGTCCCCGAGTCGCAGAAAGCCCTGTAAATATTATGGAACGAAAAAAATCTGGAACGCCAACCCACCAGCGTTCCAAAATATTTACGTTCCATAATATTTACGTTCCATAATATTTACGTTCCAAAATATTTACGTATACGGTATTTCTACAATACCGTAGAAACACAATCGGTGGCGTACTTTCACGAAAGTGACAGCATGATCACTGCTGAGCACGTTGAGTATGCACACATCATCCTGTCGAAGTGGAAACCTCCTGTGCCAACGACACCTGCACCCCCGACACCTTTGCCTCCAACCGAGTCGCCCCCCACACCCACACCCGTGACCCCTGTGCCACCCAGCTGCGAAGCACCCGATACGTTCGCCAGTGTGTGCGGTGCGGGTGCATTGCGGCGGTGCGTGCTGCGCATCCAGCACGCGGGCAGCGTGCTGAGCGTGGCACACTCGCCCAGCGGTGCGGAGATCGCGGCAGGCGGTGCGGACGGGGTGGTGCGTGTCTTCAGCGCTGCGACAGGAACACAGCTGCGGTCCCTCGCGTGCGGTGGCTTTGCTGCGCACGACGTGGCCTTCTCGCCGGACGGGATGCGTGTTGCGGCGGGCGGGGCCGGTGGGCGTGCTGTGGTGTGCGACGCCACGACCGGGGCGGTGCTGCTGGAGCTGGAGCACGGGGACGCGGCGGCGGGACCTGTGCGGCGCGTGCGGTTCTCGCCGGACGGGCATCTCCTCGTGGCCGGTGGGGTGGAGGAGGAGGTGGTGCGTGTGCACGACGCTGTTGGGGGGAGGCGGCCGGAGCAGGTGCTGCACAGGCACGTGCGCGACGTGGCGTTCCTGCCTGCTGGTGCTGGCTCTGGATCTGGTTCCGGCGTGTCAGCGGCACGCCTGGCGGCCGTGACGGTGCACGCCGAGGCGGGCGAGGCTGTGCGTGTCTTCGCCATGGACAACGGGCAGCAGGAGGCGGCGGTGGTGTCTGTTGGGGCGCGTGTCACGGCGCTGTCCTTCTCCCCGGGCGGGGACGAGCTTGCGCGCGGGATGGACGACGGGACGGTGCGTGTGGGGCTGTGGGCGGGCAACTCCGCCAGCGAGCGGCTGCGGCTGCAACACGCGTCCGGATTCGTGTTGGACGTGCAGCACTCACCTGGCGGGCGCCTCCTTGCCGCTGCCGGGGTGGGCCCGGTGGTGGTGTGGGGCACCAGCGGCGGGGCAACGCTCACTGAGCTTGTGGGGCACACGGGTGGTGTGCGCCGCCTGAGCTTCTCCCCCAACGGCGCACGTGTGGCCACCGCAGGCCACGACGGCCAGCTGCTTGTGTGGGACGTCTCCGGGCTGTGAGCTCTGCCAGTCCTGAAGTGTTCGCGCCCCCCACACGCCTTCCTCAGACACGCCGGTCGGTGGATGTGGTCTGGCCGTATACATGATGCCAACCACACGCTTTTGCTAACCACACCCTTCTGCGTGCCGGCGAAGGTCTCTTGCTCTTCTCCCCCGTCCCTCATTGCCCCCACCCCCATTTCCCATACTACTACCGCCCCCTTCCATTGCTTCACCCCATTCCTTTGGCTTTTCCTGCATCCCATGCGAATCGACTTAATATTGCCTCTCTGCCTGCCTTTTGTGCTGCTGCTCCAAAGCTGCAACGTGTTGTGCAGCCCGCAGCACTTTTTCAGGCGATGGTGTCGGCTTTGATGCTTGCCCCCCTCCCCTACCCCTACCCCTGTTCTGTTTTGCTGTGGACCGCGACGTTGGAGACTCGGAGGCTCGATCACACAGAGTGACAGCGCGGGCTTTGTCAGGCAGACAGTTTGCGGGCTGCGGTTTGCAGCAGCCGAAACGCTTTTTTACTATACTGTCCCCAGCCACGTGTCGACTCATTTGGCCGCATCCCTCACCATCCACAGGCCCCCCTGTGTGACCATCTGGCTATCTTCCCCACTTCCTCTCGACTGAAGTGTGCGCACGTCTCTGTTGCAACAATGAGCGTGCTGCACTTTTATGGCAGAACGCGCAAATCACCCGCTCGGGTGAGAAGTGTGTTACGCCTATAAATGAGGATGTGGCAGCAACGTGGGCGTGTTTCTCTGCATCATTTGCTTCTCTGCCTTGTCAGTACATTCTTCCTTCTGCAGATTAACTGTGCGCCGGTTGCACACACAAACACATTACGTACCGCAGATCCTTATCCCTGCAAGCTGACCAGCCTTTTGCCCTGCGCTCCCGGGGGCTGCGCCGTGTGTACAGCCCCCCTGTCAAACTGCTGGACGGCTCTGCAAACCTTCACCCCTCCTGCCCCGGCACGGCCATCCCTCAATAGAACCCTCCCTCCCTCTCCACGGCAGTCAGGGTCCCCCTCTGCGTGGCACCAGTCCCCCTCGGACTCACGCGTGCCCTCTGCTTGCCAGACTCAAGCCCCGTCAGGTGGGTCTTCGCTATCGAATTGCCGGACTGTACCCCACAAGGAACAGATGTTCGCGACCGTGGCCTCCGGCGGCTGGGGGGCTCCGTCTTGTGACGTATACCTATCGATTAAGCCCTTTGGGGACATATCAGGTCATGGAATCCAGAGACCGCCCTCAGGAGGACGCACCCAACTCACCACAGAATCTGTACCCGCAAGGAACAGACGTTCACTACCGTGGCGACTCACCCACTCGCAAAGTCGTTCCGAGCAGAGAGAACAGAACACGAGGCTCTTCCCCCAACCCCGCCACAACCCCATTTCATGGAGGAGCGACTTACATGTCACCACTATGAGGGACTCTGTCTTGGATCCCCATTCACACTGTCACCCACTCCACGCACCGCCACACCCTCCAGGAAGGCTTTGCAGTTTGTTTCTGCGTGCAAGTTGAACGGGGAAGAAGAAGAAGAAGAAGAAGAAGAAGAAGAAGAAGAAGAAGAAGAAGAAGAAGAAGAAGAAGAAGAAGAAGAAGAAGAAGAAGAAGAAGAAGAAGAAGAAGAAGAAGAAGAAGAAGAAGAAGAAGAAGAAGAAGAAGAAGAAGAAGAAGAAGAAGAAGAAGAAGAAGAAGAAGAAATATAACATGGATGTAACTGTGCGTCCAAGACCATGGATGTGACAGCAGACTGGACAACCAAGACCATGGATGTGTCTGTGCGTCACAGCGGGACCGGTGACAGCTGTGTCGTCTGTGTTCCGGAAGGCGGGACCGTGGTCGGGCTGAAGGCGGATGCGCTCAACGAGATGTTCACGGGTTCTATCAACGCAGTCCGTGAGGCTGCATGCGTGGCAGCACACATCGAAGGGTGTGAGGAGGAGCTGGACGATGCAGAGTGCGTTGCCGACACGGGTCTGGAGGACGGGGGTGCTGTCCAGCTCGTCCCACGCTGGCCCATCGTCAAGGCTCCCGCAGTCTACTCATCGACGCGTGACGAGGAGGTGTACAGCGTCACACTGTCGAGGTGTGGGACGCTGTGTGCTGTGTGTTACTACGACAACGGACACATCACTGTGTTTGACACCAGCACCGCTGCTGTGGTGGCGGACTTAACACACGGGAACAAGGCGATTCTCTGCACAGCGTTCTCTGTCTGTGGGACGCGGTTAGCAACGTGCCCTTGGGACAACGGCACCGTCTGCGTGTGGCTGACATCAACTTGGGAGGTGTGCATGCTGCACCACACCAACACCATCGCGTTCAGTGCAGCGTGGACAAAGTGCGGACGTCTAGTGTCCGGAGACCACAAACGCAAAGTGCGTGTGTGGGACTTGAAGGGCACACCGAGCGCCACAGTGCTGGAGGGTCACAGCAACGGTGTTTACAGCATTGCTCACGGATGACGTACGAATCGTAATGGTGAAATACGAATCGTGCATATCGTATTTTATATCGCATTATATCGTATACGATTACGATATAAAATACGATATTATGCGATATTACGAATCGTTTAGGATGATGCATGGCCACACGGGGTGGGCACCGGGGAAAAAGGCACCCAGCACACCAACGAGGGGCGGCGAGACTACCACCACCACCCCAGATGAGTCACCCACTCCGAAGCCAAAGGCTCTCAAAGAGCAGCTGGCGAAGCAGAAAGCAGGGGCGCGAGTGAGCTACGTGACAGCGAAAACACGTCATGATAAGCTGCAAGGCGATGCCAAAGACGTGTACGCCGTCAAGGATGTCGCGTCTCTGCAAACCCGCAAACCCCAGTGTTCTCCCGATGGCGAGTTTGGGGGCGAAAGTCTCCATTTGTATTTTTTCCCCCGAAAACCCGACGGCGAGTTTCGGCATTTTTTTGGGGGTTGGGGCTGTCAGGCCCTGCGAAACTTGAGAAAGTCGCAAGAAATCACAAGACCAACACAAAAAGTCGCAAAAAATCACAAGAAATTGCGGAGAATGTTTGCGTTTATTTGTGTTTTTTTGTATAGCGTATCAGTTCTCGTGCGTCGTCTTTCGTAGACGTTCTGTACGATGCGGATCCGCTAATCCAACATAGCAAACGTTTTTTTGTGATTTTTTGTGAATGCCCTGTGAATTTTTGCGATCTTTTCAAGTTTCACAGGGCCCGACAGCCCCAGGGGTGGAATTTTTCACAGGTTTCAGACAGTTTTCCACTCATCGACCTGCACAACTTCCCAACAACGAGCGTCCCTGGGTTCGTGCCCCACTACGAACCGCAATTGATCCAAAGAGTCCCAGAACGCGAAGGAGAAGGCCAGATGTTCGCTACCGTGGCCTCCGGCGGCTGGGGGGCTCCGCCCCCTAAACCCCTGTGCTGTGCACCTGTCGAGTGTGCATGTACCATTTGGTGTACCATGGCAAGTGGGAAACGGCACAACACCAGGAGTGCGACATGGTCGTGAGTGAAGACGGAGTACGTGCAGACTACCATCCCTGCACAACGAAGTCTGTACGACTTCCTCGTTGTCCACTCACACCGCACATTGCAAAGCGTATCGATCAGAACGAATGTTGTTGCGGATATACGCGTGCATTGCATGAGGCGCTCGCGCGCGAAGCGCGCCAGCAATTTTTTTAGCACCCCTTTTTCCGGATCAAAGCTCGCCATCACCCGCCCGTGCGGTCGAGCACCAGAAGAAGAAGCAGTCGGGCGGTGAAGACAAGAACGGCGACAGGCAAGGGAGGCAGCAGAAGGCGCACGGAGCCAATCCAGCACCGGAATTCGTGAGTGACCTGTCGTATTCACTTTGCATCGGCAATACCACGGCCAGCCAGGCGGAGCTTGTGGTGTTGGCGATTCGGAAACACCTGTACCCGAACATGCCCAGCGGACGCGCTCTCTTGCAGAAACACAGCAGCCACACGGATGCACTTCTGAAGGCGCTGAAAGATGCTCTCAAAGGTCGCACCGTGCCTATTGGCATCGACGGAACTACAGCAGCATCGATCCACACCTCGTACCTCGCTGTGACTGCATATGTTGGGCAACAACCGCTGCTGGTGTGCGTTGAGGTGTTCAGGCTGGGGTGAGCCCTGACGCAGTGATGCTTGAAGATGTGCTGCAGCGGCTCGAATGCGACTACTCGTTTACGATCGCGTCTGTCAACATGGACAGATGCGCGACAAACCAGCGCCTCATCAAGCTCACAGGGCGTCTGTCGGTGTGGTGTTTGGGGCATCACGCCAACAAATGTTGCAAAGACTTCTACACGAAGCGCTTCCCCCTCGCCATCCAGTTCGTGACCTTCTTCTCACAGGCGCCGCGCACCACCTCAGAAACGAGGTGGTCAGCGCTGTTTCACGTCGTTGAGCATGTGGCACCCCGGACCGACCTGCTTGCAAGCTTCTTGCACGAAGAGCTTGAGCGCGCCTACAAACCGCAAAGTGTCCGAGAGTTACATTTGATCGGAGGGGATGGGTGGGGGGACATGCTCTCGGAGACCCAGACGATGCACAGAGCCTCCTACAGTTCTTCCTCTGGATGAGCAACCCCCCCAGCGATCAGAAGTCCTGCTTTGTCGTGGGGGAAGTATGGAAGAGCATCCAACACGTCACCAACGAGGAACAACAACTTCTCAAAGAGCTGTGGGACACGTTTTCCTCAAGAGAGTTCTTTGAACTCATGGAGGTGATGGACCCGGAAGCAGTTGCCCAGGAGGTGATTACTGATGAAGTGCTGGAGGCGTCGGAAGAGAGGTGGCGGGACGTCTTGGGGCGTAACACCACTTAGCCGTGTCCCATCCTTGTGGTGTTGTCTCATGTGGCCACCTAGCCATCCCATTGCCTCCCTCAGAAGCCTGTAGTAATAGTGCGATATGGGCATATCGCATACGATATCAAGGCTGACTAAACACGATATAAATACGATATATTGCGATATATTGCGATATCGCCTTAAAAAATACGATACATATCGTATTTACGATATGATACGATATTACGATTCGTACGTCATCCGTGATTGCTGTGTCGGGCACGAGGATCTTCAGCGGGTCAGATGAGAGCATCCGTGTGTGGGACATCAGCACCGTCACACACACACACACCCTGGAAGAGCACACTGAGGTGGTGACCAGCATCGCCCTGACCCAGGACGAGCAGCACCTGGTGTCGTGCTCGAAGGACATGTCACTCAAGGTGTGGTGCACAACCTCCCTCAGCTGCCTGCGTACTGTGCAACTGGACGACGATCCCTCCTCACTTGCTGTGTCACAGCCAGGTGATGTTGTTGTCGTCAGAAGGAGCTCCGCCTCCACACTGTACCGCCTCAGCACAGGTGAGTGTCTGGGGGAGGTGGACTCAAAGGGTGATGGTGTTGCACTCAGCCTCTGCGGGAGGTGGGTCTTCACACCAACGAACAACACTTCAGTCTCTGTGCGTGCTGTGTCTTCCGTTTCACCCTGAGTGCAGTGTCTCGTCACCCTGTTCCCTGCCTTCGTGTTTGCCGTCGTGTTGTACCTGCTTTGCGTATTACCGTAAACGGAAAAAGGGTGGACCGTAAAAATGTTCCAAGTTCCCAAAAAAAGGCCAAACGTTCCATCTTTTTTACGGTCCACCATTTATTGGGACTGAATATGGAAAAGACAATGCGATTTTCGCCCGCGGGCTGGTGGGTTGCGGGGCGCGGACTGCGGCCTCCACGCCGCAGACTCCCGCACGTAGGCCTCCCGACCTCCCAGCTTTGGACCCTCCCTCCACCACCGCAACCAACACCAGCAAGAGAAGCAAGTCCTCCCTGCGTGTGGAAAGGGCACGATCACCACCACTCACCTCGAGACTCACCCACCACCACACCTCGAGAAGTGTAGTACCATGCAAGGAGCGTTCCGGTAGAAGTAAAAGTAGAACCTGCTGCACGAGCCCACAAAAGCAGCCACAGTACGGCAGGGCGCGCAGACAGAAGCTGAGACCACCGGGCTCCCTCCGGATGTAAATTCGTGAATCAGTGCCCGGAAAATTCAGGGAAATCGTACTCCTTTAGTGTAGTACACCCTGCAGTAACTGTGGGAGAACAGTTCCCGGACGATGGTGAGCGCACACTCTGTGTTGAGGCCCTGTGGTGTTAATCCTGCAGCTTCAGTCGTGCGATTTCCTTGGTTCCTTCGCGACTTCGTCGAAGGAATTCGTAAAAAAAACCGCCAAGTCCACTATCCCAACCGTAAAATAGGTGGACCGTAAAAATGTTCCAAGTTCCGGAAAAATCCCATTTGTTCCATCTTTTTTACGGTCCACCTATAGTACGGTTCACCTTTATTACGGTCCACAATATTTCCGTTTACGGTAATACTTGCATGTCAACTATTATACATGTATAATACATGTATATGCCTGAAATATACATGTAAAATACATGTACCGTAAACGGAAAAAGGGTGGACCGTAAAAATGTTCCAAGTTCCCAAAAAAAGGCCAAACGTTCCATCTTTTTTACGGTCCACCATTTATTGGGACTGAATATGGAAAAGACAATGCGATTTTCGCCCGCGGGCTGGTGGGTTGCGGGGCGCGGACTGCGGCCTCCACGCCGCAGACACCCACACGTAGGCCTCCCGACCTCCCAGCTTTGGACCCTCCCTCCACCACCGCAACCAACACCAGCAAGAGAAGCAAGTCCTCCCTGCGTGTGGAAAAGGCACGATCTCACCTCGAGACTCACCCACCACCACACCTCGAGAAGTGTAGTACCATGCAAGGAGCATTCCGGTAGAAGTAAAAGTAGAACCTGCTGCACGAGCCCACAAAAGCAGCCACAGTACGGCAGGGCGCGCAGACAGAAGCTGAGACCACCGGGCTCCCTCCAGATGTAAATTCGTGAATCAGTGCCCGAAAAATTCAGGGAAATCGTACTCCTTTAGTGTAGTACACCCTGCAGTAACTGTGGGAGAACAGTTCCCGGACGATGGTGAGTGCACACTCTGTGCTGAGGCCCTGTGGTGTTAATCCTGCAGCTTCAGCCGTACGATTTCCTTGGTTCCTTCGCGACTTCGTCGCGAAGGAACTCGTAAAAAAAACCGCCAAGTCCACGATCCCAACCGTAAAATAGGTGGACCGTAAAAATGTTCCAAGTTCCGGAAAAATCCCATTTGTTCCATCTTTTTTACGGTCCACCTATAGTACGGTTCACCTTTATTACGGTCCACAATATTTCCGTTTACGGTAGTTGTATTCTGCACCGGATTTCCCGCCTATAAAATAGGTGGGAATGTGTCAAAAGGCGCTTTTCTCGACAGTGCGGCGATGACCCCCAAAGTAAGAGTATCAAGACTACTTCCTGTCCAGACACCAGAGGGTGGGGAATCGTCGCAATGCACCCCCGCACCCCCTTCGCTTTTTGAGCAGTGAACTTGATTCACTCGCTGGCCGGACGGCGCCTACACCCACACCTACACACCCCCTCCGCAACAGCAGTTGTTGGGCGGCACCCAGACACACACAACCCCCCCCTCCCTCCCCCCCCCCTCCACCAAACACCATGCGCACACCATCTCGCAGCTAGATAACCATCCTGCCAGATCTCCCTATCCCCTCCCCTCTCCCCCCTTCCCACCCACACGGGCGCTACATGCAAACCCGCAAAGTGTGAAGAAGACACCCGCCAACCCCTCACCCTTAGCCTTACCCTTAACCCGGGCTCTCTCCGATGCATCCTCAGTATGGCGTGGCAGCGGGGATGAGCCTCAACCGTGCAGCGTCCGATACTGCGGCAGTGGCGGAGAATCCCATGGCAAATGCGATAGGGTCACCGCAGGAGACGGCCACAGCATCCCAGAGGGATGGACAGAGCCAGCAGAGCCAGCAGCAGCAGCAGCACCCACCCCTCACCGACACTGCCGCCGACCTCGCTGCGGAGGATGAGGAGAGGTTTGCGATGGAGTCTCCCCTGCGCCGCGGGTGGTATTTCGAGCTGCCGAACAGAGTCCGGTGTGCCCTTGTGGAGGAGAGGCTGCCGGTGCCGGCAGGCGGGGCGGCGGCCGCCGCCGTCGCCGCGACGATCTCCCGGCAGCTCGTCACGCTGTCGGCTTGTGTGGCGGTGGGGTGGACCAGCGACCCGCCAGAGATCCAGGGGATGGCGAGGCTTGTGGAACGCCTCATCCTGCTGGGCAGCGCGAGCTACCCCGAGGAGAACGGCCTCCGCAACCTCTGCGCATCCCACGGAGGCACGCTGTCGAGCACTGCAGGCGACGACCACATCTCGGTCACCCTGGAGGTGCCGGTGCACGCCCTCCCCCTCGCGGCGGACATGCTGGGTGACCTGCTGACGCGCCCCCTGCTGCCCCTGGAATTCATCCCGAGGGAGATAGCGGGGATCGAGTCGGAGCACCAGGCGAGCAGGCGGGACGAGGGGCAGCGCCTCTTGCAGCTCATGCGCGAGTTCGCCACCCCGGGGCACCCCCTCAATGGGTTCGGCGCGGGGAGCGCGGACACGCTGACGGGGCTGTCTGGGGAGGAGCTGCGAGAGGCTGCGGCGACGTGGATCGCGGAGCACTTCATCGGGCACAACGTCTCTGTCGCAGCGTCCTTCGCCTCCATCCGCCTCGACGAGGAAGGGGGCGGGGCGAAGCACCGCCGCCACCGACGCCGACGCCACCGGCGTCGCCGCCACGCCAGCCCTGGGAGAGGGGGGGGCAGCGGCCCCTCTGCCCCCCCCGCCGCAACCAGCCTCGTGCTCTGCCCCGACGAGTTCGAAGCTCTCCTCCTCGAGGGCCTGTCCTGCCTGCAGCGCTGCTCTGCCGCAGAGTCCCGCCGGCAGCTGAGGCGTGGCGGCGGGGGGGCGCCGCCGTCGTCCCCACCGTCGGGATCGCTGTCGCCACCCCACCCCTCGTGCCCGCCGTACCCACAGAATCTTCTGCCATCCTTCATCCGGGTTGCGGCAGTTGATCGCTCGGTGGCTGTCGTGGCGGGGGCGGGTGTTGGGGCCCACCCATCAGGCAGCGGCGTGTCGTCCCCCCCACCGCCGCCACTTCCCGCCGCCTCCGCCACCGCCAGCATCGCCTCCGGCGCCCCGGGCACCCCCGCCGCAGCTGCCGCAGCCACACCAGGCGCTGTGCCAGGGCAGCACCCCCAACACACCACAGACACTGCACCCCAGCTGAGGGGCGACGGACACCACCCCCACAGCCTGCAGGGCGGAGGTGTGGCGGGTGTGCTGCATGGGGGTGTTGGCGGGGGAGGGTCTGACGCTATACCCTCGCCTTCGGCGACCTTTGTCTTCCCAATCGACGGGCTGGGTGTGGAGGCGAACGACGGGGGCGTGCTGAACCTGCTGCGGCACTACGTCGGGAGCCTGAAGGAGGGGTCGATCCTGAGCACCCTGGGGCACAGCAGGCAGGCCACAGATGGCAGGGCTGGGCTGCACTGCGGGAGGGGCTGGTCACTCCTCACGCTGTCCGTCGCACTCACGCCCGACGGGGATGCAGACATCGACGGTGTGATAGTGATCGTCCTGCGCGGGCTGCTCCTCCTCCGCAACGCACTCCGCAGCAACGGGCGGGACTACTGGGATGGGCTGCGCCAGATCTCGCAGCTGCACGAGTCCCTCGCACCCGCTGCGGTGGATGTGGCAGGTCTCGCGGTGTCGCTCCACCGGCTGAAGCACCCCTCACACTTCCTCCGTGCAGAGCACTGCTTCGCAGAGTTCCGCCCGGAGGAGCTCGCCACCGCAGCGGGCAGCATCGACCCGCACAACATGCTCGTGATGCACACCTCCGCAAAGCACACCGGCGAGATCCTGGAGTATGAATCCGCGTGGGGGTACGACACCCCCTACACGCTCAACCACATCACCAACTCCTACATCACGCACTGGACACGCGTCGGGGCTGGGGAGGCCACCCCTGGGTCACCGCCAGGCGGAGGGGCACCCAGCGATGCCGGGTCACCCGCCCCGAGCGACGCGCCGCCTCTGGCACACCACCCCCACCACGGCAGGGGGGCTGGCGGCGGTGCGGCGGGTGGGGTCGGCTCTGTGGCGGCGATCTACCCGGCTCTGATGCACCCGCCCCCTCTCCCCGTCACGGCGTGGATCCCGCGGGAGCAGCCGCTGGCGGGAGGGGGTGGGGGTGGCGGTGGTGCTGCTGCGGGTGGGGAGACTGGCGGTGTGGCCAGCGGGCAGAGCTGGCAGCAGCAGGGTGCGCATGGCGTGGGGGGTCCTCTCCAGCAGCAGCAGACCCAAGACGTGCCGCTTGCACTCCCCGGAAATGTGGGGGGTGGTGTGGGCGGCGGCAGCAGCAACAGCCTCTTCCGCGAGTTTTGGGAGCGCGCGAAGAAGGGGCACCGGGGATGGGGTGGCGGGGCAGGTGCTGGCGGCACCGCCACCACCACCACCTCCTCCTCCCTACCCCCTGCCCTCAACCCCGCAGCAGCGGCATCACCCGAGGTGTCTCGAGATGGCCCGCGGCGGCGGAGCCGCCGCCAACGGCAGCAGGGCAACAGGCAGGTCAAGAAATACCACATCTCCAGCCACGCCTTCCCCCCGATGCACGTGAGGTACTACGAGATCCGCCCCGGGGGTGGCGGCAGCGGCACCCGGGGTGCACCACACCCCACCACCACCACCACCACCGCCACCCCCGGCGGCACAGCGGAGCAGCAGCGGAGGGGGTTGTCACCCTGGTCGTCGGCGTCGAGGTCCTCCTCCTCCTCTGCGTCCCCGTCCCCCTCCTCCGGCTCGCCGCTGGGGTCGCCACACCGGCTGCAGCACGGCGGCGGTGGGGACCGGAGGGGCCGGAGGCAGCGGCGGCGCCGGCGGCGCCACCGCACCCACTCCCCACCCGGTGGTGGCGGTGGCGGCGGCACCCTCCTGTCGCCCCTCTCATCCGGGGCGTCGTCGTCCTCCTCCTCGGGGTGGTCTTCGTCGGGCTCTTCGTCCTCCTCCTCTGCCTGCTCCTCACCCTCACCCTCACCCCCGCGTGCCGTGCCACCGGCATCTGCTGCTGCTGCTGCGGGTGTGGTGGGTGTGGCGGTGTCGCCACCCCCAGGCGGTGCTGGGGGGATTCACAGCCTCCCGCCGCAGCCTGCCAGCCTGACAGCGCCGCAGGTGCTGCGGGATCTCACGGCGGGGCACCTCCGTGACTACCACAGGTCGGTCGAGGGGATGGTGAGGGTGCAGCTGCTGTTCCCGATGTGCCGTGCGAGCTATGCCTGCAGCGCGGCGATGCTGCTGTTCGCCGAGCTCCTCAACGCGGAGCTGAACAGCTTCTGCCAGGAGGCGCTGCAGCACGGCGCGACGCTCGCCGTGCGCCCCCTCCGGGGGTCGCAGTGCCGTTTGGAAATTGTCTGCCACGGGATGGTCTCCATCATCCCCACCTTCGTCGACGCGTCCTTCCGGAAGATCCTCGCGGTGCTGGACAACTGGTGCCGTGGCGGGAGGGGGGACGCTGCTGCAGGTGGCAGCCTCCACCGCACGGACTACTTCGTGAAGTCGAAGGAGCAGGCGGCGACACACCTCCTTGTGGAGTCGGACCGCCCAGAGGAGCCTGTCCTCAACGCGTATATGAGGTCGGGGCATCTGCTGGCGGGGGACGCGCCGCACGACGTATCGCGGCTCATCCAGGGTCTGACGGACCTGCAGTTCCGCGAGCTGCAGAGCATGCTCCCGGCGTCCCTCCTGTGCCCTTCCGCCGTGGATGTCGCGATCTGCGGCCCGGCGCAGTACGCCATCCACTCCCGCGCCATGTCGGAGTCCCTCAGCTCCGTCTTCCTCCCCGCCCTCTACGACCTGGCCCGCCTCATCCCCGAGTCGCCCCCCGCAGCTCCTCCGGGTGCTGCCTTCCTCGACAGCCCTTCCCTCCGCCAGCCGCGCACCCGCCTGGTCCCCCCGCTGCTGAGCAGGCCCGCAGCAGTGGGTCCCGGCAGCGGTGGTGCTGCCCCCCGCACCCGTGGCGGGAGCATCATCTCCTTCAGAGCCCCTGGTGGCGGTGTCGGCGCTGCTCCTGCTGTTTCGGCTCCTGCGGTACCCGTGGCGGTGAAGGGGGGTGGTGGAGGTGGTGGAGAGAGGCGGCAGAGGGGTAGCGGTGGCGGCGGAGGCGTGGGGGTGCGGCGTGAGGCAGGGCATGTGCACTACCTCTACGCGCCGCAGGCGACTCATGCGGAGGGGGCGTCTGTTGCGGTGATGGAGGTATGTGCTCGGGTGTGTCTGGAGTGTGGCAAGTCGTGTTTGCTGACACTTCACAATCCCGGCGGGGGTGGGGTGGTGTGCAGAGGTGTTTGTGAGGCGGTCAGCAGCAGCAGCAGTGTTTCACCCGATTGCAAGATGCCGCAGTTCAGAGAGCAGCCTCGCTCAGCAGAGACCATGACACCATGCACGCACTCCACACAGATGTGTTTCATGCACAACGAAGTGTTTTCCCCTGAAGAGCACTGTGCGATGACGCGTGTGCTCACGGAGTACCTGCGTATTGGGTATGCTTCTGGTGATTCAGCCCCCGTTCAGCGCTTCTTGAATCATGCCACCGTCGCGCATGCGTATATTCACTATTGTGGTCGTGCAGAACACACCAACCTGCTCTTGACGTGCTTTCTCTCCACTGGCTACTGTCGAGTCACACACACACAGCCCGACACCCCGCTGCCCTCTCTGAGGTGTCTCAAGTGTTACGCTTTTCCACAAAGCCCAACAACACAAGGCTTTGTTTGGAGCCATGTCACCTGTCCACCCACACCCACACCCTACCTCGGCTCTCCACACAACACCTGCAAACAGGCTGCAGCAGCTGACTCCGCAGGGCACAGTGCAGGTTTTGGGTGCGACCTACACTGCGCATGACTCGGTATGGATGGGGCAGCATTAAAAAACGCTATTGGTGCTGAAATTACCGCGGGTTGGGGTGTCTTGCAAAGGGTGCTTCTACACACCCTGCCCCCTCGCCCCCTCCACCCCTCCACGTCTGCACGTCCCCCCCCCCCCCCCCTAGGGCAGTGGTGGCTGCGTACGCGTACGCAGCGTGATTTTCAGAAAGTGCGTACGGCGTACGCGTACGCGTACGCGTACGGCGCTGCGTACGGCAGTCTATGGAGCACAGGAGACGGACATGGCCGCACACCAAATCCGACAGTCGAACTCAGGTGTACCAGGGGCAGCCTTCGAGCCTTCCAGTCGGAAGTGGTACCTTTTGCAGTATGTTTGCGGATGTACTTGCAGGTGTTGCGAGTTTTTCGCCACGAGCGCGGCAAGGAACCATCGGTGAAAGGCAGGAGCAAAGGCCAGGGCCCAGCCACCCGTTGGGTGGCCTACTGTGTGCTGAGAGACCTGGAATACCAGCCGTACGCAAAATCTGCGTACGCGTACGCAGCGCGATTTTCAGAAAGTGCGTACGGCATACGCGTACGCGTACGCGTACCGTACGGCCGTACGCTGCCACCACTGCCCTAGGGGGGGTCATAAGCCCGTACAAAACCACATTTTTCAACATACCATCAGAACCGCCCTAATACCTGATCTGACCCGAAAATCCGACCCATACCCCCCCGGAAACCGTCTGGAGCCCACTTGTGACACCTGATGCGCACTTTTGTGATGATTTTTTGGGGTCCTAAAAAATGTACCTCAGTTTCGTACCTTGCCTTTGTACCTGAACCACTCCCGACCGCAGTATTTCGTTCTTTGCAAGGAAAGGGTATCACTACGCTCACCCAGCACGCCGAGCAACACATGCCGTGTGCCTAGGGCCTCGCAGAGGTGTCAGATGCTGCTGCAGAGGGGTACCTTGCTCGAAAGACGCTCGCCAAACGGGAGATGTGCGGGGTCCCGGCAGAGAGCGTTGTGGCAGACCTGCGTCAGAAGAAAACGGCACACGACATCCGTGAGGCGACATTATTTCGGGCGCTCCGTCGGGCTGGGTACATAGGAGAGCGAGTGGGACGTGGTGACGACAGATATATGCAGTGGTGCATCAACTGCACGCACGTGCGAAAAGCGGCGTTCCTTGCTGGCCAAGAAAGATGTCACCTGCACTCCTACTCCTCCCACTCCTCCTGCTCCTACCCCTACACCAACTGATGTGGGCAGTGAGTGATGGCAGCTCCAGAGCAGCAGATGATCTAGGAAGCGATGAGCGGGTCAGCCGGGCAGACTACCCCAGTCCGTACCGGAAGTACGAAGCGTTGCGGGCCCGCCACCACCGCCTCCAGGAGAGGACCCGAGGATTAAGAGTAGGGTTGTACAACGCCAGGGGAGAGTATTCCCCTGGCGTTGAGACATCCCTGACGATCTTGCGGTCGCACTGTGGGGGTTGAGTCGGCAGGCAGATGCCTATCCAATGACTTTGTTGAGTCCTCACATGGTACACTCTCATACGTGCTGTTGAGACTGCGTGGTGTACTACACCCAGAAGGTGGCTGAACTCATTCAGCTGGCGCAACAACACAACATTCCCACCAATCAGGTACAAGAAAGACCTTGCCGAGGCACTGGGGAGGCAACATCGTGCCACCTGAGCCGGAACCACCGCAGAAAAGGCAAAGAACGAAATATTGCGGTCGGGAGTGGTTCAGGTACAAAGGCAAGGTACGAAACTGAGGTACATTTTTTAGGACCCCAAAAAATCATCACAAAAGTGCGCATCAGGTGTCACAAGTGGGCTCCAGACGGTTTCCGGGGGGGTATGGGTCGGATTTTCGGGTCAGATCAGGTATTAGGGCGGTTCTGATGGTATGTTGAAATTTTTGGTATTTGTACGTTTTTAGGGGGGCTTATGACCCCCCCTACCCCCCCCCCCCCCACTCCCTCCCTTTGCAGTGCACCGCATGCGTGCTCTACGCCTGCTCGGATCTGTTCGACGCGACGGAGCTTCTCAGCTTCTTGCGGGTGTTTGCGGACGGGGTGCTTGCCCTGGCTGCGGAGGGGACGATGGACAGCGCTGCCCTCAAGGAGGCAGCGCGCTCCGCCTGCGATGTGGCTGCGGGGCAGCTGGGCAGGGGGGACAGCGAGGGGGACGAACGGGCGCCTGTTGCGGAGTGGGGCAGCAGCTACGAGTCGTGCCATGCGGCAGACCTGCGTGGGATGTCCGGGGTGCCCCGGCGGCGTGTGCACCGGATGCTGCGCAGCTGCACGGCGGCGGCGGCGGGTGATGCTGGGGAGGCGCTGAAGAGGCGTGCAGCCCTGCTGGCGGCACAGCTGTCCTACACCCTCGCCACCATCTCCCCGCCTTCGCAGCTCCTCCACAGCCTGCAGCCCAGGAGCCAGCCGCACCGCTACGCCCGCTGCGGTCTGTCTGAAGTCACGCTTCCCGCCCCGGCGCGCGGGTCGCTCCCGTACGCCGCCTGCCTGAGCCCAGCGCCCCTCCGCTTCCTGCTTGTCGTGGCCACGGCTGCCTTCACATCCCACAGCACAGTGTGGGGTCTTGTGGACGGCGAGGGGTCCGACTCCGAGCTCTAGGTGCAGGCGCTAGACACCGGCCTGGCGAGTGTGTGGCAAGTAGAGGAGCAGTGTGGGGTAGGTGGTTGGGTGGTGAGGCGGCTTTGTATGCTAGATCTTGCTGTCTTGGTGTGCCTGGTATTTGTGTGTGGTGCGATAGCAACAGGGAGCCATCTTATCTGGGGTGGCCACCAGGTGGTTATGTGCCACGTGTGACGTGTGTGCCAGTTTGGAGGGAGGTGTCCCCATCACACCAGTGTAGAATGTGTGCAAGACCACAACAGCCCTTCCGGCAATTCTGCGTGTCGAGGTGTCGATCCAGCACAGCAGTAGGGAATGGAGGCAACACCAGTTTGCGACAGTGTGTCCTGCGACCCCACCCCCACCCACACACCCACCTGTTCAGCAGTGAATTCAGTTTCTGTGATCACTGCACCTTGCTCGCGGAGAGTGCTCATCGCTCAAGGGCTGCAGCGGGAGCAGCGTTGCATTGGCTCTCATCCAGACACACAACATGCAGGCAGGCAGTACAAACTCAGAACGACACACTACACCATCAGGAGGAACGAGGGACGTGTGATCAGATCACAGCACAACACAGGTCGGTGGGCGGGATGGGGGCGAGTGCGAGTGTGCAGGAGCACGGGCGGGCATGGTGGGACAGTGCGCGCGCTGTGAAGGAGGCACTGGAGGGCGAGACGTGGCGGCAGCTGCTGGAGCAGCACAAGGCGGACGTGAACACGGCAGATCCACGCAGCGGGCGGACGCTGCTGCACGAGGTGTTGCAGCCCGGGTGCAGGGGGGTTCCCGCTGCTGCCGAAGCAGTCAAGTTTCTGGTGGAGTGCGGGGCAGCCAGTGTCCCCGACGGCGAGGGGCGCACACCGGTATGGTACGCACTGCAGCACCGTGAGGGCGACACACGCAGCGCGCTGCTGGCGGTGCTTGGCGAGCACGTGGGGAAGATGCAGACGGAGGTGGCCACCAGGCTGCGGCGCTTCCTCACAGACGAGTGGCCGCCCTTGATGGCACGCGTTGCCGCTGCTGGTGCTGCCCGCACTGCATCGGACGCACTGCAGGAGTCGCAGTCGCAGGCTCAGCCGTCGCCACAGGAGGTCTGCACACACAAACCCACAGACAAGGACAAGACGAGCGAGCGGCTGCAGAACCACGTGGACGGGCGGAAGATCTGCTTCACGCGCAACGACGCGGCGTGCGAGACACCGCTGCTGGAGTGGCTGGTGCAGCTGCTGTCTGTGCAGCCGGATCTCGGGTACCGGGAAGAGCACGTGAACAGTGTGTTGCTGGGGCTGCGGTTTGTTGTGCAGCGGGTGCTGCAGCGTGTGGAGAAGTTGCCAGACGAGATCGAGGACTGGATGGCGGTGGACGACTGGTTCGAGCATCTGTGCGCAGGCTACCTCTTCACCTGCGACTGCGTGGACTACCAGATGGCCGATGCGACGTGCGACCTTGTGTGCGACAAAGACGGCGCGCCTATTGTCAAGGAGTACCACAAAAGCTTCAGCGACACTGCTGTGCTGCAGAACCACGGGGCGGACTACGTGCGGCCGGCACTGTACTTCGGGATGAACCAGGCGATGCGGACGATTGGGCTGTCGGAGGGGGCGCGGCAGTCTGCGGCACGCAGCGTGTTCGAGCTTGAGCAGGCACCGCCACAGCTGCATGTGATCAAAACATTCCAGCCGCTGATCACGAAGCTGACGCGGCTGATCCGGAGCCGGCGGCCGAACCTGACCACGGTGTTCCGCGGAATCGACCGGAACGTGTCGGCGCAGTACAAGGTGGGGACGTCGGTGGTGTGGAACGCCTTCACGTCGACGACGCAGGAGCAGGATGTGGCGAAGAACTTCCTGTACGGGAAGGCGGGGACGTTCTTTGTGATTGTGGCGAAGCAGGGAGCGGCGGAGGTGGGGTTCGCAAGCGTGTTCCCGCAGGAGGCGGAGCTGCTGTACGACAGCAACATCGAGTTCCGGGTGCAGTGGAAGGTGTCCCCGACGCTGCTGCGCATGGTGGGGCAGCCCTTCGACGTGATTGTGATGCAGGAGGTAGCTGTGCATGACAACGGCAACAAATACCCCAGCACTGACGCGCTGCCACAGCCGCTGTCGGAGCCGCATCACCCACACGCACAGGACCAACTCATCAGCGCAAGCAACGAGTATTCACTCTCGGACCAGGTTGAGGCGGTGCGGAAGGTGCTGCAGCACACGGCGTTGCTCTTTGCGGAGTTCCTTGACGGCTACGTGGAGGGGAGGGTCGGGGACGACACACGTGTGGCGGAGTCGGAGACGAGGATGCTGCTGCACGAGGTGGACGAGTGGCTGGCGGCAGACGGGGATGCGGAGGAGGGGGCGGGGACGAAGAAGGGGGCGAGGGAGACGCGGCGGCACCCGCTGTGCCTGCTCGGGGACGGAGGCACCGGGAAGACATCTGCGGCGGTTGCGGTTCTGTGCCACCTGCTGCAGGAGAAGAAGGAGGGTGCAGGCGGGGTGGCCCCACAGAGAAAGAAGCCCGTGTTCCCTGTCTTTGTGGCGCTGCCGGCGATTGGCGTGGATGCCATCACAACACCCGGCGGGATCGACGAGTTCATCCGGAAGTCATTCGGGCTGGAGGAGGCTGCGTTGGAGCACCTGAGCAGTGCGTACGACGTTGTGGTGATACTGGACTCGCTGGACGAGGTGGGGCTGACGCAGGAGCATTTGAGCGGGGCGTACAAGGCCAGTGGCGGGGAAGGGGTGCTGCGGCTCCACCCGTGGTGTGCGAAGCAGTGCAGCGTGATCGTGACGACGCGTGGCGAGTACCTTAAGAGTGTGGATCAAACGCCGTCGCAGGTGTGTGGCGAGAATACAAGGGCGTTGTTCATGCAGCCGTTTTCGCAGGCAGACGCGGTGATGTACATCAACAAGGTGCGTGCGGCACAGGTTGCGAAGGCGGAGCAGCAGCGGGTGGACGCGTGCTTCACTGCGGACGAGCAGCGGCAGCTGGCCGCCACGGTGCGCGACACATGCAGTGCAGCTGATACGACGGTGCCGCACAGCGACCAAGGTCTGGTGGTGGAGATTGTGGAGCAGGTGTGGGTGCTGGCTGGTGGCGACACCGACAACGCCAGCATGGCCACACCGGCAAAAGCCGGAACTTCTGTCGAGCGTGCTTCTGCCCCCAATGGCGCGTCCGCAGTGATTCCAGGAGATCACGGGTGCATCCAGGCAGCAGCCGAGGTGGTGGTGCTAGCGCTGGAAGGCAGAGGCGGCACACAGGATGCTGCAGGGCCGTCGGTGCTGCTGCGTGACGTGCTCGTGGCGATGTCGCAGCAGCCGGGGTTCTTGGAGTGGCGGAAGACGGGGTTGCAGCGTGCGGGCAGGAGCACAGCACTTCTGGAGCAGCTGGCGGCGGAGCCAGTTCCTCCACACACAGTCGCAGACGCTGAGGTGGCGGTGCTGTCGCAGCTGCGCAACCCGTTCCTGCTTCACATGGCGTGTTACGCACAGCTCAATCTGTCGTCATCAAGCAGCACACAGGGGCAGCAGTCCCTGAGTGATGTGGCGGTGTACGAGTCTTACCTGCAGAAGCACGTCGAGGTGGGATTGCGTCAGGCTGCGGCTGCATCAGCACGCGTGGAGGAGGTGCTGCAGGTGGGGGAACTGATTGCGTGCGCAATGCTGGAGGCACAGACGTGGCAGGGAGTGCTGGGCACAGAGCGGGCGCGCCTGTTGACGGAGGACAACGTGTGCAAGGCGGAGGCGGACGAGGCGTTCCGACTGCTGCCGTTCCGTGTGGAGAGCTTCGAGGATGAAAACAGCGCGTTTACATTTCGCCACAAGACGCTTGGGGAGTTCCTTGTGGCGCGGCGCCTGGCACGCGAGCGTGTGGCCGACACGCTTGGGTCGAAAGTGCGCAGGGCCTTCAGTAAAGATGCCCCGAACGTGCTGCAGTACTTTGCGGACACAGTGCTCGCACGTGGAGTCGAGGCCCGCGACACGAAGGTGTCAGACGAGCTGCTGCCGCTGGTCCTGTCGAGCCGTGGTGCCGGAGCCTGTGACTCGGATTCGCTCCTGGCTGCTTCCAATGCCATGGCACTCGCCGCGCGCACCCGTTACGTCTTCCGCTGCGATCTCACGGGTGTGCTTGTGCAGGACAGCGACCTGCGCCACGCACGTCTGTTTGGGACTGTGCTGACGGCGAGCCGCTTCCACAACTGCTGGCTGGAGCACGCAATACTCTCCGACGCCGATCTCACACGCTCTAACTGGAAGGGCTCCTCCTTCGGTGCCCCTCTCCCGCCTCTGTTGGGCCACACCGCCTCTGTTTACACCGTAGCCGTCACACCAGACGGATCGAAGATTATCTCAGGATCCGAGGACAACAGCGTTCGTGTCTGGGATGCATCAACAGGGGAGCAGTTGCACAAGCTTGAAGGCCACACCGAATCTGTTTCCACCGTCGCTTTCACACCAGACGGATTGAAGATCATCTCAGGATCCGAGGACAGCAGTGTTCGTGTCTGGGATGTATCAACAGGGGAGCAGTTGCACAAGCTTGAAGGCCACACCAAATCTGTTTCCACCGTCGCTTTCACACCAGACGGATCGAAGATCATCTCAGGATCTGGCGACAACAGCGTTCGTGTCTGGGATGTATATCAGGCGATCATCTCAGGATCTGGCGACAACAGTGTTCGTGTCTGGGATGCATCAACAGGGGAGCAGTTGCACAAGCTTGAAGGCCACACCTCCCGTGTTTCCACCGTCGCCGTCACACCTGACGGATCGAAGATCATCTCAGGATCTCGCGACAACAGTGTTCGTGTCTGGGATGTATCAACAGGGGAGCAGTTGCACAACCTTGAAGGCCACACCAACGCTGTTTCCACCGTCGCCGTCACACCAGACGGATCGAAGATCATCTCAGGATCTGATGACAACAGCGTTCGTGTCTGGGATGCATCAACAGGGGAGCAGTTGCACAAGCTTGAAGGCCACACCTCCCGTGTTTCCACCGTCGCCGTCACACCTGACGGATCGAAGATCATCTCAGGATCTCGCGACAACAGTGTTCGTGTCTGGGATGTATCAACAGGGGAGCAGTTGCACAACCTTGAAGGCCACACCAACGCTGTTTCCACCGTCGCCGTCACACCAGACGGATCGAAGATCATCTCAGGATCTGATGACAACAGCGTTCGTGTCTGGGATGCATCAACAGGGGAGCAGTTGCACAAGCTTGAAGGCCACACCTACTATGTTCGCACCGTCGCCGTCACACCAGACGGATCGAAGATCATCTCAGGATCGGCCGACGACAGTGTTCGTGTTTGGGATGTATCAACAGGGGAGCAGTTGCACAAGCTTGAAGGCCACACCGATTATGTTCACGCCGTCGCCGTCACACCAGACGGATCGAAGATTATCTCAGGATCTCGCGACAACAGTGTTCGTGTCTGGGATGCATCAACAGGGGAGCAGTTGCACAAGCTTGAAGGCCACACCGATTATGTTCACGCCGTCGCCGTCACACCAGACGGATCGAAGATCATCTCAGGATCTGATGACAACAGCGTTCGTGTCTGGGATGCACCAACAAGGGAGCAGCTGCACAAGCTTGAAGGCCACACCTCCGCTGTTTACACCGTCGCCGTCACACCAGACGGATCGAAGATCATCTCAGGATCTCGCGACAACAGCGTTCGTATCTGGGATGTATCAACAGGGGAGCAGTTGCACAAGCTTGAAGGCCACACCAAATCTGTTTCCACCGTCGCCGTCACACCAGACGGATCGAAGATCATCTCAGGATCTGGCGACCACAGCATTCGTGTCTGGGATGTATCAACAGGGGAGCAGTTGCACAAGCTTGAAGGCCACACCTCCTCTGTTCACACCGTCGCCGTCACACCAGACGGATCGAAGATCATCTCAGGATCCGAGGACAACAGTGTTCGTGTCTGGGATGCATCAACAGGGGAGCAGTTGCACAGACTGCATGGCCACACGGACTCTGTGGGCATCGTGACTGTCACACCTGATGGCTCTATGATTTTGTCGGGATCTCGCGACGCGGTGGTGCGTGTCTGGGATGTATCAACCGGCAAGGAGCTGCCCAGCCTCGACACCTCCACCTCTTCTGTACGCAGCTTGCCCGTGCCAGCCTGCGGGTCCAAGATTGTTGCTGTTTGTGACGACAACATCATCCACATCTGTCCTGCATCCTGGCGTCTACGCTGTCTGATCGGCACTGGGCCCGTCGTGCCTGTGCCTGTTGACTGTGCAGGGGTCAACACCGTGACGCCACCCGTTGTGTGCCGCTTGCTTGGTGGGGATGCCACTCTTGGGGACACCCACTGCACATGACGGGAAGCCCATGGGGGCGTGGCGGAAGATTAGGTTTGTAGGATAAAAGGTTATTGCGGATCACTTTACTTGTTTTGTGACATCTGCTCTGTGGATTCCGAAATGGGCCCGCACAAAGAAGGTTCCAGTGATGCTTATGCGCTTATTTTTGTTCTCTTTTTTTCAAAAAAAAGGTGTGATCGAGATAGTGGAAGCGATCAACAAGTTCAACCACTCTCTCTGAGATCTCAGAATGTTTACCTCACCCCTTTTCCCTTTCCTATCCTCCGACACAAATCAGAGACTCAAGAATTTTACGAGCGTGGCGGGAGTGCAGCGAAATGCCACGAAAGTAACGAAATCGTACGACTAAAGCTTTTTCGGGTGATCGCCCCTTCATGCCACGTTTTCGCAGGGCCTCAACACAAGCCTTGGGGACACGAGGTGTGCGCTCAACAAAATAGTGTTCCGGATCTGTTCTCCCACAGTTTCTGGACAGGGTGTCTCCCAGAAAGCGAAAGGAGTGCGATTTTCTTTCACACCCGCCACAAGTTTCCAACCCCCGTGTTCCTGCGTTCCGATGACAGCGTCTTCCGATGACGACGTCTTTTGAGATGAACCGTGGGTCTCCGCTTCGAAATTTTGCAGAAAGGTGAGATGTACGAGCTGTGTGTGATGGAGACCGCACCAGATCTCGCTCGGTGAGACCTACACTAAACGAAAAAAATTAAAGTGCGTGTGTATGTGTGTGTCTCATGTCTCACACAGAACCCTTGGCGCTTCCACGCCCACCTTCGCCTCACCGAGGGTGGGGAGGTGAGTGAGTGAGTGAGCCCTGACAACGCGACGCTTTCCCACACGAGTGTCGAAGAAGAAGCATGCCGAACAAATACATTTCCAAAATACTACGAGAAACACTTGGCCTCTATGCTGTGAGTGTTGCATTGGACGCTTCCACCTGTTGAACGGGCTCCACCTCTTGCACTTTGAAACCCCCCCCCCCCATTTTTTTTGTGTAGCCTCATGCAATGAAGGAGGAAATGGAACACGGAGAAAGCAGGTCATTCGAGTTTACGTCACGCGTAGTGCCGTAATTGCAGAGCCACATCTCACCTCATCACAGGTCGAGGTGTGTGCGTTTCACCACGACTCTCACAACCTCTCCCAAACAACCAAACAACACAATGCCGGACCGGAACGCAACCGTGATCATCGACCAGGCGTGGATCGATGTTCCGACCCCGGTTGTTCCGGGAAACGCAGCGGGGGTGGACGGCACCCCCGACTGCGTGTTTCCGGAGTGCGGGGCGCTGCACTCCGACGCGCACTCGTCTGTGTGTCGCATGTGTGGAAGGCGGACGACGAAGAGCTGCCTGAAGGCCTACATGGAGGGCACGGGAGATCAGACGGTCGAGAAGATGACCGACCAGTGGATGGAGCCACACTGGGTCTGCCCCCTCTGCGCGCTGTATCTCCACAATGGTGAGGCAACATGGACCCTCAAGGAGGAGGACGAGGGCGACGCCGATGCCAACATGAGTGACGCTACGCCCAAGGTGAGGGACCTCTGGGAGTTGATGAGGGGTGTGGATAACCCAAACACCAAGGCAATTCTGGAGGAGGTCTTGGATGATATGCAGAGGAAGGAGCGGCAGGCGAAGCTGGAACGCGAGGGGCTGACCGGCACCCGCATCACGGTGGTGGAGCAATGGCGCCACCGGATGCAGTCGCCAGCGCTGCACGCAATGGCCATGAGGGCACTGCGTGATCGTTTCGGGAAGGGGGCGGACGATGCGGCTGCGGCAGCGACCGGGCCCCAGCACGAACTTCGGGTCGCGCTCTCCGTGTTGGACATCCTGATCCCCATCGTGTCGACGAAGCCTGAGGCAGTGCAAGCTGCCCACAACCTCCTGGTCCGCTTGGAGGGGCTGCGCCTCCGGGAGTGGTACGGGCTCGCGGCGCAGCTGCACTGGGAGCGGCGGCTGGAGGGCATGCCGGCAAGCGCGCTGACGGAGCAACTATTCAGGTCGCTCCAGAGCCAAGCCCAGAGCGAGGGCGAGAAGGAGAAGGCCAACAACAAGCGGCGCCGCACCGAGGGCGCGTGGGACGAGGAGGAAGAGAGGCCAGTGGTGCCGAAGGGAGGTAAGGGGGGAAAGGGATCCAACAAGGGCTTCAACAAGGGATCCAAGTGGGGCAAGTGACAAGCCACACCTGCGCAGGGAGAGCCGGGGTTGTGCGGGCCGGCGACACCTCCCTCAGACACACCGCCACTGCACACACAGTCCACACTTCAAGGGGAACCAGCGGTGCCACAAGCTCAAGGGGAGCAGAATTCACGCATGCCGTGGCGAGTAAAAGCGCAAACCACACAGCCCAGTGCTCAAGGGGAGCCAGCGGCGCATCAAGCTCAAGGGGAGCAGAACCCACGCACGCCGTGGCTAGTAAAAACGGAAATCACACAGCCCAGTGCTCAAGGGGAGCCAGCGGCGAAGCAAGCTCAAGGGGAGCAGAATCCACGCACGCCGTGGCTAGTAAAAACGGAAATCACACAGCCCAGTGCTCAAGGGGAGCCAGCGGCGAAGCAAGCTCAAGGGGAGCAGAATCCACGCACGCCGTGGCTAGTAAAAACGCAAATCACACAGCCCAGTGCTCAAGGGGAGCCAGCGGCGAAGCAAGCTCAAGGGGAGCAGAAACCACGCACGCCGTGGATAGTAAAAACGCAAATCACACAGCCCAGTGCTCAAGGGGAGCCAGCGGCGAAGCAAGCTCAAGGGGAGCAGAATCCACGCACGCCGTGGCTAGTAAAAACGCAAATCACACAGCCCAGTGCTCAAGGGGAGCCAGCGGCGAAGCAAGCTCAAGGGGAGCAGAAACCACGCACGCCGTGGATAGTAAAAACGAAAATCACACAGCCCAGTGCTCAAGGGGAGCCAGCGGCGAAGCAAGCTCAAGGGGAGCAGAATCCACGCACGCCGTGGCTAGTAAAAACGCAAATCACACAGCCCAGTGCTCAAGGGGAGCCAGCGGCGAAGCAAGCTCAAGGGGAGCAGAAACCACGCACGCCGTGGATAGTAAAAACGCAAATCACACAGCCCAGTGCTCAAGGGGAGCCAGCGGCGAAGCAAGCTCAAGGGGAGCAGAATCCACGCACGCCGTGGCTAGTAAAAACGCAAATCACACAGCCCAGTGCTCAAGGGGAGCCAGCGGCGAAGCAAGCTCAAGGGGAGCAGAAACCACGCACGCCGTGGATAGTAAAAACGCAAATCACACAGCCCAGTGCTCAAGGGGAGCCAGCGGCGAAGCAAGCTCAAGGGGAGCAGAATCCACGCACGCCGTGGCTAGTAAAAACGCAAATCACACAGCCCAGTGCTCAAGGGGAGCCAGCGGCGAAGCAAGCTCAAGGGGAGCAGAATTCACGCACGCCGTGGCTAGTAAAAACGCAAATCACACAGCCCAGTGCTCAAGGGGAGCCAGCGGCGAAGCAAGCTCAAGGGGAGCAGAAACCACGCACGCCGTGGATAGTAAAAACGAAAATCACACAGCCCAGTGCTCAAGGGGAGCCAGCGGCGAAGCAAGCTCAAGGGGAGCAGAATCCACGCACGCCGTGGCTAGTAAAAACGCAAATCACACAGCCCAGTGCTCAAGGGGAGCCAGCGGCGAAGCAAGCTCAAGGGGAGCAGAAACCACGCACGCCGTGGATAGTAAAAACGCAAATCACACAGCCCAGTGCTCAAGGGGAGCCAGCGGCGAAGCAAGCTCAAGGGGAGCAGAATCCACGCACGCCGTGGCTAGTAAAAACGCAAATCACACAGCCCAGTGCTCAAGGGGAGCCAGCGGCGAAGCAAGCTCAAGGGGAGCAGAATCCACGCACGCCGTGGCTAGTAAAAACGCAAATCACACAGCCCAGTGCTCAAGGGGAGCCAGCGGCGAAGCAAGCTCAAGGGGAGCAGAAACCACGCACGCCGTGGATAGTAAAAACGAAAATCACACAGCCCAGTGCTCAAGGGGAGCCAGCGGCGAAGCAAGCTCAAGGGGAGCAGAATCCACGCACGCCGTGGCTAGTAAAAACGCAAATCACACAGCCCAGTGCTCAAGGGGAGCCAGCGGCGAAGCAAGCTCAAGGGGAGCAGAATCCACGCACGCCGTGGCTAGTAAAAACGCAAATCACACAGCCCAGTGCTCAAGGGGAGCCAGCGGCGAAGCAAGCTCAAGGGGAGCAGAATCCACGCACGCCGTGGCTAGTAAAAACGCAAATCACACAGCCCAGTGCTCAAGGGGAGCCAGCGGCGAAGCAAGCTCAAGGGGAGCAGAAACCACGCACGCCGTGGATAGTAAAAACGAAAATCACACAGCCCAGTGCTCAAGGGGAGCCAGCGGCGAAGCAAGCTCAAGGGGAGCAGAATCCACGCACGCCGTGGCTAGTAAAAACGCAAATCACACAGCCCAGTGCTCAAGGGGAGCCAGCGGCGAAGCAAGCTCAAGGGGAGCAGAATCCACGCACGCCGTGGCTAGTAAAAACGCAAATCACACAGCCCAGTGCTCAAGGGGAGCCAGCGGTGCATCAAGCTCAGGGGGAGCAGAATCCACGCACACCGTGGTTAGTAAGAATACAGCCCAGTGCTCAGGGGGAGCAAATGGCGCAGCAAGATCACGGGATGACGCCACACAGGCCGTGGCCGGTCACCAACACTGCTCGGAGAGAGCAGGCGACAGAGCGGGCCGGCCCAGCAGTGCAGCAGACGGGATCCCAGGGGCGGGACCCGACAGCGGAAGGCCACACAATCGAGTCGGGGCTGCAGCGGTGGCTGCGCAGGGGGCCAGCAACTCGAGGACGCCCGCGGATGTCAGAGACAGCAACCCTCCCGGACGGGACGAGGGGGGAAGTCGTGTCTGCAGCCAACGCCGTTCTGGACCGGGCACTCGCGAACTCCACATGGGACAACATCGCGTCGTGCTACCGGCGGTTCCAGGAGTTCCGTCAGGCCTGGGAGGCCGCCGAGGGACCCATCGACACGGGGACGGCGATCATCTTGTGGGTCTCCAAGAAGATGTCTGTCGACAACGTGCTGCCATCCTCGGGGCTGGCCTACAGCTACGCCGTGTCGTCCGCGCACCGCCACATGCCACACCGCCACATGTGTGTGCGTTTCACCACAACCTCTCCCCTCCCCATTCCCCCGTGTTGAGTGACATGTGTCGATAGTGTTCCATTTTTTTGACAACTCCGGTTTGGTGTACCTCGATGAGCTTACCTTACCTTGTCGTCAGACACAACATATCATCGTTGTCCCAAACCCCGTAACCCACGTGAAGTGGATCATCTGAAGTGCAGAATGAGGTGGAGCAGGTGGAGCACGAAACATAAGTCAACCATAGCAAGAGAGGCCAGCAGCAGTCCCGAGTCCATCGCGTTCCTCGTAGTATTTCCCATACCACACAGGTGTGTTATGTGCAAAAAAGTACCGAGGGTTGTGTGCGGAGGGGTGAGGAGGGGTGGCTCGAGAGCTGGAGAGATATACTGCCAGCTACAACGGGCAGGTGGGGGGCATGCATGTGCGGTTGCTGCTGAACGGTGCTGTGGAATCTCAACGCAGCAAACAGCAGCCCCACGCCCCGCCCCAACCTGCCCCACGGGGTCACCCGACGGTGGCTGCTGCACCAAATGGAAAATCCCTCCCGCTATCCCCAGGTGAGGTGAAGACCGCACCGCAGCCTGTCCTCTGCAGGGTGAGAGGATGAAAGGGATGGAGCAGGACAGCAGTCCAGATCCACAGCTCGCGCAACAACGACAGGCCTTGAAGAGGTTGTGCTGGGTGCAGCACGTGACCTCGTGGAATCGCGATTTTCGCCTTCCATTGCACTATTCGGAATCCGTGCGGATCGTGGTGGGGTCATTTTGTGGGTGGTGGTGCCAATTTTGACTCTGGGGGACACCCACTGAGCGGTTCACATCTACATACACACAGCCTGTTCGGAACACGGCTTGCTTGGGGGAGGGGTGGGGCCGTCGCCTCTGGGAGGGCTTTACACGGGTGGTAGGGGGGCAGTGCCTTGCGAGGGTATTGAAGAACAGCGTGCTCTGGTGTGTTGTACACTACAGTCGACCCCAAACGGGTTCACGTGCGTGTGTGTGTCTCTGGTTTTTAGTCACACTCGTGTGAGCGGAAAGCGACCCACCACAGCTGCAACCAAACGTGCTCTATGCCCCAACCCCACCCTTCATCAGGCTCAGGGTTTTGTGTGTAGAAGCAACAAACAAAAGAAAATTCATCAGAGCGCGGTTGATAGGGCGCTTTTCTGGTCCCACCCCTAACAGGTGCCACCTTTCCAGGTGGCACTTCACATGCCTGCGTATCTTCCTCTTCCGATATTCCCCGTTACACTTGTGCAGCACCTGGCCCTGCGAACACGCCGGAATGCGTGTTCGGAGGACATGTTGTGAGCGAATAATTTGCTTTCCGCGATGCCATCAGGCACAGACCCCAGCAGGCAGCCTAAGGGTGAAGGCAGTCACGCGTCACGCAGCAGAACCCCTCTTCCCCTGCATCCCAGAAGGAGGGCCACACGATGCCCGACAGAGACACACAGCCCTGCTGCCCCTGCCAACACGCCACACCCCAGCAGGCCCTACACAACACACCCACACTGAGGCAGCCTGGCCTCCCGAAAGGGGGAGGGAGCGCCGTGACTGTGTCTGGAGGGGGCCGGCAAGAGGGGTACCAACACCCCCACCCAGCACAACACAGCCTCACCCCCCCCACACCCGCACACCCGCACACCCCCGACTCCTTTTGTTTACCTTTTCGACTTCAGTGCACCCCACACCCCACCCGCACACCCACCTCCTCCTCCGATGCCTGCGCGCCACTATGTCTACCAGCCCCAGGGGACCCCCTCCTCTCCCTTTGGCGCGAGCAGCTCTCCGCAGCACCATGCCTCATCCGGTGGCGGAGGGGGGGCGGTGTGGGGTGCGGGGGACCCCCAGGTCGACGCCGTGTCGCTGCAGCACGCCAACATGATTGTGCAGAGGTTCCGGCAGGCGAAGTCGCGCCTGCAGAAGCTGGAGAAGCAGATCATGATCCTCACGCGGGAGAACACGGGGCTGGTGCGGTACCTCCAGGGGAAGACCCTGCGGCAGCGGGAGAGGCAGGAGCAGTCGGAGCGGGAGCTGTCGCGCCTCCACCGGGAGAAGACGGATCTCGAGTCGCGTCTCGCCGCGGCCTCCGCAGGGCGCTACCACAGCGGGAGCTCTGGGGGTGGCGGCAACCCTCACCCCTCCGGCACACCCCACTCCGCGTCGCAGAGGATCCGCGACGCTGAGATGCGACGCATCCGGCAGGAGAATGAGGAGCTCCGCAAGCAGTGCCACAAATGGCGCCTCGCTGCCTTGGAGAAGCCGCCAGGTGGGGAGCAGAACCGCAGGAGCGTGTCTCCGGAGGGGCGCGATGACGGGGGTTTTCCGGCGCGGGAGTCGCTGATGGAGGCGGTGCGGGAGAAGCAGGTGTTGCAGCGCGAGATGGAGGCGGCGCTGCGGCAGGTGGAGGCGATGCAGGGGCAGGCGCACCTCAGCGTGTCGGCGAATCAGAGGCTGGAGGAGGAGGTCGCGGTGTTGCGGAGGGACCTGCACGACTCGCAGTTTCAGAACACGCAGAACTCGCAGCATTACAACGCGATCCTCGCGGAGGTGCGGCGGGAAGCCGAGCTCGCCATCAAAGATGCGGAGCGGCGGTGCGGCGAGTTCATCGACGGCCTCCCCGGGCAGCGCGAGGTGAGACACATGTCAGAGCAGACGGACCTCATGATGCGCCAGATGCAAGCCGACCTCTCTGCAGCAACCCAAGAGCTCTCCCGCCTCCGCGCAGCGCATGGGGGTGGAGGAGGAGGCGGCGTTGGTATTGGTGGTGGTGCCAGGAGCTACCCATCGCTCGCCCCCCTGTCCCACCACCAGCCATACCCAGCAGCAGCAGCAGCAGCAGCAGCAGCAGGAGGAGGTGGTGGTGGTGGGGCAGCAACGCCCCGGGGAGGGGGTGGCGGTGGTGGTGGTGGTGGTGGTGGTGGGTTCGCACAGAGCCCGCATGTGTCACGGGCATCCCCTCCGCGAGCCCTGGCGCCTTACGACGACCGTGTGTATGAGAGTGGCCTGCTGCGGCGGCCCGTGGGGGCGGGGGGTGGCGACGCGGGTGACGGGATGGTGCCGTCGCCTGCGGGGGGCGCGGCGGGGCGGTCGCTGCCCCGGATGCCGCTGTCGACGCTGAATACGATCAACCCGGTCAGCCTGAGCTATCTCGGGGGGGTCCCGTCGAAGCGGGTGTCGGCAAGCCCTTCTGTGCAATCGGATCGGTCGCGGCGAACGTTTCTCTGAAGGGGGGCCTGGGGGGGGGGGGGGGGGTTGCGCACACCTGTGGATGGCCTTTGCGGGATCCCGTGTGTGATCCCGTGCGGGATCCCGTGAAGTGTGCTTGACACGACCTACTCCCTCTACCTCCTGGAACCAAGGGTCGCGCATCACAGGCCCAACCCCCACACCCACCCCACACACCGACCATTGCGATTCGAAATAGATGTCCGCCCGAAGGGGTGATTTGCGTGTTCTACCAAAAAGTCGAAGAAGTCATTCAGCAGAGTCCTGCGCGACTTCCTCCCATCTGTAGTGGGTCTGGGCAGCAACGGATTGGGTATATTAAAGGAGAGTGTGGGAAAGGGCTTCCCCATTATATACCCTGTGTCGACGCCCCTCCCCTCTGTTCCCTCGCTAGATTCTCGGGCAGGGGGGTGCAGATAAATCAACAGCTGCCTCGCATCAATGGTGGCAATGGCGGATCAGCAAAACAAACCGATTTCAAGTTTTCCCGTTGTGTACGTGAGGTTCAGGAACAAGGAAAAAGCGGGGCAGACTGGCCAGGACAGCCCTTTTCTTTGTGTAGAAAAATTGCCAGCAAAAAAAACTCAAAAAATATTGCAAAGAAACGGGCACTGGGCCAGTCTGGCTCATAACTATGTCACGCATCTCTGTGTCCTCCTCTCCCCCCCCACCTCCCACGTGCCCCTCAAAAGGGTGCGTTTTTCCCCGACAAAAGAATGTATTTAGATCCTTCGCGAAGAGCGGTGCACACACGTGCCTTTTCAAGCCACCCCACAGCAGGCAACCAGAACGTTCCCGATGTGCAAAACATCCCCACCCTCCGCCAGTCCCAAGGGGCGTGGCTGTCATTTCGAGGATTCTGTGTGCGGAAGCCCTCAACGGATCACAGCCAAAATGAAAATACAGGCCGAGAGCGGTTGCTGTGCTGGCGGTGTTTGTGTCTATTTTCACCTGTTTTTTTATTAGAATAAAATGACTTGGGGCCGGCGCGGGCAAGTTTGGGGGGTGTGGTGGGGCATGGCTCGGTCGTCGCTGTGCCGAAAAGCCGTGTTTTTCACGGCGCGTTTTTTTTTGGTGCATTTTCTCCTCTTGATGCCAGCTCGTGTGGAAGCGTCAACGCATCCAGGAAACGGTGTCAAAGATGCAGAACGAGCGCAGCGACACTTTGCGAAGCCAGCTCCTGCCTCGCGCCGCAGATGCTCTCGGAAGTAGATGACCCCCAGCACCCCCAGTACACAGCCTCCCCTGTGATGATTGCGGCTAGCAAGCAGGCGCGCAAATTGCCCAATAGCAACACTGCTAGGCAGCGAAGAGAAATACGACTTCTGGCACCAGCGTTATGGAGGTTGCAATGGATGAGATCTAATCCTGTCAGTGGCAAAACTCTCCAGAGCTGTGACACTGTGTCCCCATGGAATCCATTGTGTATCATGTCTGGGGTAACCTTGTGACATTCGCCCTATTCTGAACGATTTGAACGATTTTTTGCCGTGTACATTACATATCCTTGTGTGCCCACCCTCGGATGATCACAGTTTTCACAGCACCCCAACCACCCACCACCCACCAGGCTGCGCCTCTGTTACACTACAGGCGTCACTCACAGGGGCGAGTTGGGGTCCCTACCCAGTTCACAGTTCCTCCCTTCCCCCCCCCACCCTTCCCTCTTCTGCACGTCACATACATCCCCTATCGCCCCTGCTCCTGCTCCTGTGTCTCGGCCTCTTTGGCAGAAGGGAACAGAAGGAGGCACCGTTGTTTGCCTGTAGGGGTAGACGCCTTCAGCGCTGTGTGGCGTGCGGGGTTTGCTGAGAGAGCCGGAGGGCGACCGGGGCCCCGGCCCACACACCCCCCCGCCCCCTCTCCTGTAGAGCAGACTGAAGTAAGATGGCGGAACAAGCCTTCCCCTCAAAGGATGTCCTCAACTCGTGGAAGCTGAGCAACCTGACCCTGAAGGAGACGCTCGGGACAGGGACGTTTGGCCGTGTGCGGTTGGTCCTGGCCACCGATGGCAAGGTATGGACATGATGGTGGTGGCGTTTTTGCGTCTTTTGGTGGTGTAACACTGTTGTTGGTTTTGCAGAAAACTAATGCAAATCCGGGGTGGAGCACAAGGGATATACGGGGAGCAGCGACAGGTTAGTTTGCTCTTCGGTACGCTGAACGGTACACCCACTGAAGAAAGGACTCCAAATTGCGGAGTTCGTGTGCGTCTGCCACCCCACCACGCCAGCGTACTTTTTGTGGATCCCTGCCTTCGCCCCTCCGTGCATCAGCTTTAGCTTTAGCACTGCCGCCACCACACTACCCCACAGTACTACGCACTGAAGGTGCTGAAGAAGCAGGAGATCATCCGGATGAAGCAGGTGGACCACATCCTGGCAGAGGCAGCGATCCTCAGCGAAGTGACACACCCCTTCGTCGTCAACATGCTCCGAGGGTTTGCGGACGACCACAGGTTTGTGTTGGTGTGGGGTGAAACTGTGTGTTGTTGGCCGAGAGGAAGAGAGGGTGCAAGCCCTCTTTCTTCTTGGTGGTTTCGCAACGCAAATGGGCTGCCTTCAAATGACGATGCCCTGCCTCTCATTGCTTTCCCCCAGGCAGCTGCCCAACACACCCACACTCAGGCTCTACATCCTCCTCGAATACGTCCCTGGCGGTGAGCTGTTCACCCACCTCCGCAAAGCGACGAAGTTCCCCAACGACGTGTCGAAGTTCTACAGCGCCGAGGTCATCCTGGCCTTCGAATACCTCCACAGCAAGGACATCATCTACAGGTGTGTGCCAAAAGGGCCTTTGCCACAGAGAATACTGGGGCCATCTGGGCCAGCGCGGTTTTGGGGCTTTTGGGGGGGGAGGGAGGTGGGGGAGGTGGGGAGTCTGCAGCCGTGGCATTCACACCGTTGGTTCTTACTAAGCCAACCCCCACCCCGTCTCACCCACCCCTGACCCGCCGTTGCCACCCCACGCCGCCCTGCAGGGATCTGAAGCCTGAGAACCTTCTGCTCGACATCCAGGGGCACATCAAGATCACTGACTTCGGGTTTGCGAAGAAGGTCCCAGAGCGCTCCTTCACCCTGTGCGGGACACCCGAGTACCTGGCTCCGGAGATCATCCAGTCGAAGGGGCACGGGCGGGCTGTCGACTGGTGGGCGCTTGGGATCCTGCTGTACGAGATGCTTGTCGTATGTGAGGGGATTGTGCGTCGAGTGTCCCCCCCCCGCCCCGCGTTCGCATGTTCTCCCAAAATATGGTGGAGGCCACATGTGCGATCAAACAACAAACCATTTTTGGTAGAACGCGCAAATCACCCGCTCGGGCGAGAAGTGTATATCAGTGCATTCACCTCCGTTCTGCAGATTAACACCCCGGTTGCACAAATCAACACATTACGTACCGCCGGCTCCTTTTCCACCACCACCACTCCAACCCACTCCAGGGCTACCCGCCGTTCTTCGACGAGTCCCCCTTCCGTATCTACGAGAAGATCCTGGAAGGGAAGCTCCAGTTCCCGAAGTGGATCGACTCCAGAGCTAAGGTATGGAGCAGCACGGTGTGGAACACTGCAGTTCGGACGCCCGCTGCGTCGTACGGTCTGCATCGCAGGCACTCATCAGACATTGTCGCAGCGGGTGGGTCAGAGTATAGGGCAGGCTACTAGGGGAAAGTGTTTCGCCACCTCGCACCACACCACTGCACAACACAGGACCTGGTGAAGGGGCTGCTGACGCTGGACCACACGAAGCGTCTCGGGACACTCAAGAAGGGTGTCCAGGACATCAAGGTATGCCACGCATGCACTCCTCACAATGGTGCCCAACTGGCTTCCCGTGAGTTGCGCCTCACCTTGGTTGTTAGCCAGCTGGGCCTCACCAACGCCGTGAGCATCTGGCACTGGAATCGCAGCTCACGCATCACTGCCGGCAAACGTCCCTCTGGAATCTGGTGGCACCGGATGCAGTCGCACCCCCACCCGCCCTGGGTGACCCACACGGGCGCGGCCCTCCTGACGTCAAACCCTCCCTGCGGAGTGATGGGCTCCATGGTGCCGCACCGCACCCTGCTTCGGTGGCTCCTCGTGCCGCGGGGCTGGCGTGCGTCATATCGAGACACGCAAGAGTCATGCCCATTCCGGGCAACGTGCTGTGCCCCCCCGCTGCCCCTGTGTGCCCATTCCACGGCACGCGCGGCAGGCCCGCCCCCTGCGGCGAGTCCATTCCAGGCCATGCAGGCGCATCTTAGTTGTTTGTGGAAGCGTCGACGCATCCAAGCCCAAGTGAGAGAGGTCTTGCGTGTTGAGTGTGTATCGGTTGCACACTGAGCGCGCACAATTTTCCATTCTCTCCCGGCACACAGTAAAGGCGCACGTGATTCATGAAATCTTCTTATTGCAGGTGTATATCGCCTTCCCCCCCGCTCTTCACTTCTGACGAATCTCTGATCTTTTCTCCACTGTCACACACACACAACACCCTCTTTACAGAGACACAAGTACTATGCTGGCATTGACTGGGACGTGCTTCTGTCGAAGAAGATTCCTGCCCCCATCCCCGTGAAGGTCGGCAAGGACGGCGACTCCAGGTATAGCACCCCTCCCCTCCCCACCTCACACAACCTGCATGTCCAGTGAAGGGAGATCCACCTTGTGTTTCCTTCCACTTTCTACTTCACTACCGGTGCCCCACCCGCCTCACCTCATGCAACCAACACAATCCCTGCAGGGGATAGGTGTTGAGGGAAATGCTTCCTACCGTTTGCCATACGATCAGCGCCCTTCTCTCTCTCCCTTCCTGTGCTCCGCCACCTTTCTGTACTTCAGACAGGTAGACACGTCCGAAGGACTCACACACAACTATGGGCTGTCACAGATTTTTTAAACCTGGTGGAAGCGGTCAACAAAACAACAAGGTTCTTTTCCCTTCATGTTTCCCTGTAGCAAGTGAGTGAAGCAAACGGAAAGGATAGTATTTCCCACATCGCCCCACCCCACCAAACAACCAAAGGTACTTCGACCGCTACCCGGAATCGCCCCAGGGCCAGCTGAAGCCGCTGACAGCTGCGCAACAGGAGCTGTTCAAAAATTTCCAGCAAGAGAAGCTCTGAGCGGGTCCGCAGCAAGGCAATGCCTGCTGCCTTGCCCTCAGGGCCCCCCCCACACGCGAAGCCCAGCGCACGCGAGTCGGAGGGTGGGGTAGGGGGAGGGGTGACGGGGATCCGATCGCATTCCTGTGTGTGGGCACCCTGGTGGTGTGAAGGGGCGTGCCTGCTGAGAGCGATCCCCCCCCCCCCCCCCCCCGCCCCCCACCCCCCCCCCCCCCCTTATCCATCACCCCTTTCCCCCAAATGGCTCCCCCCCCCCCTTCCCCTTCCCCTATCGTCCCCACCCCCCCCCCCCCCCCCCTCCCCCGTACACATCCCTATCATCGTTTTAACAAAAAATGGGGTTCGGTAGGTGGTGGTGTGGTGGTGGTGTGTGAACCGAGAGAGTACCACAGAGATGGGGGGGGGGGTTGCATAATGATTGGTTTTTTTTGTACACAATACTTTCACCGGACCGTATCGACAGGGCGCCGAGGCAAAAGCGCCCTATCACTTCACAGCTACAACCGCTCTGATGAATTTCCTTTTGTTTGTTGCGTTGACGCTTCTACACACAAAACCCTGAACTGATCGTCTGCTTCGCGATGCGCCGCACGAAGGACAACACGGCTGGCATGTAACACATCGGTGTCCGCATCACATACGACTGCCAGACGAAAGACCCGAATACTCTGAACGCCCTGCGTGGTGTCGTGTGGCCGTTGACGACTTCCTTGTACTCTTCCCGTCCGAGGACTTTTTGCACCCAGGCTGTGTCCATGCGGAAACGGTGTCGCGTCAGGTCGAAGTGGATCCCGAACACTGTGAAGTCCTGCAGCGGCACGCCGTGTTGTGTGTCGTCGAAGTTCAGGGCGGCCCCCACCTTCTCGCAGCGGCTGATGAAGTCGGCGTACCTCGCCTGTGCCTCTGGTAGGGAGTCTCCGACAGCGATGAAGTTGTCAATCCAGACTATTCCGTGCTCTGGCGGGAGCAGCACGCGTGCGCTGCGGTTCGCGATTGCCGGGGAATGTGACCACCCCATGCACATGACAGTCAGGAAGGTCTTCACGAATGTCTTTCTCTCCCCGCCTAGGCGCACTTCGAAGTAGCGTTGGATCTCCTTGTGTACGGGGAACTGGTAGAACCAGCTGCGTGCATCTGCCATCACCACCCAGCTCGCCGCGGCCACTCGCTGTGTCACCTCCGTGATGTCCTGCAAACGCATGTCCGGTGGGCGTGTCATCAGTGCGTTTAGCCGCCTTGCGTCGACGATGAAACGTTGGCCCCCAGACTTCTTGGACACGGTGAACGCTGGCAGCGTGAGGTACGGGTGTGCATCCGCCTCCGTCAGGACGCCATACTCAACCAAGGTGTCCAGGTGGTGCAACATGTGGCGTGATACCTTCCTCCCCGTTTTACGTAGTTCTTGGCGGGCCTCGGGAAGCAGTGCGTCAGCGAAAGCGGCTGGCTTGGTGATGAGGTCCAGGACCCCCGTCAGTTCACCCTCGCTGTCCAACCGTCGCAGTTCCTTGAGATTGAGGCGTGAGGTGCAGATCTCCGCGATGTAGTCCTCTTCCTCCGGCAGCTCCGTCTTCGCGTTGGCTGGCCGTATCACCTTCCCCCCCGTGCACACACCCAAGTCCTCCCCGTAGAGGTCCTCGACACCCGGACCGTACGACTCTGCGCTATCCACCTCGCTCCACGCTTCCTCATCACTGGGTGGAGGGTCGGACGTGGCTTCGTCGGATGTGGCATCTTCGTAGTAGCGGCGCGCTGCGAACAGCCTCGTGGTCCCCGGGAAGTGGGTTGCTGTCAGGGGTTTTGGCTGTGTGCGCGTAGTCCCCCCTTGCTGTCGTTTTTTCTTCACCACTCGATCTTCGCCGACACCTGTGCTGTCTCGCGCGCGTGTGCGTTTTCCGCCGCTGATACGTAACGCATCACACCGTCGACCGTCGCGTGTCTCGAGAGGAGGCGCACCTCCTCCAGTGGAACGTTCTTCCGCGCAAGCTGTGTGAGTGCCCCCCTCCGCAGAGAGTGTGCCGTGAGCCCCCTCCGTGCCCGCTTGACGGCTTTTACCACGGTCCGGTAGGTGACGTCCGCCGGGAACAGTCTCGTCTCTCCTGCACTGCGCGCCCTGCGGAGGCGGTGTCGGAGGATACGGTGTAGGTCCTTCGGCAGGGAGATTCCTGTGATGTGACCCATGTGGAAAGGGTCCGCCTTCGACTGGGTCCAGCGCACGTATATCGGCTCGCTGCGCTTTTCCGATGTGACGTCCTTCACATCCAAACGCAGTGCGTCCGAAGCCCTTGCCGCACCCCCCCACATGATGCCGAGCAGCAGTTTCACGATGGGACGTGGCTCCTTCGCTAGCGCCTCTCGGATGTTGTGGGCTGTTGCTGGTTCTGCTTGCTTCTGTGGTCGTAGTGCTCCTCCCCGCTTCAGCGCCCGCCTGTAGTCCGCCACAATTTGTCTTCCGTCGAGGGGGAACGCTGCGAAGCGTCTGAGTGCTGCTGCAAGGTTGTTGAGGTACTGGAGGGCGGACTGCACTGATAGCCCGTCCTTCCGTTGCTTCGTGACCCACAGCACCGCCCCTTCGTCGTGTGGCAGTGTCCGCCTCTCCGCTTTCATCCACCCTTCCCGGAACTGCGAGTATCTGTCGTATGTGCGGCGGAGGGCCCCCCAGTATGTGGGTGCGAGGGCTTGGGACAGGGTGTGCTGTAGTTCCTGGCGAATGGTGGTTGCTTCCTCCGGGGTCACGCTCGTCTCGGTCTTGCGGGGGCGTCCTCTTGTTGACGGGGGGGCAGATGGTACTGCCTTCACATACACCACCGCGGCGGGGGGGAGGGTCGTGGCCCGCGGGCGTCCCCTGCTGGTGTCGGGAAGTCACTGTCGCTTGCCTTTCCCCCCCCGTCCTTTGTGGTGGCCCTTTCCCGAGTAGGGCGCGGGGCGGTCCTGCGTGTTACGCTCCTGCAGGAACCGCTCCTGAAACGCGGCCCGCCTCTCCTGCGTGTCGTCCTGCGTGGCCCGCCCCTCCCGGAGTAGGCGCCCGTGTGCCACCGCATCGTACTTCGCTGGGTCCATAATCTTCGCCTTTGCCAGGTAGAGGCGGGCGCCCGCTCGCCCCTTCAGGAGAAAGTGTGAGTTCATAGCGACGATTGTCTTGTGAAGGGCCTCGATAAACCGGTCCGGATCGTCGTCGTCGCGGATCAGCCCCATTGTCTGAAACAGAGAGTCGAAGGCCTGGATGAGCTGGTGTTGCCAGTCCGGTGAACTCGGGGCATCGCTGAGCTCCGCCTGTCGGAAAACCCGGGATACCTCAGCTTTCACCAACCTGCGTCCGGGGGCAGTGGCGATCGACGATCCCCAGGTCGACACGATGTGGGCGGAGAAGTCAGCGGGCAGCTCGGCCTCCGTCCGCTGCAGCGCCTTCTGCAGAGTGGCGATCTGCTTCGCCTGCGTCTCCACGGTCTTCTTCAGCTCCTTCTGCTCCTTCTCCAGCCGGCCTGTCAACTTCAGCAGGTACTCCAGCGAGTTCGCCACGCGGAGATCGGTGTTCGAGTCGGCGGGGTGGTGTGCGTCCCTGTGCTGGAGGCCCGTGCCACTCTGGCTGTCCGCCTCGCTGTACTCCCCGTCCTCGCCTAGCTCGCCCGCCCCTGCTGCCAGGTCCGCCGCGGTCTCCTCGTCGACCGCCTGCCGGACCCATGCGCACTCGGGGCACACCCAGCCCCTGTCCCCTGCGCCCTCGAGCCATTCGGGGACGATGTGCGCCGGGATGTGCTCTCTCATGCACGTCCTGACCGTGGTCCCACCGCAGTCGTGGCAGCTGAATGCGGTCCTGGCTGTGTGCGTTGTATTGCAGGTTTCGAATATGCACTCGGGGCGACGCTCTGCTGGCTCGTTGTCTGGGTGGGCGGGGTCGGGAACCTTCAGGGTGTCCCAATCCAGAGTGGCCATCTTCTCTGTTACGCAGCTCGGCGTAGTTACTGTCCCTCTCTGTTTGTTACACGCAGCACGGCGTTGTTACTGTCCCTCTCTGTAAGATACACGCAGCTCGGCGTAGTTACTGTCCCTCTCTGTTTGTTACACGCAGCACGGCGTTGTTACTGTCCCTCTCTGTAAGATACACGCAGCTCGGCGTAGTTACTGTCCCTCTCTGTTTGTTACACGCAGCACGGCGTTGTTACTGCCCCTCTCTGTAAGATACACGCAGCTCGGCGTAGTTACTGTCCCTCTCTGACCTCAAAATACGCGCAGCTCGGCGTACTCCCTCAGCCCGTAGTTACGCACGGCGTAGTTACTGTCCCTCTCTCTTCAGAACAACCACGCAGCTCGGCGTACTCTGTCCGCTTCTGTCACTCTTGCCCCCCTCTTGATTCTCTCGCCTGCTTGATAGTTTGTTGCGTTGACGCTTCTACACACAAAACCCTGAACTGATCACACCCTGAGCCTGATGAAGGGTGGGGTTAGTGTATAGAGCACGTTTGGTTGCAGCTGTGGTGGGGCGCTTTCCGCTCACACGAGTGTGCTTTAAAAAAAATACCTGTTTTTTTATTACGCACACTTGTGAGCAGAAAATGTCACTCCACCACAGCCAAACGTGCTCCGCACACCACTAGCCTCCCCCATCACAGGAGTTGAGGTTTTGTGTGTGGAAGCGTCAACGCATCACAAACAAAATACGAGTAAAGAGCGGCTGTACTGGAGTGACATTTTTTCGTGCGGGGGATGGGGTGGGGGAGGGGGGGGGGGGGTGTGTGTGTGTGTGTCATCCGTCGGCGTGTGTGCTCAGGCGTGTGTGCTCAGGCGTGTGTGCCTGCTTTCTACTCCCGGCTTGCGACAACACCCTTGGCAGGAGGGATTGATGGTCTTCGTGTTCCTCCCTCGGGGGGGTGCGATTTGTTAGTTGTTGGTGTTGTAGTGTGCATTGACACAAAGGCAACAAAAACAAAAAACACCCCCCCCCCCAATGTTGTGACAAGCAAAACTTGTAAGTTCTGCAGGAATTTACACATTCTTAAACCTTGATACCAAGACATAACTTGGCAGGAGGGATTGATGGTCTTCGTGTTCCTCCCTCGGGGGGGTGCGATTTGTTAACCCCCTCCCCCCCTCCCCACACACACACATGTAAAGTACGAAGTTTTTCGAGACGAATTCTGGCACACCGGAAGGTTTGAGGGGGTTCCAACGCCCCCCTCGACATGCCAGGCGGTGGTGGTGGGGTGATCGGGGGAGGGGCGATGCACACACACACACACACACACACACACACACACACACACACACACACACACACACAACCTCTTCCTTCCTCCCGCAAAGAAGTCTCCCTCTCGAAGGATAAACAAGCAAACAAAAACGATGTCTCCTTCTTTTTTTTTATTAAGCACACTCGTGTGAGCGGAAAGCGCCCCACCACAGCTGCAACCAAACGTGCTCTATACACTAACCCCACCCTTCATCAGGCTCAGGGTGTGATCAGTTCAGGGTTTTGTGTGTAGAAGCGTCAACGCAACAAACAAAAGGAAATTCATCAGAGCGGTTGTAGCTGTGAAGTGATAGGGCGCTTTCCTTTTTTCTGTTTGGATCGGGGTTGGGGTGAGATGCTGTGTACGGTGTACACTGCACCGCACATTGTGTGGGGAAAAACCCCCCCCCCCCCCTCCCCCTGGTGCCCCCCAACAGAAGTAAATTCGACCCCTCTCTCCCCGCCCCATCTTCCGCCATCTTGTCCGTTCTCTGCAATCCTTTTCCTGCAGCGCTCTCCTTTGTCTACACAAGCACCTCCCCCGTTCTCCAGCCTGTTGAACAGTGTTCGTTTGTGCCGTTGTACCAAGAACACCCATACACACGTGCGAACCCCCCTCCTCCTTCCCTCCCTCCCCCATTGTTGTTAGCCCCCATTTAAAACTTTACGTTTTACAGGGGGGGGTCAAATAAACGTACTTAGTACTACTATTCGGCGAACGCGCGGGCCTAAATCGACCTCGCCAGAAAATTAATAAATAGTTTGCGAGCGAATAGACGTACTAAGTACGTCTATTCAACTTTTCCTAAAAACGCTGTTTGCAGGGGCTCTGCGGGGCTGTTTGGTCCACCAGGGGCGCGCTGGTCACTGCTGTCGTCCGTCTCTCACTTCTTCTGCCTTCCGGTCGAGTATCCGCTCTGTTCTCGTCCTACCACTCGCCCCTCATTTGGTTTCGTACCGTTTTGATTTGTATTGCCTCCCCCCCCCTCTGGTGCCCCCCCTGGTTGACATTCTTGTTGAGTTAGTGAAAGCATACACAGTTCATCAGAGCTGTCAGCTTCACTGTCGGTGGTTGGTTGGTGCGTTGATGCTTAAAAAAAAGATGTGAAAAAGACAAGCCACAACCAGCACGCCCCAACTTACTTCTTCTTCAAGTTCTTGGGCTTGCTGGGGCAAGTCTGCATGTTGTGCCCAGGCTTCCTACACCCTTTGCAGAGCCTGCGGTGTTTGTTGGGAGTCTGGGTGGTCGGGGACGCTGCGCGCTTCTTTTCGGAGGACTGGGAGGACTGGGAAGGCTGTGTCTGTGTGAGAGAGTTCACACGAACCGGCTTCGCCCATGCCAAGATGCTTGACTGTTGGGTTGGCTGAGACACAACTTTCTTTTGGGTGGACTGCTTCTCTGTGCTCTCTTTTGCCTTCCCGTCCAACCCAGGTTCAAGGTCCGCACCACCAGCCTCAGGGGATGTTTCTGTGCTTGGTGCGAAGGTGAGGTCCGGACAAAGGGAGCTCTTCACGAACCCGTCCTCCTCACCCGACACCTTCAGCACGTACCCCATATCCCGCAAGCGCTGGGCTACCACCTCCCCCCTCACACTTTCCACCGACTTTCCCCAAACAGCTCCAACAGAGGTGCACATGGCCTCGCGGTACCACCTCTCTGTGAAGCGACAATCCTGGCGAAAACCTTCGGCTGTTGATTTCTTTATCTCGAGACGGGCTTTGTCCTTGAGCCCTTCCAGGTGAGTGTGGAAGGCAGCCTTGAATGGTGCAAATGCATGCACATCAAGGTACTGCACTGTTCCTGTCAACCCACCTGGAATGACCGCTGACTTCGCCCCCGTCTTCCTGTGCAAGTACGCAACATTTTTTGGTGCAATGTGTGTTGTCGCCGAGTCATAAATGACAAGCACGTTTTTGTTTTTGCAAATGGGGGCCAAGACGCTGTCAATCCACCACCGCCACTCGGCTTCTTTGACCCAGCCGGTTTTCTGGAAAGTACAGTTAACCCCCGAGTCTTTGTGAATCTGATGCTCCTCCTTCTTTATCCTCTCGCCCGCACCTTTAAAAACGATCGACTGCTTTGTCGCAAGAATGGTCCTGTCTTTCACACTGAACGTGACAGCACCAATCAACGTGGCAAATCTATTTTTTCCAGCATCGGTATCGACCACGATGTTGGTGTCAGTGGTGTAGCACAACAGTTTGTCCCTGCGGGTAGAGCTCTTGTACAAGGCAGACTCATCCACATTCACAACCAGGTCAAAAGTACCAAAGGGGTTGTGCAGCAGCTCGGACCCGATGGAGAGGCGTCTGATGGTGGACCAGAAGCTGTGCAACTGGACCCGGGCTTTTTCAAGAGAAAGCTTGGCAATGCGCGAAGTACGAAATTGAAACTTGTTTCTCCTGGCCCAACCGTCGATCCACTCCACCGAAGCCTGGAAGCCTTTCGGGAAGGGAACAAAGGACATGGCAAGCTCCTTGATTTTGCGGCGCGTCGTTGGCAAGTCGTTCTTCCGCCGTTCTCCCACTTCTTTAAGCACGTGGGCCTCCACCTCAGGAAAGAAACACGACCTCCCCCTCCCCGCCTTTCTTTTGGCATGTGTTTTTCCGCAGCTGGTCCTCGAAGGCTACATCTATGGTGAGGTGTGTCTGGGGCCATCCGTCCACATCTTCTCGTTGGTGGTAGGGACTGCGGACGCCGTAGATGAGGAGTCGTTTAATGCGCGCCGCTCTTCAGCAGTGATTTTGACGCCTCTGGACCCCAGGAGTTTGCGGGTTTCCGGTTTTGCGGTCTTCAGCAGTGGTTCTGATGCCTCTGGACCGCAGGAGTTTGCGGGTTCGCTGGTTTCCCGTCCGTATGTGTCTGAGGGGGGATGCCCCGATTCCCTTCGTCACGACATATCTTTGAGCGTAGGTCACTTCCCCCCTCTACGGACCCCGTGCACCCTGGTTCCCCTAAGTGGCACCAATAGACCCCGTTGTCCCCATTCCTTGCCCCAAAGTTTGCAGATTTGTGTGTCTCCAAAAAGAAAGAGTCCGGGTTTTGTTTGTGCGCACGAGCGGCAGTGTGTTGTGGCCCCTGTGAAGGGCGTTGCTGTGATAAAAGTGGTTTTGTGTTGCTCACTCAAAACACACTGCGCGCGGGTACGCTCCCACTGACTCTTTCGCTGTGACAAGCAAGCTTGTTTGGGCAAAAATCTCAAAAAAAACGAAAAATTTCCCCAAAAAAAAGGGTGAAAAGTAAGTACTACTATTCAACGGCCCAACGTGCCCCAGAGCCCCAAAAAAATAAGTACTACTATTCGGCTAAGTACTACTATTCAACTAAGTACGTTTATTTGACCCCCCCCTGTAAACGTTTTAAATGTTTTAAATGTTTTAAATGTTTTAAATTAAAACGCGTTTTGGAGGATTCTTCATATTCCTGGATTTCCCGAATTTCCTGGATTTCCCCCGGCCCCTTAGGCGATTTCAGGGCGGACAGGGCGGACATATCCGGACAGGAAATCCGGGTGTCCGGATGTCCGGGTCCAATTTTGACCCCCCCCCCCCCCCCCCGGACATTTCCCGAATTTCCCGCCCGGACATGTCCGGGCGGACATCCGGACATCCAGAAATGTCCGCCCCGGACAGGGCGGACATGTCCGGGCGGACATTTTCTGGTGTCCGGATGTCCGGGCGGACATGTCCGGACCCGGAAATTCGGGAAATCCAATTTTGACCCCCCCCCCGGACATGTCCGGCCAGGACCTCAATAGTTTGATTTTTGGTCCAGAAAATAGTTTGAAAATTTTTGAAATCTGGGTGCCCAAAAAAAAATTTCCTAAGACCGGCGATTTGTAGGGGGACCCTTTCGAATTTTTTTTTGGGGAAGGGTAAATTGAACGTTTTTGGCCAAATGAAGCCACTGCGACCATTCCCGGGCCTCAGAAATCAGATTTTGGCCCCTCAAATGCGGTGCCGGTCCGGACAAAAAATCGAAAAAATCGTGAAAAATGGCCCATTTTCCCCAGCCAAAAATGGGCCAAAAATGCCCCCCGGACACCCCCAGAGACATGTCCTAATCCGGGGTGCCAGTAGGGGGGACCTTTCGATTTTTTTTTGCACATAACACACCTGTGTGGTACGGGAAATGCTACGAGGAACGCGATGGACTCGGGACTGCTGCTGGCCTCTCTTGCTATGGTTTACTTATGTTTCGTGCTCCACCTGCTCCACCTCATTCTGCACTTCAGATGATCCACTTCACGTGGGTTACGGGGTTTGGGACAACGATGATATGTTGTGTCCGACGACAAGGTAAGGTAAGCTCATCGAGGTACACCAAACCGGAGTTGTCAAATCAAAAAAGACACACCGCCCGAGAGGCAATTGGTGTGACACAACAGCGATGACACAACCACTCTGCCCGAGGGGGCGCGTTTTTAGCGACCGAGACCTCCTCTCCTGACTGAGGGACACACGATCTGACCGTCCGAGAGACGCAGCATTCTACCCTGCCCGAGGGGCACCCACTCTCCTGACCGAGAGACACGCAGTCTTGCCCGAGGGGCACCTGGTTTCCTGACCGAGACAATATTCTGCCCGAGGGGCACTCACTCTCCCGACCGAGAGACACGCAGTTTTGCCCGAGGGGCACCTGTTCTCCTGACCGAGACAAAACTATGCCCGAGGGGCACCCACTCTCCCGACCGAGAGACGCAGCATCTCGCCCGAGGGGCACCTGTTCTCCTGACCGAGACAAAAATTTTGCCCGAGGGGCACCTACTCTCCCGACCGAGAGACACGCAGTCTTGCCCGAGGGGCACCTGTTCTCCTGACCGAGACAATATTCTGCCCGAGGGGCATCCACTCTCCCGACCGAGAGACGCAGCATCTCGCCCGAGGGGCACCTGTTCTCCTGACCGAGACAATATTCTGCCCGAGGGGCACTCACTCTCCCGACCGAGAGACACGCAGTTTTGCCCGAGGGGCACCCGTTATCCTGACCGAGACAAAACTATGCCCGAGGGGCACCCACTCTCCCGACCGAGAGACGCAGCATCTCGCCCGAGGGGCACCTGTTCTCCTGACCGAGACAAAAATTTTGCCCGAGGGGCACCCGCTCTCCCGACCGAGAGATACACAATCTTGCCCGAGGGGCACCAAATCCCGACCGAGAAGACGACCCTCACACCATGCTCGTGTCAGGTCTCAAGAGGGCCGAAGCCGCGGTTGAGGACAACAACACCCCCACGCACTGGTTCTAATAAATGACGGCGAGGTGCACGGGGGGATCAGCACGAAGGAGGGGCGCAAAAAGATGGGGATGATGACGCCGTGGTGTTCAAGGTGGTCCTCCGCCGCTTATGAACGTGACAGCGGGACAGCGCTGCGCCCGTGGCCGCAGCGGATTGAGGACATTCCCATCAGCCATCGAGACTATCACCGCGCCTCGCCGAAAACCTGCTTCACGCTTGATCGCGCTCAAGGTTTCCAAACGCATACTTCAGCTGGAGGTTCCGTCACAGAGGCGCTGACAAAGGCGGGACCAAGAGCAACAGTCGGGTGCTGATAAATGGGTCGATACTGATGCAGCAAAGTGACGTCAGTGATATCCAACTCCTACTTTCCTGACCGAGACACGATCTTGCCGAGGAGCATCGGACCGAGACACCCACTTCTGCCTGAGGGGCACCTAGCCGAGACGCATTTTTCCTGCCCGAGGGGCATCTCGCCGAGACATTACCTGCCTGAGGGGCACCTGGCCACGACATACCTACAGCTTACGCTTGCGGGGCACCCTGCCTGAGGAGCACCTGGCCAAGACATACATTTCCGCCTACGAGGCACCCTGCCCGAGGGGCACCTGGTCAAGACACACACTTCCGCCTACGGGGCACCCTGCCCGAGGGGCACCTGGCCAAGACAGACACCTCTGCCTACGAGGCACCCTGCCCGAGGGGCACCTGGCCAAGACATACACTTCCGCCTACGAGGCACCCTGCCCGAGGGGCACCTGGCCAAGACATACACTTCCCGCCTACGAGGCACCCTGCCCGAGGGGCACCTGGCCAAGACAGACACTTCCGCCTACGAGGCACCCTGCCCGAGGGGCACCTGGCCAAGACAGACACTTCCGCCTACGAGACACCCTGCCCGAGGGGCACCTGGCCAAGACATACACTTCCGCCTACGAGGCACCCTGCCCGAGGGGCACCTGGCCAAGACATACACTTCCGCCTACGAGGCACCCTGCCCGAGGGGCACCTGGTCAAGACATACATTTCCGCCTACGGGGCACCCTGCCTGAGGGGCATCTGGCCGCGACATACACTTCCGCCTACGGGGCACCCTGCCTGAGGGGCACCTGGCCAAGACGCACATTCATGCCCGAGGGACACCGGGCCGAGACATTACATTCCCTGCCTGAGGGACACCTGGCCGAGACACATTCCTGCCGAGGGGCACTCACTCCCGACCGCGAGACGCAGGATTTTGCCTGAGGGGCACCTCCTCTCCTGACCGAGACACAACCCCGCCCAGCACAGTGCCGAGGGGCATTTACGCTTTCGACTGGAATACCGAGCCTGACCCGGGGAGACACAATCGTGCCACAATCGTGAGGGGCATACTCTCTTGATTGAGAAATACACCCTTTTTGCCCGAGCGACGGCACCTGAAGGCGGAAGGGTGGCCTGTCACACACAGCCTGCCAGATCCAGCTCGAGCACGGTGACGCGACGTGAGCTTTCCGAGGGCGACAGTTTTCGTGTACCAATGCAACGCCCCCGGACACGCCCCCGAGAAGCCGGCACGTCTGTCGTGCCCAGCTTATCTGCGCGAATGCCGACTACGCGCACCCCGGCGTCAAGCGGATGCCCGCACACGCCCCAAGCGGGGCATACTCCGTCGAAGCATAGTCTCCCTGCCGGGGGACACACATTCAAGCCTGCATTATTCACAGGGGTCAGGGGGAGTTCCGGGCGTCTGTGGCCCGGTGTTGAGACGTACGACCTCACAGTTCCATGCAGGGAAGGGGAGCTGCTGACTGGACACCTGCGAGGTGCCGTGGGACATACACAGAGATCAGGTATCCAACACAGCCGAGACGCTCTCCCAAGCTGCACTGCTCGGGGAGCAAAAGAAGCAGCGACTGAGAGACGCGTCCGCATCGCCTGTGTCAGCGGTGCCGCCGCTGAGGGGGTCCACCGAAACCGCAGCCATGGCAGCGGGCCGAGATCATTCCACAAGGTTGGGGGGCAGTCGGCCAGTCTTCCCGAGTACCCAGCAGCCTACTCGACAAGCCCGAACAGCGACTGCAGCGTGCGACAAGCTCCGGTCCGCGGGGACTCACCTCTCTCATTAAGAAGGCGACTCCGAGAATCCTTCTGGCATGCCCACACCTCCAGGGCCTCGAATTTCCTCACGCACCGGGAAATACGCCCTCCACACTGAGTCCGGGCGTTACCACTGAATCGACGCCACGTGGGGCCACAGGGCCTCCGTTTGATGCGCTGTCTACGAGGCGGGCGATGGGGCAGGTACAGTGGGGATCAGCCCAGTGGGAAGGGGGCCGCAGGAACGTGTTGTCCACCGCTCGAGCGGAGTTCAGGAGACGACAGTGCGCGCGATCGCCCTCTTTCACCCAGAAGGGCCGGCACCTCTCACACCTACCCCTGGGCACTCCATGCAGCGTCTCCAGTGCGCCATGAAGAGGCGCGTTGGGCTTCACCCCGCAACTCGCTCGCAGCCAGCGAAGACCGGAGAGGACACAGAGAGCCACAGAGCGATCGAGATCACGCCGGAAAGCACCGGGTGTTGGCCGGGCTCCCGAAGGGCGAGAGTTTAAGACGGCCGGACAGTAGACTGCTGCGGAGGAGCTGGGAGGCGAGTTTCAGACTGTGATTTCTCGATCCGCTGAGCCCTGTCCCCAGGCGAGAGCTGCCGGGTCATGGTGGCTGAATATGCACGAGCGTCGCGGTGGTGGTGCTGGGAGCGCACCAGAGGACTGTCACGCTGAGGGGCTGGGCATGGCCACTGACTACCTGGATACGGCCGTCTCAGTGCATCGCCCGGGGTGCAAAACGACATCGAGGATGTCAGGAAGAAGGGTCATGTGGGCACACACCAATATGTCGGAGACGTGAAGAAGCCTCGAGGGGAAGGGTTCCCCAGGGGATGGAGGATCCCGAAGAGGTACAGGGTGAGGATTCAAATACCCGGAGTGGGAAACGCACCAGACGTCGGGGGTCAGCCAAGAGCGGGTGGTTGCAGCACAGGCGGGGCTGTGTGCAACCTTTGCCCCCTTAGTTTCGCCGGGTTGAGACGCATCAACTCTCTCGCCGGGTGCGGCAACTGGAGAGACAGGCATGTTGTCGATAGGGCACACCAAGAATCACGAGGCTGACCACACGACGGCGGCACACGGCCGAGGCAGGCGGATCCCCTCAGCGAGTGAGGTTCGATCGTTTTCCGTACAAGGTGCTCGTGACAACGTAGAAAGCGGTACATTACCATCGGAGGGATGCATACGATGGGCGACGGAGCCTGATCACTTCAATAGTAGACCGTTCGCGCGGCGTCCCTAAGTCCTTGGGTCCTAAGGGTCCTGGGTGGAAGCGTCCAATGCAACACTCACAGCATAGAGGCCAAGTGTTTCTCGTAGTATTTTGCACATAACACACCTGTGTGGTACGGGAAATGCTACGAGGAACGCGATGGACTCGGGACTGCTGCTGGCCTCTCTTGCTATGGTTTACTTATGTTTCGTGCTCCACCTGCTCCACCTCATTCTGCACTTCAGATGATCCACTTCACGTGGGTTACGGGGTTTGGGACAACGATGATATGTTGTGTCCGACGACAAGGTAAGGTAAGCTCATCGAGGTACACCAAACCGGAGTTGTCAAATCAAAAAAAATATGGGGGGGGGGGGTTCAAAGTGCAAGAGGTGGAGCCCGTTCAACAGGTGGAAGCGTCCAATGCAACACTCACAGCATAGAGGCCAAGTGTTTCTCGTAGTATTTTCGAGGAGAGGTCAATTGAACGTTTTTGGACATCTGAGGCCACTGCGACCATTCCCAGGCCTCGGAAATGAGATTTTTGGCCCTCAAATGGGGTACCGGTCCCCACGAAATTCCGAAAAAAATCATGAAAATCGAAAGGTCCCACGCACCAAATTCTGCCCAAAAATCGTCAAAAATGGACATGTCATACGCAGCAAGGGGGCAAACCACTCCCCAATGCTCAATGATTCCACGGCAAGCCAGATTTTCTGATCAATTAGTTTGTTTGAGCATGTTCCTGGCCCTTGTTTGGAAAGTAGATGACCCCTGGCTGGAGAGGACGGTTGTGCTCGACCGGACGGAGAGAGAACTTTCTCCATATCCACCTCCACTCCACAATGCCACAAGTGGCAGGAAGGCCGGGTGTTACAGGCCTCAACCAGGGTTCCAAGGCTCTCCACTTCCTGGCTGCGTCAGGGATCACCGGGTACAGCGAGCAGGATTCCCTGTCCTGACACCCCAGCATGTACCACCGGAAGAACCCGAAACAGCAGCCGCCCCTCATGGGGGTTGCAAGAGGCACGGAAATCGTTCAAATCGGACCAAGTCCGAAAATTCGGCACTTTCTTGGGTACAAATTGCGGTCCGAAATTTTCCGATTTTTTGAAAAAAGGCTAATTCTGTAAGGGGGACCTTTTCGAATTTTTTTTTCGGGCACTTTTTCCACAAGGAAATGTCCGCCCTGTCCGCTACTGTCCACTACCGATTTCAAGGATCCTCCTTTAAATTAATTTAAAACGGAGTTTAAAACGGGGGTTAAAACAGGGCGTTTCTGTGGTGTTTTCACACCAAAAAAAAATTCGGCCAAAAAAAATTTCCATGCCCCCTGAGGCCCCCCAGCTCATATTCTGGGTGATTATTCCTGCATTCCTGTCACAGCGGACACATTATTGGTGGAAAATAGGTGGCACTGACGTTGTGGTGAGGGTTGCATCAATCGCACCGGCATCAGTTGGCACACCCCCTCCGTTGTTCTCAGGAATAATGCAGTTTGACATCAGCATATTTCTGGAGTGTCGAATCTTCATCTTGCATCACTCGATGTGCACCCTTTTGAGCTGAATCCATGATACAAAGTCGCAGGTTGAAGGCCGATCACCATGATGGGGGTGGCAATGGACCCAGCGAACTCCACCAGCTCCTTCGACAGTCCTGGAAGCACCTTCTGGAAAAGTTGCACAGTTCCAGTTGCCACCTGGAGCCTACCTTTGGCCTGCCCCTCTTTGAGAGGAGCATATCTGTATTCTCTTTACTCTCCTATGGACGCCCGACTTCTCTGATCGAGAGAAGCCTACAAAAGGCGTAACCTGCACTCTGGGGGGACGTCATCGATGAGTTTCTTTGAAGAAAGCCGGCGGCTACCGCTGGAGTTAAGGTCCGAAGGGGTCAGTACCACGGGCGCCACACCGCTCGTGTTGGGCATCGGGTTTCGGTGAAGGCGGGGGCGCTGAGAAAGCGAAATGTACGTAACAAGCAATGATCAACCATACACCAGCAAGTCAAACAGGCACCACCGTTGGATCGTTCGTGCACCCGAGTCTGTACTGTACCATCCTGAATCTTTTCTGGGTGATTGTCAACGATGAGGGCATGAGCTTGCGTCAGGGTGAGCAGAGGAACGGGTTGAGGCCAGGGTGAATGGAGGGTGAAAAGTAGCCCACTTCACCAGGAGGCGAATTTTCGCAGAAAGCCCTGCCACACAGCTGCGTTTGCCTGATCATGCTCAAAAGGCCTGCAATGGGCTATTTCACACAGGGAATTTGTTCACCCATTTGGGACCCCCAGGGAGCCTCAAAATTGGATTTTTTTGCCGAAGATGGCCTCAGATGGCCCAAAACGATCAATTTTGGGTTCCAGAAAAAAAAAATCGAAAAGTCTCCCCCTATATTTTGCAGGGGTTTTTGCCGTTTTAAACCCCGTTTTAAATAATTTAAAACGGCGTTTTAGGAGGATTCTTCATATTCCTGGATTTCCCGAATTTCCTGGATTTCCCCCGGCCCCTTAGGCGATTTCAGGGCGGACATATCCGGACCGGAAATCCGGGTGTCCGGATGTCCGGGTCCAATTTTGACCCCCCCCCCCCCCCCCCCCCCCCCCGGACATTTCCCGAATTTCCCGCCCGGACATGTCCGGGCGGACATCCGGACATCCAGAAATGTCCGGGCGGACATTTTCTGGTGTCCGGATGTCCGGGCGGACATGTCCGGACCCGGAAATTCGGGAAATCCAATTTTGACCCCCCCCCGGACATGTCCGGCCAGGACCTCAATAGTTTGATTTTTGGTCCAGAAAATAGTTTGAAAATTTTTGAAATCTGGGTGCCCAAAAAAAAATTCCTAAGACCGGCGATTTGTAGGGGGACCCTTTCGAATTTTTTTTTTGGGGAAGGGTAAATTGAACGTTTTTGGCCAAATGAAGCCACCGCGACCATTCCCGGGCCTCGGAAATCAGATTTTGGCCCCTCAAATGCGGTGCCGGTCCGGACAAAAAATCGAAAAAATCGTGAAAAATGGCCCATTTTCCCCAGCCAAAAATGGGCCAAAAATGCCCCCCGGGCACCCCCAGAGACATGTCCTAATCCGGGGTGCCAGTAGGGGGGACCTTTCGATTTTTTTTTCGAGGAGAGGTCAATTGAACGTTTTTGGACATCTGAGGCCACTGCGACCATTCCCAGGCCTCGGAAATGAGATTTTTGGCCCTCAAATGGGGTACCGGTCCCCACGAAATTCCGAAAAAAATCATGAAAATCGAAAGGTCCCACGCACCAAATTCTGCCCAAAAATCGTCAAAAATGGACATGTCATACGCAGCAAGGGGGCAAACCACTCGCCAATGCTCAATGATTCCACGGCAAGCCAGATTTTCTGATCAATTAGTTTGTTTGAGCATGTTCCTGGCCCTTGTTTGGAAAGTAGATGACCCCTGGCTGGAGAGGACGGTTGTGCTCGACCGGACGGAGAGAGAACCTTCTCCATAACCACCTCCGCTCCACAATGCCACAAGTGGCAGGAAGGCCGGGTGTTACAGGCCTCAACCAGGGTTCCAAGGCTCTCCACTTCCTGGCTGCGTCAGGGATCACCGGGTACAGCGAGCAGGATTCCCTGTCCTGACACCCCAGCATGTACCACCGGAAGAACCCGAAACAGCAGCCGCCCCTCATGGGGGTTGCAAGAGGCACGGAAATCGTTCAAATCGGACCAAGTCCGAAAATTCGGCACTTTCTTGGGTACAAATTGCGGTCCGAAATTTTCCGATTTTTTGAAAAAAGGCTAATTCTGTAAGGGGGACCTTTTCGAATTTTTTTTTCGGGCACTTTTTCCACAAGGAAATGTCCGCCCTGTCCGCTACTGTCCACTACCGATTTCAAGGATCCTCCTTAAACTTTAAAACGTTTAAAACGTTTAAAATGTTTAAAACTCGGTTTCTAACAACACTGCCCTCCCCCCCCCTGTCCCCCTCTTCTGATGGATCCACAATAGCCCCCAGCAAAGCAAAAACTGACAAAAAAATGAACCCAGCCAAAGGGGGTCTTCGCTACGGGGTGGTCGTCAGTGCATTTTAGTGTCTCTTGAGACTCCGTCTCCTGTCGGATTGGCTGAAGACTGACGAAAGATTGACGAAGGATAACGACCGGCGAAGACCCCCAAAGGGAAAACTCGAAGGAGGGCGGCCAGCACAAAGGTTGCAAAAATGGAAGCACTGTCGACACATGTCACTCAACACGGGAGAATGGAGAGGTTGCGGTGAAACGCACACACCGATCGGCCTGTGGATGAGGTGACATCGCATGGCACTCTCTGCGATTTCCGTATACTAAAGTCGGACCTTGCTTTCTCTGTGTTCCATGCCCTCCTTCAATTGCAGGAGACTCACACGAAAAAAGGTTGGTGTCCCCCCCCCCCTCCCCCCCGGCAATGGCAATAATCTGAGGGGTGCCACTGCCAGTCCATCAGAACGTAATTTTATTGGGGTTTGTTTGCTCTGCAGACTCTTCTCCAAATACAATCCCCCTTCACCCCCCTCCCCTCTTTTCTTCTGTTGTTTTGTACGAACGGGCGGAGGGGGGGGGGGCTTGGCTGGGGGGGGGGGGGTGATGGCGGTAAAATAAATACAAAAAAGGGCGGCAAAAAAAAGCAAATTGCAGCGGCAACACTCCCGTGTTGCCCTACCACACACACACACACACACACACACACACCCCACCCCACCCCCACCTATATCCCACATCCCACACGCACAACCGCACCCACATCCACACCTTTGATTTGTTGATGTGGTCGTGGCGGTTCATCCCCTCGGGCAAGCCCTTCTTCCTTTAGAAGATGTGTTTTCGGTGGAGATGAAAGAAAGCGCCACAAGGAAGGACACCAATGCCACCGCCACCACCAACACCAACACCACCGCCCCACCCACTGAGATGTGGTGATGAGGAGTCGTAATCGTGGGTTGGGGTCATTGCTGTTCTGCAGCTCATGCGCCGCCCCGCATGTGTGTACATTCAATTCGGAATCCATTTTTTAACTTGAGGGGTTGGTGAAGGGTTCGTGTAAAGCAAAGACTGGGGGAAGGGGGGGAGGGAGGTAGGGGGAAGAGTCGAAAGAAACACAAACCCAACTGGAATTCCCCGCCAGGAATCATATTTGAGGGGGGGGGGGAAAGAAGGCGGGCCCTTTTTAGGGGCGATGCGTGCGGGCGTAGCGTTATCCATGGTCTTTTTTATGACGGGGTTTAACCCCCACCACCACCACCCCCCTTGCGAAGGAGGGCTGAAGTGTCATGCCGTCATTTTTGGAGGTGTTCGCTGCTTTCAACGCTTTTTCGAAGAAGCAACCAACTGCCGTTGCCCCCCCACCCTTCTCTGTTGGTTCACTGTTGTGACGGCCATCCCGGCACATACGTATGTGCCGGGGCATATACCGGTTGCAGTAGTTTTTGGTAGAACGTGCAGTGTCGCCTCTCGATCTGGGAGAGTAGCACGTTAAGCCAGTGCAGGGGGAAAATGGGTATCCCATCAACAGCAGCGTGTGCCCTGGGGTGCTCGACGCGACAGTCTACGACAAAGTTGGGGGAGTCGGAGGTTTCGTAAGGCTGTAAGTTGGGCTGGTGTTGTTTGTTGCTGTTTGCTGCTATGCTTGTTGTTCCGGGTTTTCGCGGTTTCGCAAGGCGCACGCACAGCTTTGTTTTTAAAAAAAATAGTCAGGAGAGCTGGGCAGGGCTGTTCCTAACTGGGGGGCTTGTTCCCCACTTTCAGGATTCTGAACTTTTTTTCTAAGAATTTTTGTAAGGGGAAAAAAAGTTTTTTTCTAAGAATTTTGTTAGGAGAATTTTTTTCTAAGGTTGTTTCGCAGAGGAAAAAACTTTTTCTAAGTTTTCCCCAGTCGACAGGGCGCGCACAAGGATGGAAGGGAAGTCTGTCCCACGTACCGTTCGCCTTGCTGGCCAACTGGAGAGCCAGACGTTCACTACCGTGGCCTCCGGCGGCTGGGGGGCTCACGCCCCCCAGACCCCCCTGTGGCGTACGTCTCGTACTCAAGTCCTTCGAATCCCATCAAGTCGGGGTCCAACCACTCCAGTCGCCTCTGAGGACGCAGCCAACTCGCACAGAATCTGTACGCCCACACGAACAGATGTTCGCTACCGTGGCCTCCGGCGGCTGGGGGGCTCCGCCCCCCAGACCCCCGATGTAGCGTGTGCCCGTCCATCTATCTCACTTCCCCGGGTACAGTGCAGCGTAGGAGGTCAGCGCCGCATCCATGAAGCGCTTCTTCGAAGCCTGACTGACATCGGACAGGAGGTCGGGCTTCCCCACCTGGGAGGTACACTTGCCGCGTTCGCGACATGCGTGACACGCGACACGCTACCTGAAACGTGAGTGTGCCTTGCTAACACGGGCATTTCAACGGTCTGCCGGCGACCGTTCCCCAAACCAGTAAACCAGCAGTTATGGAAAATCGGAGAGATCACCCTACTGCGCTGAATATGGCGCGCACCACTGCAAAAATCCCCGGGAGCTTTTGGGGTTTCAGACCTGAAGGGGCCAGCAGGTGGGTGGCGTCGGGGAGTGGCAGCTTTGTAACTGTCCTCCAGCTGCTGGCATGTCCAGCCCTGCGCGAGTGCCAAGGTGTATTGAGTCCCTGCGGAGCACAACCCCCGATGAGAACGAGCGCCAGGTGATCCTCATTCATTGCCGCAAGCATCTCTGGGCATCACTCGAGAGCTGTCACATGATGACGCGGAGAGAAATCAGAGAAAAAGTCCCGCCTGACGGGCACGCGCCTGGAAACTGTGGGGGGGCGAGCAAAAAATCCCTTGTAAAAATTCTTAGAAAAAACCTGGTTCCCCGAACCAAAAAACCTGGAAAAAGGGCTCGTTCCCCGCCCAGGCCTGGAGCTGGGGCAAGAAGTCTTGCAGACAAGTCGGCTCACCCCTTTTTACACACGCGCAAAAAGAAATGCAGCTGGAACACAAGAAAAAGCGGCACTCACACACGTAATGGCCTGTTTCTGCACCACCCTCCCACCCCCACCCCACACACATACCGTTTCACGCCCCGGCTCGAGAAAAAGCGCTCGCCTCCGCCTCCGTCCACCCTCCCGCCCGGTCCGTCCCCACCCCCCGATCCTCCCGGCCCCACCCACCCACCCACCCACCACTGATAGCTGTGTTGTAAAATACAGAGCGATTCCTCATCTCTCCGGTTCTTCCCCCCGTCCCAGACTCCCCAACGAGGAAGGAGGGGGGGGGGGGGGTGGAAGGGCGTTTGAAGAAAAATGAAGACAGCTTCCTTTTTGTCATTGTCCGATGATGTTTATAACTATTGTGTGCGCCCCAAGCGGAAAAAAACAGTGGTGTTGTATCGATGCCCCGTCGCCTTCGTCCCCCACAACCCCCACCCCCTCCCCCCACCACCTCCCTGCCAGAACGCCCCCGCCTTGCTCCTGTCGGCTCTGCTCGAGGGGAGGGGAGGAGGAGGAGGAAGGGATAGTCAGTCACCCGGGATGATCCCTATTCTTCCTGGGGAGAAAGCTCGAGGATTCCGAAAAAAAAAGTTGAAAAAATTTGCCCCCCCCCCCCCACCCCCCACCAGGGCTGTAAATAAGGTTTGGGGGTCAGGAGTCGGGAGTCGGGAGTCGGTTATTTACAGTCACCTAAGGTACCTGGGGTGGGGGGGTGGGGGGCGGGCGGTCTCAAACCCTACTCAATCCTGCGCGCATCCTGTAGTACTGTGGCTGCTTGGTGAGGCTAGCGCAGCAGATTCGACTTTGCTTCTCCGGGCTCTTAGCACAATGACACGTACTCCACGAACAACAATGCTCTAGGGCAAACAAACCGCGCACGGCCGGGGTTGAGCTGCTTGGCTCCGTGCTGGCGGCAAACAAGGGGCTGTAGGTAAGTCTACCATTCACAGGGGGCAGCCCACGAACAAAAGGGGAGAGGGGAAAGGGGTCGCAGCGGCACTCAGAGAGGCAGTGATAGACTCCTCGGGCGCCATAACGCTGACAAAAGGGGGTCAGGGGAAGGAATAACAGCAAACCCGCAAAAAGGGGGAGGCGGTCGAACCCAGGAGCCGACCTCTCCAACCATATTTACACAACATGATGGGTAACACACAATCTAACTTTCCTCGTCGTCATCGTCGTCGTCCTCCTCATCCTCCTCATCCTCCTCATCCTCCTCATCCTCCTCGAGCTCCTCCAGTTCCTCCAGCTCGTCCTCCTCCTCTTCCTCGTCCTCCTCAGGTTCCTCCGCGAAGATGTCGATCTCAGACTGACGAAGTCGCTTGGCGATGTCGTGGAGCGGCTCACTCTCATCTTCGGCCTTGCGCTTCCTCCCACCACCAGGTGCCCGCCGCTGTCTTTCAGCAAAGAATATGCGCATACCCCGGTGGATGAAATCCCGAGTGGCTTCCACATTATCGGGGTCGGGGCCGCAGCGCTTCACAAGCAGCTCGTCGCTCAGCTTCTCCACCCCTACTGTGCTGCGCTGGGCGGGTGTGCGGTTCCGGAGGATCCCGAAGTCCCCCTCGCATGCCGAGCTCGTCGGCGACGCCATGCAGAGTGCCCCGCGAATGGTACGGAGTGTGGGGAGGTAGTCGGGGCGGGAGCACAGCTCTTCTTGGCGTAGCTTCCAGAAGCTGGCAAAGGAGAGCTCTGCATCATCCCGAATCCGGCCCTCCTTGATGTACAGCCAGTGCTCCATAGCAGTCGATGTTGCCTCGGTGTTGTTCATGATGTAGTAGAGGCTTTCGAACTGCTCGTTTGCACTGCTGTCTGTGACACCGGTCGCGTATGCCACACCTGCCACGAGCGCTGCTGCATAGGAATGATCACAGAGGATGCTCTTTGGGTGCAGCCCTTTGACCAGCTCGCCATGGCATCCAGGCCGCCAGTTCTTCTTCATCTCCCCGAATGCGCGGAGTTGGAGTTGAGCCTCAAGCAGGTAGGGGATCACATTGGCACCCCGTTCTGCGCGGTACTGAGCGACAAGCTGGGGGCGCTTTGCAAGTTCAAAAAACTTGCTGAAATACTCAAGCGCCCGCTTGAACTTTGCGCCCTGCAGCCTTGTCGCGAGCGCCCGACGGGCCCTGGTGCGGGCTCCCTTCTGTGAAGCAGTCTTGTTTTTGGAAGATGCAGCACGGCTGTGAAGTTGGTCGTTTCGCAGATTAGTCACCCAGTGTTCGCGCATTTTTCCCGCCTTCCGCAACGAAGTACACCACTTTGCTTGCCAGCGGATCCGCCACGACCCGCATGGCTTGTACGCGCGCCCCCCTTTCTTCATGACAGCCCTTTTCAAGGTACGCCGCATCAGCCCCGATTGGCGAAAGATGGTCTGCACAGCACGCACCGTATCACTGACGTACTTGAAATCAGGGTCAGTTTTCAACGGCTTTTCCACACAGTTCTGGATGCGATGGCCGACATCCTTGATGTAGAGGGATGGTGCACCGACTGCCTCCTCGATGCGACCATGCAGCCCCGTCTTCTGCCCCGAGATCGCACTTCCATCGTCTGCGATGATGCCGCACAGATGCTGGATTTGAAGACCGTATTCATGAAGAAGAGATACTAACATGTCGAAGAGGGTTTTTCCACTCGCAGAGAGGTCCGCGTCATCACCGTCGGCCTGGTCCGCGTTCGCTGCTGCAGCTTCGATACTCACAAGCCCAAGACAGCGCTCTACAACACGGCAGTCGTCCGACACCCATCGCAGGCGGAACGTGTATGATTCTTCACCACCAACCTCGCTGCCATCGAGGAGCAAAAACAGCGGCATGCCCTCCTGAACTGTTCGTGACACAGACGCGATGGACTCCGCAACGACCATGTTCTTCCACACCTCTAACATCGCCGTGATGTGGGGGCGGTTGAGGTATTGGTTATTGGGAGGGAGTGGAACACCTTGAAGCCGCTCTGCTGCAAGCCCCGCAATGATCGACGCATGCGGCCGCCCCCCCCGGATGTCCACGTACAACCGGGAGTGCCAGGCGAAGAGGCCGTGACGGAGCTCGTCGTTCGTCACTTCCTCCTCTTGCAGCTCGGGCACCACAATCGGCGCTCTGTCACGGCCAGGCGGAGATGAAGCTGCAACGGTTTGCAGCACAGACACAAGCGCAAGCGCTGCTGTGACACACATGCGCGCGGCAGGCCGGCGGTTCAGCAAAGCCTCACACGTCAGGTGGAAGTCACTCGTCTGGTGAGCCACCCGCGACTTTCTCTCATCACCAGGAGTGCGGTATGGGACTCTCCCGTCGATGTAGAGCGTCTTGTTCTTCTGCTTCGGCTTCGCGATCAGCTTGCTGTCGACAGCAGTAACGCACACTCGGCAGTAGGCGTGGCCTTTCTTCTCGTAGAACGTCGGAGAGGGTGCCACCAGGACCGGGGCCTTCGGCCGAGCCCACGACAGAACAACCGGGGGGGGGGGGTGGGCGCTGCGGCATTCCTCAGCCGGATGGCAAAGAAATGGCCCACGGGCCCCGTGGAGGGGATGAACACCACCGTCACTAAAGGCAGCCTGTGCTCATTGAGCAACAGCTGTGCACTTTGCGGCCCTGTTTCACGCATAAATGTGAGGACCCTGACAGGTGTGACGTGCCTCAGGGACCCCGCCCACCGCTCCACCTCGGTGTTCTTGAGGGGCACTGCCTCCTCGCCGTTGCGCAGCACGGTCGTGCGTGCGGCCACCTCTGCCGTGGAGAGTCCCATGGAACCTCCAGCAGTCGCCCACCATTCGGTCAGGGCGGACCGACTCGGCGCTTGCGGGGTCTTCCCGCGTGCGAGGTGGTCCGCGAAGAAGCACGCGACGTACCCGCACGACAGCGCCATGTTGGATGTCCCAGCCAACCCCCCATTCGCCCGCAGCGCCCCAAACGCTGCGAGCACCTCACTCACGGCAGCAGTATTTGGCTGTGAGTCAAACACTACTGCCTCTACCTGAGGCATGTTGTGTGTCGCAACAGTTGCGTGTGACGTATCTGTGTGGAGTGTGTGTGGGTGTGCACGTGTGCGCTGCGGTATGCTCAACTACCTGAAGGGGGCGGGAACACAACTCTTCTTGGAAGCTGCCAGAATCTGGCAAAAGGGGCGGGAAAGGGGCGCCGTATTCACAGCAGTGGTTTGGCAATGAACTCACCCCAGTTCAGAGACCGGTAATGAAGAAGATGACTGGGAGGCACACACCATGCCCCACCCAGCGGGACCCCCCCACACCCCCACCCACCCATCGGGACCCCCCTCCTCGGGTGTTCCAAAAACCCTTTCTTTTGAATATTTGGAGTCTGTGCGGATCGCAGTGGGGTCATTTTGGCCATGGGGTGCCTAATACTGCACATTCCCTAAGGGAAGCAAGGCAACCCTCCCAACCCCAAAAAATCCGGCCCGAGTCGGGAGTCGGGAGTCGGCCTTATTTACACCCCTGCCCCCCACCCCCCCCTCTCTCCACCCCTTTAAAAAAGGCCCTCGAAACATGATTTGCAGGGTCGGGGGCGCCAATGGGGCACAGATCAAGCTTGCTTGTGATTTGTCGACACCCAAAAAGGAAACACCCCAAAAACTGTTAGTGTGGGTGGGTGGATAGGGTGGAGGGAGGGGGGGGGGGGTGGACGGAGGCCAGCATGCTGCAGCAGTGCGGTTAGCTGGCTGCGGCGAGAGGGGATACGATGCACGCTCTGTGCAGCGCACGCGCAGGCGTGCCCGACAGAGAGAAGCAAAAAAAAGTCTAGGTGGGTGGGTGGTGGGGTTGCGGAGCGGCCTGGAAGCAGGGTGTGTGTGTGTGTGTGTGTGAGTTGTGGGGCAGAGGACGACATAATTACCCAGGACAACAATGAAAAGTCACAACCACCACCACCACCCCCTCCTCCTCCCATCCCATCCCCCCCCCTCCCTGCCAAAGGATCCCCGTTGCCGGAGCACACCAGATCACCCCACCCCCCTCGCTTGCTGTGCACCCTCCTTCCCACCCCATCCACACCCCACAGCGTTTCCACACACACCACCACCACCACCACCACCACCACCATCTGAGTTTACGTTGGGAATTTGCAGCGGAGAGAGAGGCAGAGCACACTCACACAACACCACTTTCATCAGGTTTTATACCCTGGGTGGTTGTTGCATCTTTGTTTCACCACCACCACCACCGGAGCGGGGGGGGCGGGGGGGTTGTCTGGGTGGAACACAGAGACACCCCAGGGTGTGTGTGTGTGTGGTGACCACGTTTTGTGTGGGGAGATCCTGCGCGGATCATTGCCCACCCCCGCCCACTTCTACGTCACAGCGGAGGCCCCACTCGGGTTAGAGTGTGGGGCCAACTCAGTGCCACTCCGGGGAGGAGGGCGTGCAGCATAGCCAGCGTGGTGTGTGTGGCAGCAATGTGTTAGTGTTTTGCCATCGCTGTAGCAGTCACCGCATCGGTCCATGCTGTGGCGTTTGCAGAAGCCCATAGTGACCGGGAGCCCGTCCCCCTCTTTGTGGTGGTTGCGGCAGCACACCTCCTCTGGGAGGCGTCGCTTTTGGCATGCCGAGCAACGGGGCTTCCAATGCAACTTGCAGGCAAGCACCTTTGCGTTCCTCCTGGCACCAGGGGGGGCAGTACGGGGGGCAGCGCCCCTCCGCTCCCATGGGCGTCCCACCCGGCTGTTGGCCTGCCGACCGCGCGCCGCCCACTGCTGGGCCGGCTGCTGCCAGCCCTCTGGGTAGTGCGGCTGTGGGGCGAAGGTGGCGGCCCACGCCATTCCGCGGTCATGGAATACCGTATCTTGCCGGCTGTGGACTGGCTCAGCCAGGTGTGCTTGGAGGCTGCGCATCACCGATTCAGTGGCAGGGTTCAGTTGGGCCCTCCTCGACAGGCCCGCCGCCACAGTTCCGCCGAGAGCCGTGAGGACCGTTGAGTTGGCAGCATGACCGCAATGCCAGGGCCCTTTGCCCACTTTCGTCACCATACTGCAGAGTCCTTTCAGCGAGGCGGCTTTCCCTAGGATACTGCTCTGGAACACCGTGAGGTCCTGCTGGAGCTTCTGCCGCGAGGCCCCCAGCCTTTCAGCCTCATCCATCGCGGCGTTGCTGAGGGCGTCAGCATCGGTGTTGGATTCCCTCTTCACATGGTGTGTGTGTGTGTGTCTGCCCCCCTGCATATTCTATCTCTACTGACATCACCTCACCCCCCTGCTGCAGCTTGCCTCCGGGCAGCAGCTTCCACACCTGCTGCATGGCTGCCGCTGTCCTCCCCCTCCCTCCCGCAGCTGCTGCATCCGGCCTGCCTCCAGAGCCCAACGATGCTGCATCGGATGGCACCGCCGCCGGCACTGCGGTGGGCAGCGCTGTGGGTCTCGTCGCCTCCCTCCGCCAAGGCAAATCATGGGCCGCCTGTGGCGACGCCGCTGTGGAGCGCCTCCTCGAAGAAGACATGCGCCGCGACATGCTGGTGCACGCCAAGGCGGCCCGCCGCAACACCCTCGTCGCGATCGACGCGAAGGCCGCAAACGCCGTGAAATCCAAACTCGGCGCCGCGGGCGACAACACCACCCGCAGCAGCAGCGCCTCCGACCTCCTCGAGTGGGCCTCCCTCCGCCAGATCGCCTCTCTCTCCCAAGACGAGGCTGCGGCACGCGAGGCCATCGAATCCTCCGCGACATCCTTCTATGAAAAGTCGCTCCTCCGGGTCTGCCTCATCCGGCTCTACCAGAAGGAGGAGGGCATCAAGACCCTCCTCCGCACCGTCTCCGACAGGGAGGCGCGCAACGCAGCCACAACCACCCTGGTGCCCGGGGGTGTGATGTCCGGCGCAGCCGGCGGGGCTCCGCCCCGCCGTCTCTCGTCTATTCGGATGCAGAGGGGGAGTATCGACTGGCATGTCTACCGGCCTCCACCAGAGTGGCTTGCCGCAAACCTGCTGAAGCGGAACGACGCGATTGTGTCGGGGGCGGCCTTCTCCCGCCTCGCCGCCTTCTCCCGGCAGCGGCGGAGGGCGAGGGGGAAGCTGAAGGCGATGGAGGGGCTGCTCTGCAACACCACCGCGGCGACGCTGCAGAGGTTCCACAGGGCGTGGCTGCGGTTCTGCGGGATGCGCCGCGCCGCGAAGGAGGCTGAGGAGGCGAGGCTCCGGGCGGAGGCGCAGCGGGTCCGCGCGGTGCACCTCCAGAGCAGGGTCCGGCTGATCAACAGGGAGATGGACCATAGGGGCGAGGCGGAGCTGGAGCAGCACACCTTTTGGGAGGCGCTGCTGCACGGCGCGCAGGTCGGGATGCGGGTGGCGCTCCGCTCCATCGAGGCCCGGCAGAGGCAGCGCGCCGCGCGGAACGACCGCGCGGAGAGGGTTTTACGCGCAGACCGCCTCCTCCACCAGAGGCAGCTCCAGCAGAGGTGTTTCGCAAAGCTGCACAGCTTCTACCTCAGGCAGGGGCACCGCAAGCGGGCCACCCGGAAGTGCCAGGGGGGCATCCAGCGGAGCGCGGTGGAGGCGCTGCAGCGGCAGGCATTCCGGAGGCTCCTGCTGTTCTCCAGGAAGAGGATGAACGACGCCTTCCGGAGCGGGGCGGCGGAGGACCTGGCGAGCAGATCCCGGGCATCCTTCATGGAGCGCGCCTGGGTGTCGCTGAAACGCTTCCTCCGGGAGCGGCGGAGGCACCGGGAGCTGCGGGCGCAGAGGGCGCGCATCGCCCTCCGGAGGAACGACACCCTCCTCCTGGCCCGCCGCTTTGCCCTCCTCCGCGCCTTCGCGAAGCACCAGATGCGGCGGAGGGAGAACCTCCGCAAGGTCCTCCGCCTCCAGGAGCGGACCTCGGAGTCGATTTGGAGGGACACCCTCCGCTGCCTCGCTGGCTTTGCCACCAAGCGCCGTGAGGAGACCGAGCGAGAAAGGGTCCGCAGGGTGCGGGAATCTATCATGTCGGGGCTTCTCTCACGCGCCAGCGGCGCGCTGCGGCAGGCACGCTTCGCGGCGCTGAGGAGATTCATGCGCCAGCGGAGGGGGCTGCGTCTGGTGGCAGGGCTGCGGGAGGCTGCGGATGTAGGCCTGGTGGGGTGCGCCTTCGGCGCGTGGCAGAGGCGGCGTGTGGTGCAGATCGCCCGGAGGGGGAATGTGGATGTGCTCCTGCTGAAGCACAGCGCGGCGCTGCTCGGGAGGTATTACCGGAGGTGGAAGAGGCCCGCAAGGAGGATTGCCGTTGCGAGCGGCATCGCGGTGAGGAGGTATAAGGCATCGCTTCTGGAGGTGCGGACGCAGCGTGCCGTGCTGCATAGGTTTTTCCGGAGCCTCCTGAAGCACTATCTGGCGCAGAAGCTGGGGGTGAACCAGGGGTTCTGATGAGGGGAAGGAGGGGGTGGGGTGAGGTCGACCAGCATATCACGCAGCGCACCCGGCTTTCCAGACGGGAGGGGGAGGGGGTGGGGGGTGGGATGGGGAATATGCAAAGCGGCATTGCCATGTCGTGGCGCGTGTGATGCCAAGGGGTAGGAGGGGAGGGGGGTGGGTGTGGCACTCTGACCCAGCGCCAAGTGTCAACAACGGTGGGCTTCAGCCGGGCGAGGTCCTGCTATTGGGAATGTCGAAGAGAAAAGGGGGGAGTGGTTCCGCACCCACTCGTGGGTGTCTCAGCGGGTGTCTGACACCCGCTTTTAACCCCTCTTCTATCGCCCTCTTTCAGTCCTTGGCAGGACTTTGAAAGTGCGCTTTGATATCCTTGTTGAGGTGCCACCGCCTGAAAATATGTTCACACCCCCGACACCCGACACCCGGCAGGGCCGCTGGGGCACACATGGATGAGGCCGGCATGTGACGGCCCCGCCAGCTTCAAGCTCCTGCAGGTGAAGACCCTGTCGACGAGATCCTGATGCACCTCTGCATACGACACGCTGCCCATCTCCGCATGTCCGACGCGCTCCGGTCTGAGGAGAATTCCTTTTTGTTAGTTCCGCGGAGCCAACTGGGAGACTTTCTGTGCCTTGAGCTGAGCGTGTGACCCCACCCACACCACTTCATCAGACCGGGGGAGTGGTGGACACAAAGAGTGGGGTCTGCGTTCCAACAAAACAACTTTCGGCAGCAATTGGTTTGTTGTCTCGTTTTGCTGCCACTTTACGATCCAGCGGGGGCACAGATAGTTTTCGCCTCGGGGGATGAGCTGATGCTGCGCCTCAAAGAGGTCAACATGGAGTTCAGCCACGGCGTCACCAACGACACAGGCTCCCACAGCTCGGGGCTAGAAGAGGATGACCTGGGAAGCACGGACGACCCGATGAGGAGCATGGACGTGGCCCTGAATATGGGGTGTTCTCGCGATCTACGAATACCCTTCGGATCTTCTCTTTGTTTCTCTTCCAGATTTGCACTCATCCACAGCTTCGGTTGTGAGACGCCTGAAAGACGCAGCCCAGGAATTCCTGACGCAGCACCCTGTCGTCGAGAAGTCGGACGTTGCCATAACCGTCCCGAAGGCGAGTGGCTGCAGCTCCTCTCCACCTTTATGGAGCTGGGGCTCTAGGAAGGGCGCAATCTGGAGTGGAGCCACCTTTCCTCTAGGTTGTTGCTGCCACCGGTTTGCTTCTGCCTTTTTCTTCGGCTTTGCTCTGGCGTGCCTTCTTCAGCGGCACCTGCTACTTCCAGGATTTCACTCCATTCACTCTGCCCTCTCTGCCTTCCTCTTTTCTGGTTTCCATAGCCAACTGTACACCCCAGGACTCAAACGCTAGCGCATTGCGCATCCTCATCACAGACGGAGAAGCTGATGTGAACAAGGCCATGGACAACGGTGTGACGTCGTGCTACTTTTCGGCTGCGAAGGGTCACGTTGACGCATTGCGCATCCTCATCACAGAATGACAGGCAGGTCGCGTGCTGTTCGGACAAGTCTCTGAAGGTTTGGTGCACAACAACCCTCACCTGCATCCGTACCGTGAACCTGCGCTCTGAACCAAAACCACTCATGCTTGCGGTGTCGCAGCCAGGTGATGTTGTGGCCGTGTCCTTTTCCGACCACACCACTTTGTTCAAGCTCAGCACGTTGCAGTGCTTGGGACAAGTGGACTCAAAAGGTGCCGGTGTTGCACTCAGCCCCTGTGGGAGGTGGGTCTTCACACCAGATGGCCATTCTGTGAACGTGCATGCTGTGCGTGACGTTCCAGGTGAGGACAGCACTTAGGCATCCTGTTCAGCTCCTGTGTTTCTGCCGTGCACTGCCTTGCTTTCTTGCCTCCCAACACAGCACCTCCTGGCCCTGCTTGGTTGGAGGCAGCTGTGCACTGCATCTGAGGTTGCGACTGCTCAGGATGACACAGCTTTGCAGACAGCCTCTGCCCCCCACCCTCCCAAGCCCCTCCAGCCACGCTGCCCCTTGCCCTGCTCAGGATCCCGCATCACGCCGCTGTGTTTGCTGGTTCCCTGTTGTGCCAAAGGTACCCACCAACACAACACATCCACCCACCTCAGAAGAGCACGCCTGTGCCTGACCACCGTGCGGTTGCGGGGAGGGCAGAGAAGGAAGGATGGATGTGTCGGTGCGGCATGTCGACAGCGGGCACAGCTGTGTCATCGGTGTTCCGGAAGGCGGGACTGTGGTCAGCCTGAAGGCGGATGCGCTCGAGGAGATGTTCGCGGGTTCCATCAACGCAGACCGTGAGGCGGCAGGGCTGGCGGCACACATCGAAGGGTGTGAGGAGGAGCTGGACGATGCAGAGCGCGTTGCCGACACGGGTCTCGAGGATGGGGGTGCTGTGCGGCTCGTTCGGCGGTGGCCGCACGTCAAGGCACCGGTTGACTACGTCGGTAGGCATCATGTCGGCGCTGTAGAGTGTATCACACTGTCCAGGTCTGGAGCACTGTGTTCAGTGAGCCGCAAGTCAGACCACGTCACTGTGTTTGACACCAGGACTGCTGACGAGGTGGCGAGCCTCAAACACGGGGAGGAAGGCATTCGGCACACTGCGTTCTCAGTCTGTGGGACGTGGCTGGCAACGTGCTTAAAGGACGGCACCATCTGCGTGTGGCTGACAACAACGTGGGAGCAGGTGTGGTGTCTGAAGGAGCACGACACAGACGTGTGGAGTGCAGCGTGGACACACTGTGGACGTCTCGTGTCTGGTGACAAGGACGGAAAGGTTTGTGTGTGGGACTTGGAGGGCACACCAAGTGCCACAGTACTGCAGGGGCACAGTCGCACTGTTTGTGGCGTTGCAGTGTCAACTACGAGGATCTTCACCGGTTCAAACGACCACACCATCCGTGTGTATGACATCAGCACCCTCACCCACACCGACATACTGTCTGAGGACGCGGGTGGTGTGTACAGCATCGCCCTGACCAACGACGATCAGCACCTGGTGTCGTGCTTTGCTGACAAGTCTCTGAAGGTGTGGTGCACAACCACCCTCACCTGCATCCGGACTGCGAGTGCCTCAGGTGGGCTTTACCTGCTTGCGGTGTCGCAGCCAGGTGATGTTGTGGCCGTGTCCTTTTCCAACTACACCGGTTTGTTCAAGCTCAGCACGTTGCAGTGCTTGGGACAAGTGGACTCAAAGGGTGACGGTGTTGCACTCAGCCCCTGTGGGAGGTGGGTCTTCACATCAAGTGGCCATTCTGTGAACGTGCGCGCTGTGCGTGACGTTCCAGGTGAGGACAGCACTTAGGCATCCTGTTCAGCTCCTGTGTTTCTGCCGTGCACTGCCTTGCTTTCTTGCCTCCCAACACAGCACCTCCTGGCCCTGCTTGGTTGGAGGCAGCTGTGCACTGCATCTGAGGTTGCGACTGCTCAGGATGACACAGCTTTGCAGACAGCCTCTGCCCCCCACCCTCCCAAGCCCCTCCAGCCACGCTGCCCCTTGCCCTGCTCAGGATCCCGCATCACGCCGCTGTGTTTGCTGGTTCCCTGTTGTGCCAAAGGTACCCACCAACACAACACATCCACCCACCTCAGAAGAGCACGCCTGTGCCTGACCACCGTGCGGTTGCGGGGAGGGCAGAGAAGGAAGGATGGATGTGTCGGTGCGGCATGTCGACAGCGGGCACAGCTGTGTCATCGGTGTTCCGGAAGGCGGGACTGTTGTCAGCCTGAAGGCGGATGCGCTCGAGGAGATGTTCGCGGGTTCCATCAACGCAGACCGTGAGGCGGCAGGGCTGGCGGCACACATCGAAGGGTGTGAGGAGGAGCTGGACGATACAGATCGCGTTGCCGACACGGGTCTGGAGGATGGGGGTGCTGTGCGGCTTGTTCGGCGGTGGCCGCACGTCAAGGCACCGGTTGACTACGTCGGTATGCAGCATGACGGCGCTGTAGAGTGTATCACACTGTCCAGGTGTGGAACACTGTGTTCAGTGAGCCGCAAGTCAGACCACGTCACTGTGTTTGACACCAGGACTGCTGATGAGGTGGCGAACCTCAAACACGGGGAGGAACACATTCGGCACACTGCGTTCTCAGTCTGTGGGACGTGGCTGGCAACGTGCTCAGGGGATGGCACCATCTGCGTGTGGCTGACAACAACGTGGGAACTGGTGTGGTGTCTGAAGGAGCACGACACAGGCGTGTGGAGTGCAGCGTGGACACACTGTGGACGTCTCGTGTCTGGTGAGAATGGCGGACAGGTTTGTGTGTGGGACTTGGAGGGCACACCAAGTGCCACAGTACTGGAGGGGCACAGTCGCACTGTTTGTGGCGTTGCAGTGTCAACTACGAGGATCTTCACCGGTTCAACAGACCACACCATCCGTGTGTATGACATCAGCACCCTCACCCACACCGACATACTGTCTGAGGACGCGGGTGGTGTGTACAGCATCGCCCTGACCAACGACGATCAGCACCTGGTGTCGTGCTTTGCTGACAAGTCTCTGAAGGTGTGGTGCACAACCACCCTCACCTGCATCCGGACTGCGAGTGCCTCAGGTGGGCTTTACCTGCTTGCGGTGTCGCAGCCAGGTGATGTTGTGGCCGTGTCCTTTTCCGATCACACCACTTTGTTCAAGCTCAGCACGTTGCAGTGCTTGGGACAAGTGGACTCAAAGGGTGACGGTGTTGCACTCAGCCCCTGTGGGAGGTGGGTCTTCACATCAAGTGACCATTCTGTGAAAGTGCATGCTGTGCGTGACGTTCCAGGTGAGGACAGCACTTAGGCATCCTGTTCAGCTCCTGTGTTTCTGCCGTGCACTGCCTTGCTTTCTTGCCTCCCAACACAGCACCTCCTGGCCCTGCTTGGTTGGAGGCAGCTGTGCACTGCATCTGAGGTTGCGACTGCTCAGGATGACACAGCTTTGCAGACAGCCTCTGCCCCCCACCCTCCCAACTTTCCCTGCTCAGGAGTCGCCCTCTCTGTGCTCGCCTGAGGCGTCCTGGTTGGTTTCGCCTCACCAGAAGAGTCAGCATCACACCAGCCTTTCCATGCCACTCACACGTTGTTCCCTTGTGTGCATCCCAGCCAGCCACAGCCCACCCCTGCAGGACCTGTACCCCGTCACCTGTGACTGCTGAAGGAGCAGCTGCTGACCCGCAACATGCACGGATATGGACTGATGGCGGCAGTGGCTGCGGTGCTGCTGGCGGGCGACTCTGTTGATGCGTACTTCATCGACCGGCACACAGGCTGCAATGCTGTGTCGTATGCTGCGGAAGAGGCGGCGAGCACCAAGTGGGTGACCTACCTGGGGATGGTTGACACGACAGATGAGTGCATCGCTGCGTGCGTTGCCGCGAGCACTGCAGACAACCCGTGCCAGTCGTACACCTACCACAACGCGAATTTTACGGCGTCCTACGCACGCCACTGCTACGGGAGGTTTGGGGTGCAGTACGGCACCATGTGGATCCCTGTCGCGGATGAGAACGTGGACTGCGGGCGTGTGATCCGGCCGTGCACCAGCGACGCGCACTGCCAGTTCAACGGGGTGTGCAACACGCAGACGGGCAACTGCTCGTGCGACGCAGGGTGGGGTGGGTACACGTGCCAGGAGCTGCAGTTCCTCCCCGCTGTGCGGGGTGCGGGGCTGAACCAGTCGGCACAGCACATGTCGACGTGGGGCGGGAGCGTGCTGATGGACCAGTCCAACCCCGACAACGCCACGAAGTACCACATGTACACGGCAGAGATGCAGAACCACTGCGGGATCAACTCGTGGACTGCCAACTCTGCGCTGACGCACGCGCAGTCGACTAACGGCCCCGCCGGTACGTACGAGCGGAAGGCTGTCCTCGCAGGGCCGTTTGCACACGAGCCCAACGCCATGTTCGGGCCGAACGGGGAGTTTGCGGTGCTGTACGCATACTACAACTACTCGCTGCCCCTCTGCAACTGCACCGACGGGTCGACCCCGCCGGGCTGCCAGGGCCCCGCTGTGGGGCTGAAGCAGGAGGTGCTGGCGTACGCCGACAAGCCTGCCGGGCCCTTCACAACGTGCGTGGTGTTTGCAGACCGGTCGAAGTACCCTGTGCTGACGGATATTGACGACACGAACATGGCGGGCGTTGTGCTGCCGAACGGGTCGTTTGTCGGGATGCTGCGGCATGCGGCTTCCAACGGGTCGATGATGCACCTCGTGACTGCGCCGAACTGGAAGGACTGCGACTCGTACACCATCGACCAGCCGCTGCTGTTCCCCAACCTCCCCGCGATGGGTGCCGAGGACCCCTACATCTACCGCGACTGCAAGGGGCGCTTCCACGCCATCGTGCACAACGGGGCCCCCATGTTCAACCTGGCTGTCACGGGGGGGCACGCCTTCTCCGAGGATGGGATCACCTGGACATACGGCGGTGCCGCCTACAGCAACATCGTGCACTACACCGACGGCACCACCGACACCTTCGAGCGCAGGGAGCGTCCCCACCTCATCCTTGGGGAGGACGGGTGCACCCCTGTTGCGCTCTCCGCTGCTGTGATGCAGGGGGGGGAGTACGGCGACCGGTCCTACACACACATCCAACCTATCCGGCACTGAGTACAGTGCGTGTGGGTGGGTGGTGTGACAGCAAAGGGCAGTGGCGTCTCGTTCCGGGATTAGCCACACTCCCATCGTGTGAAATGTTCGAGGCGTTGTTGTTGAAACGGGCTTTTCCCAGTCAGCACATCAAAAACAAGGAACACGCAGCTCGCGGCTGTGTGTGTCTGTGTGTGCTGTTTCTTTCAGTTGTGTGTTGTGGGTTTTGCATGCGGATCCATTTTGGGACACAACACGCAAAGAGCCCCAACCGCGCCCAGTCTTCTCCAACCCCTTGTCCTTCTTCTCCCTTGCTGCTTCTTACCCGAACATATCCCGCACTGAACCAATGTCCACATGTGACCGACGCCTTCGCTGCGGGAGAAAAGCACCTGCGTGTGTGTGCGTGTGGGGTTATAAAGTTTTAAGGCGGTGTCGCCCTGCACGGGCAGTAGCACCTCCCCTTCAGTATCGCACTCCCGAAGGATTCCCCAACACGACGTGACACCGGTTTCGACGCGTACTCTTCGTACCCCTCCCCCCGGCCGCGTCTCTTCAGCGAAGAACCGGGGATAATCGGACCAGGGCTAGCTAAACCCTGGTGGTGTCACGGGTGGGGTTGGAGAGGGAGAAAAAGGAAGAAATGAAGTTGCGAAAAAGTCAAACACTGACACGTGAAATCAATAAAAAGGGTGGTATATATCGCCCCCTTGCTGCGACGAAGACACTAAATAGTCAGGCCGCTTCAAGAGTCTTGAGGGCTTGTGTGTGCGTGTGGGTGGTTATAAAGTTTTAAGGCGGTGTCGCCCTGCACGGGCAGTAGCACCTCCCCTTCAGTATCGCACTCCCGAAGGATTCCCCAACACGACGTGACACCGGTTTCGACGCGTACTCTTCGTACCCCTCCCCCCGGCCGCGTCTCTTCAGCGAAGAACCGGGGATAATCGGACCAGGGCTAGCTAAACCCTGGTGGTGTCACGGGTGGGGTTGGAGAGGGAGAAAAAGGAAGAAATGAAGTTGCGAAAAAGTCAAACACTGACACGTGAAATCAATAAAAAGGGTGGTATATATCGCCCCCTTGCTGCGACGAAGACACTAAATAGTCAGGCCGCTTCAAGAGTCTTGAGGGCTTGAAGGAAGAAACAGGTTGCTGATGAGTCTCAGGAGCAGGCACCTTTTGTCCGCCCGCATGACCTTCGCCCGAAGGCGAACCTCGTCCAGCTTGGCTCGATCGCCACAGAGAAGGGGATCATTCTCCGCTGTGGTGAACATCTTAAAAACCGAGGGTGCAGAGGTGGGGCAGCCCACTGGTGCGACAGCAGGCCGCCCCCGGATAGCTATAACTAGTGCATAGGAAGAATACGACGGCACACGCAACAGATGCCGAAGGCACAACGGCGGGTCACTTTTAACCACCAGAGGAGTGGCACTCCCGAGGGGTGGGGAAGGGGGGGTAGTCACAACACTTTCGAAGGAAGAAAAGGGGCAAATGGGATGTTTTGTGCAAGGTAGAAAGGAAGTCACAACATGAGGCAGGGGGGATTGCTCATCAGGCCTGGGGGAATAGAGGGTTTGTGTGTGGTTATAAAGTTTTTAAGCACACTCGTGTGAGCGGAAAGCGCCCCACCACAGCTGCAACCAAACGTGCTCTATACACTAACCCCACCCTTCATCAGGCTCAGGGTGTGATCAGTTCAGGGTTTTGTGTGTAGAAGCGTCAACGCAACAAACAAAAGGAAATTCATCAGAGCGGTTGTAGCTGTGAAGTGATAGGGCGCTTTTAAGGCGGTGTCGCCCTGCACGGGCAGTAGCACCTCCCCTTCAGTATCGCACTCCCGAAGGATTCCCCAACACGACGTGACACCGGTTTCGACGCGTACTCTTCGTACCCCTCCCCCCGGCCGCGTCTCTTCAGCGAAGAACCGGGGATAATCGGACCAGGGCTAGCTAAACCCTGGTGGTGTCACGGGTGGGGTTGGAGAGGGAGAAAAAGGAAGAAATGAAGTTGCGAAAAAGTCAAACACTGACACGTGAAATCAATAAAAAGGGTGGTATATATCGCCCCCTTGCTGCGACGAAGACACTAAATAGTCAGGCCGCTTCAAGAGTCTTGAGGGCTTGTGTGTGCGTGTGGGTGGTTATAAAGTTTTAAGGCGGTGTCGCCCTGCACGGGCAGTAGCACCTCCCCTTCAGTATCGCACTCCCGAAGGATTCCCCAACACGGCGTGACACCGGTTTCGACGCGTACTCTTCGTACCCCTCCCCCCGGCCGCGTCTCTTCAGCGAAGAACCGGGGATAATCGGACCAGGGCTAGCTAAACCCTGGTGGTGTCACGGGTGGGGTTGGAGAGGGAGAAAAGGAAGAAATGAAGTTGCGAAAAAGTCAAACACTGACACGTGAAATCAATAAAAAAGCGGTATATATCGCCCCCTTGCTGCGACAAAGACACTAAATAGTCAGGCCGCTCCAAGAGTCTTGAGGGCTTGAAGGAAGAAACAGGTTGCTGATGAGTCTCAGGAGCAGGCACCTTTTGTCCGCCCACATGACCTTCGCCCGAAGGCGAACCTCGTCCAGCTTGGCTCGATCGCCACAGAGAAGGGGATCATTCTCCGCTGTGGTGAACATCTTAAAAACCGAGGGTGCAGAGGTGGGGCAGCCCACTGGTGCGACAGCAGACCGCCCCCGGATAGCTATAACTAGTGCATAGGAAGAATACGACGGCACACGCAACAGATGCCGAAGGCACAACGGCGGGTCACTTTTAACCACCAGAGGAGTGGCACTCCCGAGGGGTGGGGTAGGGGGGAAGTCACAACACTTTCGAAGGAAGAAAAGGGGCAAATGGGATGTTTTGTGCAAGGTAGAAAGGAAGTCACAACATGAGGCAGGGGGGATTGCTCATCAGGCCTGGGGGAATAGAGGGTTTGTGTGTGGTTATAAAGTTTTAAGGCGGTGTCGCCCTGCACGGGCAGTAGCACCTCCCCTTCAGTATCGCACTCCCGAAGGATTCCCCAACACGACGTGACACCGGTTTCGACGCGTACTCTTCGTACCCCTCCCCCCGGCCGCGTCTCTTCAGCGAAGAACCGGGGATAATCGGACCAGGGCTAGCTAAACCCTGGTGGTGTCACGGGTGGGGTTGGAGAGGGAGAAAAGGAAGAAATGAAGTTGCGAAAAAGTCAAACACTGACACGTGAAATCAATAAAAAAGCGGTATATATCGCCCCCTTGCTGCGACAAAGACACTAAATAGTCAGGCCGCTCCAAGAGTCTTGAGGGCTTGTGTGTGCGTGTGGGTGTTGTGGCACACTGGAACTGTTGCCACACAACACCGCCCCACCCCCTCTCCCAAGAACAAACAGAACACACCCCTGTGTGAAACTCGTAGCCTGAAGGGTGGTCCGACTCGAGACCCTCTGCCTGACAGAGGGCCCGGGTCCGCTCACCCCGCCACGGCGTGGGGCTGTCCCTCTGGGCGCGCCTGCCTGCCTGCATGCTTTGCTCATGCCTGCTGGTGGTCTGTGCCGGGCGGATGTGCCCCTCCCTCTGTGCGTGCCGTCTCATCTCATTCCCGGGGACGCTGCAAAGCAGCACCTCCAACACCTCATGGCCAGGGCAGCTGCCGCTTCAACGTCCTGTGCACTTGCCACCCGCAGAGGGCACGCTGGACGGGCGTGGTGCGTGCTGTGGATCATGTCATGTGGGAGCGGCCAACGAAACATTTTCTCACCGTTCCGTTTTCGTGTTTCCAGAGCGCTAGGCCGATCAGGCTGTCGAGCATGTGTACCCTTTCGTAGCCTCATGCACTGAAGGGGGAAGTGGGACACAGTGAACAGCAGGTCCGATTGGTTGGTTTACGGCACGCGCTGTGTCACAATGCAGAGAGCCACATCTCACCTCATCACAGGTCGAGGTGTGTGCGTTTCACCGCGACCTGTCCCTCCCCCGTTCCTTCGTGTTCAGGGACATGTGTCGATGGTGTTCCCTTTTCAGCAGAAAACGTCGAACAAAGCATTTCCACCCATAAACAGGAGGAACTGCGCCAAGCAAACGCACGCCCGTTCTCCGCCCTCCCCATGGTGCCGCATTGTGGCTGCGGTGTGCTGAGTGGGGTGGTGGGGGTGTGGGTGTGTGGGATGGGTCATCCCGCCTCATATCGAGCTTTCCCGTTTGCACCCCCCTCTCCCATCCCATCCCATCTTCATCTTCATTCCCTCTCTGTGGGGGCTTCAGGACCTGTGAGGCCCTTCTTCAGGGTTCTGAGGCTGGAGTGAAGTCGGGGGGCAGCAAGTGCGGGGTGCCCGCACCACGGATCTCGTGTTTTGTGCCACTACCTAGGGTACCCCGAGAGAATGTCACCCCCCTCGAGGGCCCAGGGCCGAGGGGGGGTGACATTCTTCCCAGCTGCTACACAGGGCAACCGTTGAAGAATGTCACCCCCCTCTGTACAGGGTGGCTGTTGGAGAATGTCACCCCCCAAGCGGAGGCCGAGGGGGGGTGACATTCTCCATGGTCACCCAGGGGGTGACATTCTCTCGGGGTACCCGCGTGCTTTCGTTTAGTTGTGTCAAACTAGACCACATTGTCTTCTCATCTGTGAGCCGCAGCGACTCGCTGTTCAGCTCTTCTGAACGAAGAGGCCCCGCTGCGTCCGTATTGGTGAAGAGAGCCTTGTTCCTTTGTGTGGAAGCCTGTTGGGTGGAGGTCCTCCTGTCAGAAATGCAGGACAATGAGTCTCCCCTCCCATTCACAAGGCACAACAAGAGGCAAGCTGACACAGGTTTGGCACACACTGCAGGCCCCCACTGCGATACAACGCTGCAGAGATCTGGTGGGGAGTTGGGGGAGTCGGGGTAGGTGATCTGCGGGGCGTTCCTCCGCACCAAGGCCCACACCTCCTGGCCCTGCTTGGTTGGAGGCAGCTGTGCACTGCATCTGAGGTTGCGACTGCTCAGGATGACACAGCTTTGCAGACAGCCTCTGCCCCCCACCCTCCCAAGCCCCTCCAGCCACGCTGCCCCTTGCCCTGCTCAGGATCCCGCATCACGCCGCTGTGTTTGCTGGTTCCCTGTTGTGCCAAAGGTACCCACCAACACAACACATCCACCCACCTCAGAAGAGCACGCCTGTGCCTGACCACCGTGCGGTTGCGGGGAGGGCAGAGAAGGAAGGATGGATGTGTCGGTGCGGCATGTCGACAGCGGGCACAGCTGTGTCATCGGTGTTCCGGAAGGCGGGACTGTTGTCAGCCTGAAGGCGGATGCGCTCGAGGAGATGTTCGCGGGTTCCATCAACGCAGACCGTGAGGCGGCAGGGCTGGCGGCACACATCGAAGGGTGTGAGGAGGAGCTGGACGATACAGATCGCGTTGCCGACACGGGTCTGGAGGATGGGGGTGCTGTGCGGCTCGTTCGGCGGTGGCCACACGTCAAGGCACCGGTTGACTACGTCGGTATGCATCATGACGGCGCTGTAGAGTGTATCACACTGTCCAGGTGTGGAGCGCTGTGTTCAGTGAACCGCAAGTCAGACCACGTCACTGTGTTTGACACCAGGACTGCTGATGAGGTGGCGAACCTCAAACACGGGGAGGAACTCATTTGGCACACTGCGTTCTCAGTCTGTGGGACGTGGCTGGCAACGTGCTCAGGGGATGGCACCATCTGCGTGTGGCTGACAGCAACGTGGGAACTGGTGTGGCGTCTGAAGGAGCACGACACAGGCGTGTGGAGTGCAGCGTGGACACACTGTGGACGTCTCGTGTCTGGTGACAATGGCGGACAGGTTTGTGTGTGGGACTTGGAGGGCACACCAAGTGCCACAGTACTGGAGGGGCACAGGCGCGCTGTTTGTGGCGTTGCAGTGTCAACTACGAGGATCTTCACCGGTTCAACAGACCACACCATCCGTGTGTATGACATCAGCACCCTCACCCACACCGACATACTGTCTGAGGACGCGGGTGGTGTGTACAGCATCGCCCTGACCAACGACGATCAGCACCTGGTGTCGTGCTTTGCTGACAAGTCTCTGAAGGTGTGGTGCACAACCACCCTCACCTGCATCCGGACTGCGAGTGCCTCAGGTGGGCTTTACCTGCTTGCGGTGTCGCAGCCAGGTGATGTTGTGGCCGTGTCCTTTTCCGATCACACCACTTTGTTCAAGCTCAGCACGTTGCAGTGCTTGGGACAAGTGGACTCAAAGGGTGGCGGTGTTGCACTCAGCCCCTGTGGGAGGTGGGTCTTCACATCAAGTGACCATTCTGTGAAAGTGCATGCTGTGCGTGACGTTCCAGGTGAGGACAGCACTTAGGCATCCTGTTCAGCTCCTGTGTTTCTGCCGTGCACTGCCTTGCTTTCTTGCCTCCCAACACAGCACCTCCTGGCCCTGCTTGGTTGGAGGCAGCTGTGCACTGCATCTGAGGTTGCGACTGCTCAGGATGACACAGCTTTGCAGACAGCCTCTGCCCCCCACCCTCGGACAAGACCATCCGTGTGTGGGACGTCAGCACCCTCACACACACACACACCCTGGATGTGCACACTCGCGCACACAGAAGTGCGGTGACTTGTCTCGCCCTGACTCAGGACGAGCAGCACCTGGTGTCGTGCTCTGACGAAAGGTCACTCAAGGTGTGGTCCCTCAGCTGCCTGCGTACTGTGCAACTGGACGACTATCCCTCCTCACTTGCTGTGTCACAGCCAGGTGATGTTGTTGTCGTCAGAAGGGGCTCCGCCTCCACACTGTTCCGCCTCAGCACAGGTGAGTGTGTGGGAAAGGTGGACTCACAGGGTGATGGTGTTGCACTCAGCCTCTGCGGGAGGTGGGTCTTCACACCAACGAACGGGAATGCTTCAGTCTCTGTGTGTGCTGTGTCTTCCGCACACTGAGTGCAGTGTCAGACGCTGTTTCCCTGCCTTCTTCTGTTGCCATCTTGTCCGTGTGGGGCCTTCGCCCAGAGATTCTGAGAAATGCGCAAGGGTGAGCCACCTCACAAACTTGCTTTCGAGCCTCGCAGCACACCACAGGATTCAGCTGCGGGAGCTATCTCTCTTCACCTTTCCTTTCCCCACACCGCCCACCACCCCGCTCTTCCCCGTGCACCCTTCCTTTCTTCCGGTGGTGCCTGAGGAGTCTGTGGACAGCCTCTCTCTGTCCGCCACTCCCCTCCTGTTTGCCCTTCGCCTCACCTCTTTGAAATAAGGACTTTCTCGGAGGAGTGCGCGCTCAACGAAGAGTATCCCGGATCTGCTTCTCTGCAGTTGCTGGGCAGGGTGTTTCTCTGATACAGAGACAGCGGAAGGGGCGTGCTGCTTGCCTCGTAGCACATCTCGCAGCACCACCTGACTCCTGCTCTGTTTGGAGGCAGCTGTGCGTTTGCATCTGAGATGAAAAGAGGTCAAATGATTGACGCAGTGCTCTCTCTGCAGACTGCTCCACGATAGGGTGAAGCGGCGGTGGTCGGAGGTCGCTGGTATCATCTCGTTCATTCCCTCTTGCAGGGGGCGGAGGTGGTTTCGCACCACACACAAAGACAAGTGTCGTGCTAGCGTCGGGCAAGCTGCCTGCTGGACCACACACGGAGCCTTCGCTATTCACCATCACACATGGTTGCATAGCGGCCGTTTTAAAAAACCCCTTGTATTTTGTGGACTTGCAAAAACGGCCGCTGATTTTCAGCATTTTAAAAAACGGCCGTTTTTTTTACCTGGGAGTTTTGTATGGGGCGTGGGTCAGCAGGCGAGATCCCACCACCAGGAGTGCCTCCCCACTGCAAGGGATACCCTGCAGCAAGCATTGTGAGCGCGCCTTCAAGTATGATGCGAAGAGTTCAGACTTCGTGGACCACTTTGACGGACCGCGCCATATCAAGAAGAAGAAGAACGCAGCGTTGAAAGTGCAGAGCCAGGGAAACAGCTGGCGCTGTTGGAGTGCGATACCCTCAGTGGCAGGCTTGCAACTTCGGATCGCCCGGGGTGCGTTGTTCACCGGATCACCGGCTGGCATGGTGCATGATGCTGTCAAGAAGTGTGTCCCGAGGAGGGGCTGAACATGGTTGCGGCCAATCTAGGCACGTGTGTCGTGGATGACCGTGCAGGCAGAGGTGGGTGTCGCTCACTGGCATCAGGGCTCTTCCGACAGAGCTTTCCCTTGATCTCGGCGACAGCACCCCGGATGAGAAGGACACCGCCTTCGCTGATTTATTCCCGAAGGCACGGGCGATCATCCCGGGCAATATGCAGCACCAGCTGGATGGGTTCACGACCGCACTGGCGCTGAAGGATGTGCTGTGCCACATCTCTGACGCAGCTGAGAGGGAGAAGCAGGCGAGCAAGACGGCACCACCGGCCGTGCGATCCCGCTTCTCTCCGACACACACTACCTGCACCGCTTGAGTGGATCTGCACCTTGCACCACGTCCCCGGGCATTTATACAATCTTCCGGGCCCGCTGCAGGACAGCGGCCCTGCTACGTGTGCGTCGCTTCTGCGGTTGGCAGAGATGCCCACGAAATCGCTGGACTCGAGTCCCACCTGCAGGCCGCCGTCCGCCTGACGGCACCCCTCGCATCGCTGCTCCAGAAGTACTGCGATGCGCAGCTGGGTGTGCCAACGGCGTGCCCCTGTCGACGCAGTGTACACCGACATTGAGAATGTCATCGAGAAAGTGTCTGAGGTGGAGAAGTACGACCCCCCAGTGCCCCTGGCAGGGGAGCTGGCCTGGGCTGGCGACCGCATGCGCAGAAGGTGGGACGGCACGGAATCAGGGAAGTCCTTCTGGTTTGCGGTCCGCCGTCTGTGCCCGAGCGCGTACGGCCGCATGAGTCGTAGGGGTGTCAGAACTCCGGTGCCACCTCCCCTCTGTTTCGGGGAGGTCACGAGCAGGGCCTGGGTGATCTACGACTAGGCCACCACGTTCCGAGGGTGTGCTGGATTTCTGGGACAACCCGGGGGCGAACCGGGCTGCTACACTTCTCTCTGCTCTCGGGTGTCTGCTGCTTGTCGAGCGACAGGCAGGGCGGAAGCCATTTTTCTTTGTACAGTCGACAGAGAATCGCAGTGCCCAATGTCATGTGCAGGCAACAGGGAGTTGTCAAGTGTGTTTCCTCAGCTCGGTACGGTAAGCAGGAGGCGAATCTCCAAAGGAAAATAGGAGGGGGGAAAAAACGGCCGTTTTTTCGCCAACAAAACATGAAAACGGCCGTTTTTATATTTCGGTAGCGGGAACTGAGGTAGTGAATTCTCAGAAAATCCACTCCCTCCATGACGGCCGTTATGACACTATGATCACACATGATCACACACAGGATTCCAGCCTTACGATATGTATTCAGGTGTGCGAGGGCCACAGGGCGCCCGGCCGCAGGCTCAGCACCCCAGCGCCACTGAGATGCGCGCACCACAGGATCTGGGCAGAAGCGTCGGGCTGCTTACAACCGGCCCCTCTGCGCCCCTCCAGCCGCTGGCTGTGCAGCAGTGCACGTGGAATCCGCACGACGCGCTCCTCCTGTATGTGCTGTGTGCATCCATGGGTGGCACACTGCTGCTCAGCACTATGTCCGGGTACGACGACTCCACCTCCCCTTTGGACACCAACAACGTGCTGTCGGCCGTGGCGTCATCGTGTGCGCTCGGCTTCCTTGTGCTTCTGGGCAGCACAGTACGGGCGGCGCCCGTGGCAGAGGTGAAGGGGTTTTCGGGCACGCCGTGCGGGGGTATCGCAGCTGTGCTGATCCCCGGCACCTTCACCGCAGTGCTGGTGTGGGCTATGGGCGTGCTTCTGCGCCTTTCGGAAGCAGACGACATGGCCACCGCCACACAGCTCATCGGTGCGGGCACCATCTGCCTGACCGCGCTGTCTGCGGTTTCCTTGATGGTCCTGGGACAGGCACTCATCAGGGGCAAGCAGGCGCACACCGCCGCGACGCTGCTCTTCCTCTTTGCGGTGCTGCTGTTTGAGAGTCTCTCCATCACCGGCAGCGCTGCTTCGGCTCTCACTTCAGTTCTCAGCGTGCAGGTCACCGGCGGGGCGGTGGCGATGTGTGCGGTGACGCTGATGATGGTGCTGCCACCGATCCGGACGCATGCCAGCGTGCTGTTCGTGGTCGGGGTGGTGGTTGCGGAGGCCGGGCGTATCGCACAGACGAAGAGAACTGGCGTGCACATCTTCACGGGCGCAGCCGCTGCGCAAGGGTACATCCACGTCATCAACACGTTGGCTGTCGTTGTTGTGGCGCTGTCACGGCGTGACGAACAGGGGTGCCACAGCTCCAACCACAGCGACGGTGCGCCACTCCTTCCCGCCCAGCCGGCAGGCTACGGCACAGGCACGGCTGTGCCTCACCCCACGCAGCACACAGGAGCTCAGGAGTTTGAAACGCACCCAAAGGTCGCGATCTCCTCCGCCTACGTCGCTATCATCGTGTGGATGCTGGGCAGCTTGATCGCACAGGCCAAGGTGGAAGGCCAACCGGAGGTGTGGCAGTCGAACTGCGTCATCATCGGGGCTTCTGTGGTCATTGCCGCCTTGTTGCTCAACCTCGCGGCGCTGTTGCCCTGCGCACCCACACGGTCCAGACCTCTGACCTACGTCGCAACGCTGGTTGCACTGTCTGGCCTGATTGTGTGGTCCTGCGGCACTATCAGCTTCGTCAAGCTGTTCCCGGGTACTGTTTATTTGACCAAGTTTGACTCCGACCTCAGATCATATGCGTTCGACAGGATGTACGTGGCTGCTGGGCAGGTGGCGGGCGTCTCCTTGATGGTCATCGGGGCCAGCATCGGGCATATTGGTGTGATGCATTCCTGGCGCGGCAGCTTGCTTGTTGCTACTGCGTGCTGGCTGGTCGGTGTGGTGTTGTACTATGTCCTCGCCATCTTGATGGGATTGGATGGCATGTCGACATTAGACCCTCATAACTCCTACGACAACGTCGACTACAGGACGGGAGTGATGATCAGGACCGCCTCCTCGGTCTTCGCGGGTCTCGCATTTGTCCAACTTCTCGTTCTGTTTGCACGGACACGTTTCAACGCGCTCCGATTCCCCCACTCCACGGTGTTAGCGATGATGTTTGCAGCAGGCATTACAGTCACGCTAGGCAGGGTCTACCGCACGGACCACAGGGTCGTTCGAATCAGCACGCGGTCCAGCATTGTGTCACACTGTATCGCAGACGTGCTGTTCCCGGCTGCATCTGTGCTGCTGTACCGGGCAGTACCGCTCACACCGTCGCTCCTGCACCCTGGGCCGCAGGCTCAGCACCCCAGCGCCACTGACATGCGCATGCTCCAGCATCTGTACAGAATCGTCGGGCTGCTTACAACCGGCCCCTCTGTGCCCCTCCAGCCGCTGGCTGTGCAGCAGTGCACGTGGAATCCGCACGACGCGCTCCTCCTGTATGTGCTGTGTGCATCCATGGGTGGCACACTGCTGCTCAGCACTATGGTCGGGTACGACGACTCCAACCCCCCTTGGAACGCCAAGAACACTGAGTACGGCGCTCTGTTTTTTGACACCAACAACGTGACGTCGGCGGTGGCGTCATCATGTGCGCTCGGCTTCCTTGTGCTTCTGGGCGGCACAGTGCGGGCGGCGTCCGTGTCAAAGGTGAAGGGGTTTTCGGGCACGCCGTGCGGGGGTATCGCAGCCGTGCTGATCCCCGGCACCTTCACCGCAGTGCTGGTGTGGCTTGTGGGCGTGGCGTGGCAACTGTCGAAACATTCAGTGATGACCGCCACAAGACTCACGGGTGCGGGTGCTATCTGCCTGACCGCGCTGTCTGCGGTTGCCTTGATAGTCCTGGGACAGGCACTCATCAGGGGCAAGCAGGCGCACACCGCCGCGACGCTGCTCTTCCTCTTTGCGGTGCTGCTGTTCGAGAGTCTCTCCATCACCGGCAGCGCTGCAGCCCTTCTCAAGGACAAGACTGCTTCCGATCTGCATCCTAGTCTTAACACACAGATCACCGGCGGGGCGGTGGCGATGTGTGCGGTGACGCTGATGATGGCGCTGCCACCCATCCGGACGCATGCCAGCGTGCTGTTCGTGGTCGGGGTGGTGGTTGCGGAGGCCGGGCGCATCGCACAGACGAGGGGAACTGGCGTGCACATCTTCACATTTGCAGCCGCCGCGCAAGGGTACATCCACGTCATCAACACGTTGGCTGTCGTTGTTGTGGCGCTGTCACGGCGTGACGAACAGGGGTGCCACAGCTCCAACCACAGCGACGGTGCGCCACTCCTTTCCGCCCAGCAGGCAGGCTACGGCAGAGGCACGGCTGTGCCTCACCACGCAGCACGGTCAATGAAGCAGTAAGACTAGTAAGCTGCCGCCTGTCTCTCTGCGCACGACGACACCAGAGCCCAATATGTTGCACAGTGCTGCTGGGTGTGTCTGCCCGGGCACTGATCCACCCGGGTTCCAAGGATCCTCGATCTCCAAGGCTCCATCCCTGGTGAACAGAAGTCTCTGTGTGTGCTGTGTCTTCCGTTTCACCCTGAGTGCAGTGTCTCGGAACCTGTTCCTTGCCTCGTGTACTGCTCCCTGTGTATACAGATGTAGCGGGCCTTGCTCTCTTGGGACTCACGTGTGGAGGTCAGTCGGGGATCCTGGGGGCGTGTGATGGTGTGTCGGTGGGTGCGGTGTGAGGTTGCATGCTGGTTGGGCAGATCTGCCCCTGTCGCTGAGCGACTTACACGACGCCAGGGCTGTGCACCCCACTGAACCGCGGCGCGGGTGTCGTTGTTGTGTACATGCCGCATCGCAGTGTGTCGAAGTGTTGGCATCCCCCAGCCCCCACACCCTCGCAGGTCCTTCCGAGCAGAGATAACAGAACACGAGGCTCTTCCCCGGCCCCGCCACAACCCCATCCCACGAAGGCACGGCTCCTCAGCCCCGACCCCCTCCAGCGTCTGCACAGACTTCCAGGCCACCACTTTGTGGCACACTGTCTTTGATTCCCATCCCCACCGCCACACCGCCACCCACTGCACACACCGCCACACCCTCCAGGAAGGCTTTACAGTTTGTTTCTAAGAACAAGCAGATACCATGGATGTGACTGTGCGTCACAGCGGGACCGGTGACAGCTGTGTCGTCTGTGTTCCGGAAGGCGGGACCGTGGTCGGGCTGAAGGCGGATGCGCTCAACGAGATGTTCCCGGGTTCGATCAACGCAGACCGTGAGGCTGAAAACGTCGCAGCACACATCGAAGGGTGTGAGGAGGAGCTGGACGATACAGATCGCGTTGCCGACACGGGTCTGGAGGACGGGGGTGCTGTCCAGCTCGTCCCACAGCGTTCTCTGTCTGTGGGACGTGGTTGGCAACGTGCTCTCATGACGGTACCATCTGCGTGTGGCTGACTTCAACTTGGGAGGAGGTGTGCATGCTGCACCACACCAACACCGTCGTGTTCAGTGCAGCGTGGACACACTGCGGACGTCTGGTGTCCGGAGACTTCAACGGCAAAGTGCGTGTGTGGGACTTGAAGGGCACACCGAGCGCCACAGTGCTGGTGGGTCACAGCAATATCGTTCTCAGCATTGCTGTGTCGGGCACGAGGATCTTCAGCGGGTCAGGTGACAAGAGCACCCGTGTGTGGGACATCAGCACCCTCACACACACACACACCCTGGAAGAGCACACTAGGTTGGTGACCAGCATCGCCCTGACCCAGGACGAGCAGCACCTGGTGTCGTGCTCTTGCGACAAGTCACTCAAGGTGTGGTGCACAACCTCCCTCAGCTGCCTGCGTACTGTGCAACTGGACGGCTATCCCGAATCACTTGCTGTGTCACAGCCAGGTGATGTTGTTGTCGTCAGAAGGGGCTCCGCCACCAGACTGTACCGCCTCAGCACAGGTGAGTGTCTGGGAAAGGTGGACTCAGAGAGAGAGGGTGATGGTGTTGCACTCAGCCTCTGCGGGAGGTGGGTCTTCACACTAACGAACGACAACACTTCAGTCTCTGTGTGTGCTGTGTCTTCCGTTTCACCCTGAGCGCAGTGCCTCGTCACCCTGTTCCCTGCATTCGTGCAGGGTAACTGAGTGCATTCCAAAACCCGTGATCCGACCTGAGTGTTTCATTCAAAAGCAGTGAGGGGGTCGGGTGTGGGTAGGGTGGGTTGCGTGTTGTGCCCGTCACAACAGCCCAGCATCTCCCTCATACCCCTCACCCACTCGCAAAGTCGTTCCGAGCAGAGAGAACAGAACACGAGGCTCTTCCCCCAACCCTGCCACAACCCCATCCCATGAAGGAGCGACTTCCTGAGCACCACTTTGAGGGACTCTGTCTTTGATCCCCATCCACATCGTCACCCACTGCACACACCGCCACACCCTCCAGGAAGGCTTTGCAGTTTGTTTCCGCGTGCAAGTTGAACGGGGAAGAAGAAGCAAGACCATGTATGTGACTGTGCGTCACACCGGGACCGGGGACAGCTGGGTCGTCGGTGTTCCGGAAGGCGGGACCGTGGTCGGGCTGAAGGCGGATGCGCTCAACGTTCCCGGGTTCTATCAACCCAGTCCGTGAGGCTGAAAACGTCGCAGCACACATCGAAGGGTGTGGGAGGAGCTGGACGATGCACAGCGCGTTGCCGACACGGGTCTGGAGGACGGGGGTGCTGTCCAGCTCGTCCCGCGCTGGCCCATCGTCAAGGCTCCCGCAGTCTACTCATCGACCCATGGCGGCCAGATATCCTGCATCACACTGTCGAGGTGTGGGACGCTGTCTGCTGTGAGTTTCTTCCACAACGTCAAAGGACGCATCACTGTGCTTGACACCATCACCGCTGCTGTGGTGGCGGACTTAACACACGGCAACAAAGATATTTATTGCACAGCTTTCTCTGTCTGTGGGACGTGGTTGGCAACGTGCTCTTCTGACGGCACCATCTGCGTGTGGCTGACTTCAACTTGGGAGGAGGGTGTGCATGCTGCACCACAACAACGCCGAGGTGGACAGTGCAGCGTGGACACACTGCGGACGTCTGGTGTCCGGAGACGAATCAGGCAAAGTGCGTGTGTGGGAATTGAAGGGCACACCGAGCGCCACAGTGCTGGAGGGTCACAGCGAGGCTGTTCTCGGCATTGCTGTGTCGGGCACGAGGATCTTCAGCGGTCCGTGTGTGGGACATCAGCACCCTCACACACACACACCCTGGATGGGCACACTGCTTCGGTCACCGGAATCGCCCTGACTCAGGACGAGCAGCACCTGGTGTCGTGCTCTCTCGGCAAGTCACTCAAGGTGTGGTGCACAACCTCCCTCAGCTGCCTGCGTAGTGTGCGACTGGACTGCTGTCCCGACTCACTTGCTCGGGTTTGCGGATCGCAGCCTCGCGGAAGACCCTCGAGATCTCCGCCCGAATCTGCCTGCGAATCACCGGCTTCTCCACTGCCCCCCACGTGGCGACGACGAAGGGGGAGAAGTCTGCGGGAAGGCCCGCCTCGGCGTCCTGCACCCTGATCTGCAGACGTTCCACCAGTTCCTCCAGCACCGATACGCGCTTCGCGAGGTCCCCGTTCTGGGCAGGCGGAGTCACTCCCGGCGGGGCGGGAATCGCTTCCGGCACAGCCACGTCATCCTCCGCCATCGCTTCCTCGACCTGCGTCTGCGCCCACGCACACATCGGGCATACCCAGCCCTTCTCGCCCGCGGCCTCCAGGAAAGGCTCAGCTGACTTCTTCAGCCTGGCCCGCACGCAGGTCTTCGTGGCCATCTGACCACATCCGTGGCATCCGAACGCGGCTGGAGGGGAGTGTACGGTGGAGCAGGTTGGGAACACACAGTGGGAGAGGGGGGGCTGAGTCGCCCTCCGCGAGGGAGGGTACGGGCACCGCGCTCCAGTCTGCCACCTCCATTTCGCGAGTGTCCTGTCGTCCGCTACTAGTCGTCGCACTCAGGCGTTGTCTTCTGTCGCTGCTCCGGTCTCAATTCGCACTCAGGCGTTTTTCTTCTTCTGTCGCTGTTCCGGTCTCAACCGCACTCTGGCGTTGTCTTCTGTCGTTGCTCCGGTCTCTGACCGGTGTCAGGCGTTTTCTCTGCCGCTGCAAAGGTGGTTACTCTCAGGCGCGTCGGCTCGTCCCAGTAGTGATATTGCGTCTTCACCAAAAAGATATTTAAGTTTGCGTTGACGCTTCCACCACCCTAGAGCCTGCTGCTTTGATGTGGGTGTGGAGCACATGTGAACACGAAATAGCAAGACACACTGAAAAGAAGCAGGTCGTCGGAAGCACTCCTACACTTTTACGCATCATGCATGTGCTTAAAAAATAAATCGCTGGCAGTGCTCTGTGCGGCAACACACTGTATGCTTTGACCTGTTGCTACGCCTGTTAGACAGCACACCATCCTTCAAGCAATGGCAAAACATGCGCGGTTGATTTCACCCGGCTTTGGCAAACACTGCCTCGCCCTTTTGTACCACAGCACGACTCCTGCCGGTGTCAGAAAGACAGACGGACAGACAGTGACAGTCCAGGATATCAGTGTATACTTGTACCCAAAACAACACATGGCAGTCGGCCCTGAGTCGGGTGGCGGCGTCGGCGGGGGCCTGGATTCGGCATTTTTTGTGAGGAAAGTCTCATTTTTGTGTGCCAGAGGTCGGAGGTGGTGAGGAGGCGGTGAACGGGAGGGAAAACCTGCCCCAAAACTGTGTTTTAGTGCAAATCTGAAAGGGAAACAATGGAAGAGCCGAAGGGTATTCGTCGATCGCGAGAACACCCCACACGCCTGTCATGAAGTGTGTGGGAAGTTCTGCAAGGATCTGCACTGGCACAGTTTCCTGCGTTGTTGCACAACTCTCAAAAATACTACGAGAAACACTTGGCCTCTATGCTGTGAGTGTTGCATTGGACGCTTCCACCTGTTGAACGGGCTCCACCTCTTGCACTTTGAAACCCCCCCCCCCCCATATTTTTTTTTTGATTTGACAACTCCGGTTTGGTGTACCTCGATGAGCTTACCTTACCTTGTCGTCGGACACAACATATCATCGTTGTCCCAAACCCCGTAACCCACGTGAAGTGGATCATCTGAAGTGCAGAATGAGGTGGAGCAGGTGGAGCACGAAACATAAGTAAACCATAGCAAGAGAGGCCAGCAGCAGTCCCGAGTCCATCGCGTTCCTCGTAGCATTTCCCGCACCACACAGGTGTGTTATGTGCAAAATACTACGAGAAACACTTGGCCTCTATGCTGTGAGTGTTGCATTGGACGCTTCCACCCAGGACCCTTAGGACCCAAGGACTTAGGGACGCCGCGCGAACGGTCTACTATTGAAGTGATCAGGCTCCGTCGCCCATCGTATGCATCCCTCCGATGGTAATGTACCGCTTTCTACGTTGTCACGAGCACCTTGTACGGAAAACGATCGAACCTCACTCGCTGAGGGGATCCGCCTGCCTCGGCCGTGTGCCGCCGTCGTGTGGTCAGCCTCGTGATCCTTGGTGTGCCCTATCGACAACATGCCTGTCTCTCCAGTTGCCGCACCCGGCGAGAGAGTTGATGCGTCTCAACCCGGCGAAACTAAGGGGGCAAAGGTTGCACACAGCCCCGCCTGTGCTGCAACCACCCGCTCTTGGCTGACCCCCGACGTCTGGTGCGTTTCCCACTCCGGGTATTTGAATCCTCACCCTGTACCTCTTCAGGATCCTCCATCCCCTGGGGAACCCTTCCCCTCGAGGCTTCTTCACGTCTCCGACATATTGGTGTGTGCCCACATGACCCTTCTTCCTGACATCCTCGATGTCGTTTTGCACCCCGGGCGATGCACTGAGACGGCCGTATCCAGGTAGTCAGTGGCCATGCCCAGCCCCTCAGCGTGACAGTCCTCTGGTGCGCTCCCAGCACCACCACCGCGACGCTCGTGCATATTCAGCCACCATGACCCGGCAGCTCTCGCCTGGGGACAGGGCTCGGCGGATCGAGAAATCACAGTCTGAAACTCGCCTCCCAGCTCCTCCGCAGCAGTCTACTGTCCGGCCGTCTTAAACTCTCGCCCTTCGGGAGCCCGGCCAACACCCGGTGCTTTCCGGCGTGATCTCGATCGCTCTGTGGCTCTCTGTGTCCTCTCCGGTCTTCGCTGGCTGCGAGCGAGTTGCGGGGTGAAGCCCAACGCGCCTCTTCATGGCGCACTGGAGACGCTGCATGGAGTGCCCAGGGGTAGGTGTGAGAGGTGCCGGCCCTTCTGGGTGAAAGAGGGCGATCGCGCGCACTGTCGTCTCCTGAACTCCGCTCGAGCGGTGGACAACACGTTCCTGCGGCCCCCTTCCCACTGGGCTGATCCCCACTGTACCTGCCCCATCGCCCGCCTCGTAGACAGCGCATCAAACGGAGGCCCTGTGGCCCCACGTGGCGTCGATTCAGTGGTAACGCCCGGACTCAGTGTGGAGGGCGTATTTCCCGGTGCGTGAGGAAATTCGAGGCCCTGGAGGTGTGGGCATGCCAGAAGGATTCTCGGAGTCGCCTTCTTAATGAGAGAGGTGAGTCCCCGCGGACCGGAGCTTGTCGCACGCTGCAGTCGCTGTTCGGGCTTGTCGAGTAGGCTGCTGGGTACTCGGGAAGACTGGCTGACTGCCCCCCAACCTTGTGGAATGATCTCGGCCCGCTGCCATGGCTGCGGTTTCGGTGGACCCCCTCAGCGGCGGCACCGCTGACACAGGCGATGCGGACGCGTCTCTCAGTCGCTGCTTCTTTTGCTCCCCGAGCAGTGCAGCTTGGGAGAGCGTCTCGGCTGTGTTGGATACCTGATCTCTGTGTATGTCCCACGGCACCTCGCAGGTGTCCAGTCAGCAGCTCCCCTTCCCTACATGGAACTGTGAGGTCGTACGTCTCAACACCGGGCCACAGACGCCCGGAACTCCCCCTGACCCCTGTGAATAATGCAGGCTTGAATGTGTGTCCCCCGGCAGGGAGACTATGCTTCGACGGAGTATGCCCCGCTTGGGGCGTGTGCGGGCATCCGCTTGACGCCGGGGTGCGCGTAGTCGGCATTCGCGCAGATAAGCTGGGCACGACAGACGTGCCGGCTTCTCAGGGGCGTGTCCGGGGGCGTTGCATTGGTACACGAAAACTGTCGCCCTCGGAAAGCTCACGTCGCGTCACCGTGCTCGAGCTGGATCTGGCAGGCTGTGTGTGACAGGCCACCCTTCCGCCTTCAGGTGCCGTCGCTCGGGCAAAAAAGGTGTATTTCTCAATCAAGAGAGTATGCCCCTCACGATTGTGGCACGATTGTGTCTCCCCGGGTCAGGCTCGGTATTCCAGTCGAAAGCGTAAATGCCCCTCGGTACTGTGCTGGGCGGGGTTGTGTCTCGGTCAGGAGAGGAGGTGCCCCTCAGGCAAAATCCTGCGTCTCGCGGTCGGGAGTGAGTGCCCCTCGGCAGGAATGTGTCTCGGCCAGGTGTCCCTCAGGCAGGGAATGTAATGTCTCGGCCCGGTGTCCCTCGGGCATGAATGTGCGTCTTGGCCAGGTGCCCCTCAGGCAGGGTGCCCCGTAGGCGGAAATGTATGTCTTGACCAGGTGCCCCTCGGGCAGGGTGCCTCGTAGGCGGAAGTGTATGTCTTGGCCAGGTGCCCCTCGGGCAGGGTGCCTCGTAGGCGGAAGTGTCTGTCTTGGCCAGGTGCCCCTCGGGCAGGGTGCCTCGTAGGCGGAAGTGTATGTCTTGGCCAGGTGCCCCTCGGGCAGGGTGCCTCGTAGGCAGAGGTGTCTGTCTTGGCCAGGTGCCCCTCGGGCAGGGTGCCCCGTAGGCGGAAGTGTGTGTCTTGACCAGGTGCCCCTCGGGCAGGGTGCCTCGTAGGCGGAAATGTATGTCTTGGCCAGGTGCTCCTCAGGCAGGGTGCCCCGCAAGCGTAAGCTGTAGGTATGTCGTGGCCAGGTGCCCCTCAGGCAGGTAATGTCTCGGCGAGATGCCCCTCGGGCAGGAAAAATGCGTCTCGGCTAGGTGCCCCTCAGGCAGAAGTGGGTGTCTCGGTCCGATGCTCCTCGGCAAGATCGTGTCTCGGTCAGGAAAGTAGGAGTTGGATATCACTGACGTCACTTTGCTGCATCAGTATCGACCCATTTATCAGCACCCGACTGTTGCTCTTGGTCCCGCCTTTGTCAGCGCCTCTGTGACGGAACCTCCAGCTGAAGTATGCGTTTGGAAACCTTGAGCGCGATCAAGCGTGAAGCAGGTTTTCGGCGAGGCGCGGTGATAGTCTCGATGGCTGATGGGAATGTCCTCAATCCGCTGCGGCCACGGGCGCAGCGCTGTCCCGCTGTCACGTTCATAAGCGGCGGAGGACCACCTTGAACACCACGGCGTCATCATCCCCATCTTTTTGCGCCCCTCCTTCGTGCTGATCCCCCCGTGCACCTCGCCGTCATTTATTAGAACCAGTGCGTGGGGGTGTTGTTGTCCTCAACCGCGGCTTCGGCCCTCTTGAGACCTGACACGAGCATGGTGTGAGGGTCGTCTTCTCGGTCGGGATTTGGTGCCCCTCGGGCAAGATTGTGTATCTCTCGGTCGGGAGAGCGGGTGCCCCTCGGGCAAAATTTTTGTCTCGGTCAGGAGAACAGGTGCCCCTCGGGCGAGATGCTGCGTCTCTCGGTCGGGAGAGTGGGTGCCCCTCGGGCATAGTTTTGTCTCGGTCAGGATAACGGGTGCCCCTCGGGCAAAACTGCGTGTCTCTCGGTCGGGAGAGTGAGTGCCCCTCGGGCAGAATATTGTCTCGGTCAGGAGAACAGGTGCCCCTCGGGCGAGATGCTGCGTCTCTCGGTCGGGAGAGTGGATGCCCCTCGGGCAGAATATTGTCTCGGTCAGGAGAACAGGTGCCCCTCGGGCAAGACTGCGTGTCTCTCGGTCGGGAGAGTGGGTGCCCCTCGGGCAAAAATTTTGTCTCGGTCAGGAGAACAGGTGCCCCTCGGGCGAGATGCTGCGTCTCTCGGTCGGGAGAGTGGGTGCCCCTCGGGCAGAATATTGTCTCGGTCAGGAGAACAGGTGCCCCTCGGGCAAAACTGCGTGTCTCTCGGTCGGGAGAGTGAGTGCCCCTCGGGCAGAATATTGTCTCGGTCAGGAAACCAGGTGCCCCTCGGGCAAGACTGCGTGTCTCTCGGTCAGGAGAGTGGGTGCCCCTCGGGCAGGGTAGAATGCTGCGTCTCTCGGACGGTCAGATCGTGTGTCCCTCAGTCAGGAGAGGAGGTCTCGGTCGCTAAAAACGCGCCCCCTCGGGCAGAGTGATTGTGTCATCGCTGTTGTGTCACACCAATTGCCTCTCGGGCGGTGTGTCTTTTTTGATTTGACAACTCCGGTTTGGTGTACCTCGATGAGCTTACCTTACCTTGTCGTCGGACACAACATATCATCGTTGTCCCAAACCCCGTAACCCACGTGAAGTGGATCATCTGAAGTGCAGAATGAGGTGGAGCAGGTGGAGCACGAAACATAAGTAAACCATAGCAAGAGAGGCCAGCAGCAGTCCCGAGTCCATCGCGTTCCTCGTAGCATTTCCCGTACCACACAGGTGTGTTATGTGCATAAAAAAATCCACGGTACCTGCAACAGAAAATTAAACAGTCTTGCCAGGCCCTAATCTGTTTTGAGGAGGCGTTCCGTGCTCTACACTCATCACACCACCACACCTTCATCAGCCAGGAGATTTGTGTATTTCGTCACAAAGGGTTTTTTTGAGCACATTCATGATGCGTAAAAGTGTAGGAGTGTTTCCGACGATCCTGTTCCTTTTCTGTGTGTCTAGCTATCTCGTGTTCACATGTGCTCCACACCCACATCAAAGCAGCAGGCTCTAGGGTGGTGCAAGCGTCAACGCATCATTAAGGAAGAAGGAAACACGGTTGCTACGCTTTTCGTTGAGGCTTCACACCAAGTCAGACGTCCTTCGCCGTCTTTTCTTGCAACAGCCCAAGGTTGGGTGTGATCGATATAGTGGAAGCGATCAACAAGTTCAACCACTCTCTCTGAGATCTCAGAATGTTTACCTCACCCCTTTTCCCTTTTCTATCCTCCGACACAAATCAGAGACTCAAGAATTTACGGTCGGGGCGGGGGGGCAGTGCAGTACATGGCGACCTCCCGCCTGCCGGAGTGGTGTGGCAACAGCAACACATTCCGTGCGGCCGGCTAACCCCTCTGTTTCTTGCGCTTCAGAAATCGACCCCCCACCCCTCCCCCACCCCACCCTGCTGCATTGTTGCATTGTGTGCAGTCGGTATTTCTCAGGGCCCTTCGCTCTGTGCCAAAGTGCGTCAGGCATCCTATATTGTTAGGCAGCTCACTTGTCTGCGCTTCAGACAGCGTTGGCTATGTTGGCACTTAGCTCAAGGATGTGTCTTGATCTGCGACGAGCGGACCTAGCGACGGCCCCTAATGGCCTCCTTTGCCTGAGCTGCCCCGCACTGAGCTGAGGGAAGGCCCTCAACGAGGATCGGGCAACCCGCCGCCCTGTCTGCCTCGGCCTGCATGTGTTGGTACAGCAAAGGCACTTCCCCCCCTGACACAGTCCCCACCTTGCCCCAACGGCACGTCTGTGCAGGAGCAGCCCGTGTCTGCCTGCTAGGGGGTTGGGAACGGCAACATGGATGTGTCTGTGCGTCACAGCGGGACCGGGGACAGCTGTGTCGTCTGTGTTCCGGAAGGCGGGACTGTGGATGGGCTGAAAGCGGATGCGCTCAAGGAGATGTTTCCGGGTTCTATCAACGCAGTCCGTGAGGCAGAATGCGTGGCAGCGCACATCGAAGGGTGTGAGGAGGAGCTGGGCGATGCGGAGCGCGTTGCAGACACGGGTCTGGAGGATGGGGGTGCTGTCCAGCTCGTCCCGCGCTGGCCCAACGTCAAGTCACCCGCAGTCTACAAACGTGGCGATGTCAACAGCGAGACTGTGGGATCCATAACACTGTCGGCGTGCGGCACGCTGTGCTCAGTGGGGTCCTACAGGGGGCACGTCACTGTGTTTGACACCAGGACTGCTGAGGTGGTGACAGACTTCAAACACGGGGATGACGAAATATTATCCACTGCGTTCTCTGTCTGTGGTACGTGGCTGGCAACGTGCTCACCTGACGGCACCCTCTGCGTGTGGCTGACATCAACTTGGGAGCAGGTGTGGCGTCTGGAGCACGACACGGAGGTGTGGGCCGCAGTGTGGACACACTGCGGACGTCTCGTGTCGGGTGGCGAAGGTGGGCAGGTGCGTGTGTGGAACTTTCCCCTCCAGCGCTGTGGCACACCAAGCGCCACAGCGCTGGAGGGGCACACCAGCACTGTGTGCGTTGTTGCGGCGTCACCTTCGAGGATCTTCTCCGGCTCAGCCGACACCACCATCCGTGTGTATGACACCAGCACACTCACCCACACCGGAACCCTGTGTGGGCACACATCATCTGTGTATGGCATCGCTCTGACCAACGACAACAATCACATGGTGTCGTGCTCTGAAGACAAGTCCCTGAGGGTGTGGTGCACAGCCACTCTAAACTGCGTCCGTAATGTGGTCTCAGCAGAAGGGTGCTACCGGGTTGCCGTGTCGCAGCCAGGTGATGTTGCGGCGTGTCTGTGTGGTGATAGTCATATTCGGTTCTTCCAGTTCAGCACCTTGCGGTGTTTGGGAAAAGTTCCTTCAGAGGGTCAGGGTGTTGCATTCAGCCCCTGCGGGAAGTGGGCCTTCACACCAAGTGGGCGCTCTGTCACTGTGCATGCTGTGTGTGACGTGACGTGTGTGCGTGAGGGCAGCACCTAGCCCAACCCTCTTCTGCTCCGGGCTTGCCATATACTGCTTTTGCTCCTTGCCTCCCAACACAACATGATGACATCCTCCTGACCGACTTCAGGTGCCCCCCCCCCCCCCCCCCCCCCTAGGCATACTTGTACCCCCATATGGGGAAGGCCAAAAATATGGGGAAAATATGGGGGGAATATGGGGGGTTTTTCAAGTCCTGTTCCCCCATATTTTCCCCATATGGGGGATATATGGGGGAAAACCCAGGGGTTCCTCAGGTGGAAGCAGTCAACAAACAGTTCTCTTCGTTCTGCTTTTCACAGGGTGTGAAGTCAGCGACTGACAGGAGACGTCTAGCACCTTGCAGAGTCATCTCGCATCGTCGCTTTCTGCGGAGAGGAAACGCTCGGCTGAAGTGCTCGAGTCAGACCACAAAAGGTGCTGTGAGAGCGCCGACCGCCACTTTCTTCAAGTCTGAGTAGCGGTCATCAGAGCATGCTGTCCAGTAGTCCTGTCTTTGCTGGCAGAACAGTTGCGTCCTGCAGCCAGTCCTTGTACTGGCCTTCACAGGTCTCATTCCACCCGGCAGATGCAGCTTGAACATGTCAAGCACTGCCTGGTGACGAGCGTCGACTCCGACTTTTCGGCGCTCGGAGCGGTCAAAAGTGGCGGAAGCGCCTGACACCCCAGAATGCACTGCTTGTGAATTCCCTTATCTAATAAGGATCCCAGGGGGCAGTTCGCAATCGCAAACACACCAGAGGAGGAGGACAGCGAGTGTGAGAGTGACGTGCCAGACAGGACTTAAAAACACAAGAGTGTGTGTTGTGAGGAGCTGTTAACCCTGAACGCGCTCTGTGTGTCTGTGCGTATGTGTCCACCACCGCTGCCGCTGTCACTGCGGTGCCCCGCCAAACCGGGAAGCGTTCGCCCTCCGCTGCCGCTGTATCGGCGCAGGAGAGGAACAGGAGGTCGGTGCGACCCACCTGGGGGATCTTCCAGGGGGGGGCCAGACCTGGCCACACCTGAACGAGCGCGCACCCCCCAGGATCGGACTCCTGGAGGATCCCCAACAAGGCATGATGCCGGTTTCGACGCGCACTTCGTGTGTGTGTGTGCATGAGTGGTTTGATGTTCTCCCGTTGCAGCACGAATACCCCCATATCCCCCCATATGGGCCCCATATTTCCCCCATATTCCCCCGTATTTTACCGGGTTTTCCCCATATTTTCAGCTTTTTTCCCCATATGGGGGCGGGGTTTTGCGACCCCCCATATTTCCCCCAGATTTAGGGGGTTCCCCATATGGGGGGACAAGTATGCCTGGGGGGGCTAAAACCGGGAGTAAACCCAAATTTTCAACTTCGCCGCAGAGAGGCCCCCAAGGGCACCAAAAGGCCAGAAACACCCCATATCACCCCGGAAATCCGGTATCTGCCCGAAATAGGCCCAAATTCGGCCCGGAAAGCTCATTTTTTGCGTCTTCAATTTTTTGGCACAGATGTGGTACCAGTGCTGTGCCAGTTTCCAGCGGCTGCTTGCAACATACAGCGAAACCTGTGGTCGAAGCAACCGAATGGTTCATCGGTCAAGCTCTACTTGATGACGCGGATCGATGTAACAGCACCCTGTACCGAGGGGCGACAAGCAGCACCGCGAGGTGGGGGCAGAGGCCAAAGTGCACTCGTATTTGCACTGAGAAGGTTGGTATCCCTTGTAGATTGAGGTTCCGGAGATGATGGGCACGCACTATGGGCGGAAGCAGGACGCTGCTCAGAGGGTTTGTCCGTTCCGACGCCATTCAGAGGTGGCAATAACTCAGCGACCTCGATATCCCCCAAAGTGAGCACTTGATGCCCTGCTCTCATTGAGAGTAATCAACTAGCGGCCCTTGCCATTCTAATGGGGCGGCTACGCCCTCAAATAATTGAAGGCAAATGACAAGGAACCTGCTGGCGAGCTGAGCGCCACTCGGATCGAGAACGTTTTCCTTCTCGAGGATAAGCTCGTCTCCCTCCTCCGGGAGATGCACCGGAGTGGCTGGCGCAGTTCATGTCGTGCCAGCCAGCATTGGGGTACGTGAAAAAGGTACGGTGGCACGCCAACGACGATAAACACACCTTGCCGATCTTAAAAACTGTGAAGGGGGCGGAACACTATCGAAGTGGCTCAATCATGACTACATTGATGCAATGGTGACAAATGACGTCAAGCCGCAGTGCCTGCAGAAAGGAGTGCCCACCGGCTGTTTTTCTCGGGCCATTCAGGTACCGCATCTGGTACCACATCTGTGCCAACTGAAAAAAATCGCGTTTCTGGGCCTCTCTGGGCCACACAGGTCACCAAAACCCCCCAGAAACACGTTTCTGGACTGGTTTGGGTCGGTTTGTAGCATTGATTTCATGTTTAGGGGCGCTCCCTGAAAAAGTGGGGTTTACTCATGGATGTATTCAGATCTTAATAAGAGAGGAATTTTTTTCGCCAAATCTACCTCCTCCTCCTCTTAGATTAAGACCTTAGTCCATAAACGGCCCAAAAAAGCCCAACATCTGAATCCCCTTAATTAAGGTCTTAAACCTCTTAGTGTAACCTCTTTAAGGTCTTACACTCAGAGGTTAAGACCTTAGTTCGATCTTCAGCAATATTACGTTGACAGCGGGTGAACCCAGCAGGTTCCTGCACACACCCGCCCCCCGCGCCCCCACCACACGCACGTTCGTGCCCCCCCCCCCCCCCCCACCACACACTCAGTTGACTCCAACACTCACATCCCCCACGAGGACTCTTATTTGCGTGGCAGCAAGTGGCAACATAGTGTGAGAGAAATGCCACACTGCAAAAGTACGCTTGAGTCACAGAGCGGCAGCAGAATACAGGTTGGAGTTTTGCCGCTCAGCGGATCATCTCACGCGGTGTACGCGTGTGCATTGATGGCAGAGACTGCCTCTTCGAAAGAAGCCAGCACATTCTTCGGGATGGTGGTGGGCTGGAGAATGTCGTCCTCCCACTCGACGACTTTCGGCCCAGTCGCAGCAGGATAGCCCTTCCGCAGGGTCCGGTCGAACTGGTTGGGTAGGTCCTGGTTGCAGGCATGGAAGAGGATTCGGGCCCGAGTTGATGCGTGCGCTGCCATGCGGGACGGGGGGAGCACACGGCGCGCGATAGAAAACACGCTGTCACACCCCAGAGTCGATGCAGTCACCGCCAGCAGATCAAGGCACAGAGTACGCAGCGCGCACTCCCCGTAGTTCAGCCAGAAGGAGTCCACATCGCCCTTCATGCCCTCCTTCTTGGAGTGATCCACATACTCTACCCACGCCGCCTCCTCGACTTCACGGAACGCCGGAATCCAGGCAGTGATATCCTGGAAGGACATCAGGTTGTCAGTGTTCCCCATGATCTTGACAGCACGTGGGTTCACGTGTCTCATCGCCTTCCAGTAGTAGTACGACCCCTCCGACTTGTTCCCCCACCACCGCACCTTCAGCTCCTCTGAGAGGACAGCTGCGACTGGGGACTTGGCATCCAGCAGGTCTTCCAGGGACTTCTTTTCCCGCTCGAGAAATTCTTTCTCTTTTTCCGTCTTGGCGTACGCGATGTTGTCAAGGTCCTGAATCTTCCCCTCCATGTCACCCCAAACAGAGTGGCTGTGCGACTTCTTCGAGGGGGTGGTGTAGGAAGCCAGCAGCTCCATGATCGGCGAATTTGCCCGCTCCATCTCCAGCAACTCCTTCTCCAGCCGTGTGACCCCCAGATCCTTGAGCAGCTGGCCCAGCTTCCCCATGCTGGGTGTCGTACTGCCCTGTTGGAGCTCGGTGCTCACGAACACGAACAGCGCCTTCATGCGCTGGCGCACGTGGGTGTACACTTCGATGCGAGACGAGTACCGAGTATCACCTGGGAGGGGGCACTTCACAGCCGGCACCTTCTCCTTTGTGTTGTTCTTTTTTGCAGCGTCGAGAACAGCATGCGCTGCTGGAAGGATATCCTTGAGGGTGGTAGCGGTGGAGACTGCCTCGTTCGGCTGGCGGAGGGCTGCACGGATCTTCCCGGCGCACGATTCGAAGAGATCGGCTTCCTCCTGCGGCGTGCAGTCCTCCCTGAGTTCTTCGACTTCCCCGAGGATGGTCTCCAGCGATGACACAGCAACTCCGGAGAGACACTCCATCTGCACTTCGACCCACCGTCTGTGCCGATACTTGTTCTCATCCCCGCCCAGCAAGTTGTTGAGTAGGCGGGACACCTCGAAGGCGGCACACCCCGGGAACTTCTTCTCCAGGTTGGCCAGCATCCAGGTCTCGCAGACGTCGCCACAGTTGTTCACCAAGTGTGGGACGCACGACACGAAGGGGACACCGAATGCTTCGGCGAGTTCACGGCTTGCAGCTGCGTTGGACCCGCCCTTGTCGGATCTGATGAGGAAGGGGGGGGGCAAGCTGAGGCGCGTCAGCTCGCGCTTGATGTCCTGCGACAGCTCGACCCCGGTCTGGCTCCCCCTCCGCTCCTCCGGACGTATGAAGATCAGCGATGCGGCGAATCCTACAGCGCTGAGGATGATGGCCGTCGCCTTCGTGTCGCCAATCCCACTGTTGTCATGCGACATGCAGTACCTCCCCCCCTTCAGCTTGGCCGTGATGACCTTCTCGCTGTCCTTCGTCAGCTCGTCGCCCAGCTTCTTCACCAGCGGAGCAACCTTCGGGGGGTCCTTGGGGATGCGTGTGCCTGCGAGGCAGGAGAGTACACCCTGCATCGCGCCCGCTGTGATCCCCGTGTAGAGCACCCCTTTCGCGATTTTGTCATGCAGAGCGGTTTCACTCGCTTCAAATGCAGTCACAATTGTGACCTGCCCCTCTTCCCCCTTCTTCTGCCTTGATTTCTTCCCCACGTGCTTGCTGCCGGTGAAGTGGTCCCCCAGGTCGCCTGCCTGGACATGGGGCATCCACAACACCTCGCAGATATCGCAGGAGGGGACCTCCTGAGCCGCTGCGTAAACGCTCGTCAGCTGCTTGGAATTCCTGTAGTGTGATTTGATGTCGCCGACCTTCACGCAGACACAGTCGGTGTGCTTCTTCATCTCCCTGCGGAGAGCATCGCCCAGTACCTTCCTCTGGGAGGGGGCAGGTGGGGGGTCAGCAGGGGGTGCGGCCGGCGCGTCGTCACCAACGTCCTCCGCCGGGGGATCTGCCAGGGCCCCCAGGTCCTGCGCGAGCTGCCTCCTGGCAGCAGTCTTCGCCCCCGCCTTCTTGCCCCGCTTCTTTTTGGGCTTTTCCTCCTCCTCCGTGCCTCTTTCGCCAGCCAGGATGCGGGCCTTGGCAATGGCTGTGGCCAGCTGGGGCTTCGTGCCGGCCGCCTCCACCCCCTCCGCCTTCGCCAGGTCCACCAGAAACGACTTCGCCTTTTTCTGCAGCAACAGGGCTGCAGCATCTACGGCAACAGTTTGTGCCTGTGACAGCTCCGCAGTAATAGAATCCTCATCGGAGTCAGCCGCTCTCTTTGCCATATTGCGGCTGCTTGTGTGTGCCAGGTGTGGAAGTGAGGAACGCGCATACATACAAGCATGCAAAAAAGCGAATGTTATTTGGACCGTGCAGGCTTTTGCAGGATTGGGGGTGGGATGAGAGATTCCTGGGCTGATACCATCCTAGTCCGTCGAGCCGAGGTCAGTTTCTGAGCAAAGATGTTCTGTAACCCCTTCCCAATAGGGAAACCCCTGCAGAAAAACTAAGGTCTTAGAATTAAGAGGTTAAAACGCGGAATCTCTTAATAAGGTCTGAATATATCCATGAATTTATCCAATTTAACGCGTTTTAAATTAATTTAAAACGGAGTTTAAAACGGGGGTTAAAACAGGGCGTTTCTGTGGTGTTTTCACACCAAAAAAAAAATTCGGCCAAAAAGTGTCACTTCAACTCTGCCGCTCTTTCTCTACTGTTGATACTTCGTTTGATGCGTTGACGCTTCCACACCCAGGACCCTCTTCCGGAGGGACGTGCTCGCGCACCGGTTGGTCATGTAATCATACGGTGCCGAGTGCGGGTTACGTGGTGCTGCGTGTTGGTATATGTGCTGGCTCGAGGCGGATTGCCCGTTCGGCTCGTGTTCCGCGCGTGTAGGTGTCAGCCCGCTGCTCGTCGGTTGGCACCCACTGGGGGTTGAGCCGCAGTCGCTTCGTCCGTGCCACGAGGAATATGCGCTGCAGTAGCAGGTTGCCTCTGTGGTTCGCGCAGTGCCCTCGCCGCATGCAAAATACTAGGGGGAGGTTGTCGATGTTGCACGTCACAGCGATGTCCTGTGAGTTGATGATGCGTAGCCCTTGCCACACGGCGAAGGCCTCCTTCAGGAAGATGTGCGCATCCCGATCTGCCCCGGTGAACACCCCTTGTGTGACCGTCTCCTCTCCCAGTTCGAGTATCGCCGCCCACTCCGTCGATGACGCGTCGGACCACAGCGTTGCCCGCGATGTTGGGTCTGCCTGGTGGTGCCAATTGTTATCGCGCATGAACTCCATCCGTGCTGCTGTCTCCCGGATCACTGAGTTCGGCACTCGTGTGTTGACATCCCACGCCGCGTTGTTGTCGTGCGCCCGGCGTCCTAGGCGCCGGACGAAAGAGAGGATTGCGGGAGCGAAACACAGTGGCGCGCGCATGACGTATGACTGCCAGACGATGGATCCGAAGATGCGGAAGGCCCTCCGCGGCGTTGTTGTTCCCTCCAACGTCTCCGCCAGCTCCTCCCGCTGTGCCACCTTCGCCACCCATGCAGGGTCCATGCGGAATCTGTGCTCCACCAGGTCAAACTGGATCCCGAACGTGCAGAAACGTTGCGTCGGCATCCCGTGGTCGGCATCGTCGAGGTTCAGGGTCGCGTTGACGTAGTCGCACCTTTCGCGGAAGACCCTGTACTTCGCCTGCACCTCGTCCAGTGTCTCGGCTGTGACCACAAAATTGTCTATCCAGACGATGCCGTCTCTTGGAGGGAGGAGCACCCTCGCACTCCGGTTGGCAATTGCTGGTGAGTGTGACCACCCCATGCACATCACCGACAGAAACGCTGGCACAAATTCGTCCCGCTTGTCCCCGAAGCGGATTCCGAAGTAGCGCTGGATCTCCTCCTCCACCGGAAACTGGTAGAACCAGCTCCTCGCGTCAGCGAGCACAACCCAAGTTGACTCAGCGATGCGGCGCGTCACCTCCAGGATGTCGTCCAATCTCATGTCTGGCGGTCGCGCCATGTACGAGTTCAGAGTACGTGCGTCGACGATGAAGCGTGTCCCCCCTGACTTCTTCGGCACGGTAAAGGCTGGTAAGGTGAGTATCGCATGAGTACAGGCTATAGCGATAACGCCGTAGGCGATGAGGTCGTCGACATGTTTCAATGTATGGCGTGATATCATCCTCCACTTGTTCCTGAAGTGGTCGCGTGCTCCGGGGAGCAACGCATTTCTGAAGGCTTCGGGGTCTGTAATGAGGTCCAACACGTCTCGCAGTTCCTCGTTGGAGTCCAGCTCGCGGAGTCGCGCCAGGTTGAGGCGCGTGTCGCAGATCGGAGCAAGGCGGTCGTCTTCAGATGGGTCTTGCCTTTCATGGGCAGGTCGCACGATATGTCCTTTGTGGTGCACGCCGACACTCTCCCCGTAGAGATCGGCGTCTATGCCCGGTCCGTGTTCTGAGTCGGTGTCCGCCGTGTCGTCGGAGCTGTCGTTTTCTTCAGGAGGTTGGTATACTTGGATGGAGAGCTGAGGCCTGTGGTATGTCTTTGGGCGCTCTCTCGGCTGTGCGGCTGGATCCCCTGCGCGTGTCGGGTCATCGTTGTGAGTCGGCCCGGGCCCCGCGCCGGTACCGTCCTTTCCTCCACCGACCCCTGCTGCGCCGCCCCCTGTCGGGTAGTCATACCGTCGTAGTTCACGTGTGATGTCTCGCCTCCTTTTGTACGGGAAATGTGTGCTAAACTCTGGTCCCCTGTGTCTCACGCGTTCTTGGCCAGCTCTTTGGACAGTGCCGCTGTGTCTGCCACACGCTGTGTCGTTGCTGCTGGTATGTATCGAAACACCGCGTCGGGGGTCGCATGTCGCGACAGCATCATCAGCTTCTCGACTGGCACCCCGTTGCGTGCCAGATGGTGGAGGGCCCCCCTCCGGAGGGAGTGCGGCGTCAATCGGGCATCCACCCTTTTCACCGCCGCCGCGATGCATCGGTATGTCACGCTCGGGGGAAACAGGCTCCCTTCTGTCTTTAGCTCTTTCATACGGCTCCGCAGGATCTTCAGCATCTCCGGTGGCAGTGACATACCCGTTGTCTTCCCCAGCTGGAAGGGGTCCGACTTCGTGGTGGTCCACACGATGGTAATCTGGTCTGACTTTGCTTCCGTCTGGATGTCCCGCGTTGACAATCGTTGCACATCCGACGCTCTCGCCGCCCCGTGCCACATCATTGCGACGGCCAGACGCACCAGCGGCCGCGGTTCCTGAGCCACTGCCTGTGCTGCCTGTTCTTGAGTCGCGGGGTGCGCCTGTTGTGCTGGCTTCAATGCCCCGCTGCGGCACAAGCTTCGCTTGAAGTCCCGTAGCACGTGTCCTTCCTGTTCCCACGACTCGAAGCGGCGCAGGCTCGCGATGATGTTGCCCAGGTATTGCAGCGCCGATGGGGCGGACAGTCCGTTGAGCCGCAGGTGTGTGATCCACAGGGTGATCCCCTCCTCGTGTCGTAGTGTGCGGCCCTCCCCCCTGCACCACTCCTCTCTGAACTCGCGGTACCTCTCGTAGCTCCTGCGCAGAGCCGTCCAGTACGAACTCGACAGTGCGTTCCCCAAAGCCTCCTGCGTGGCCTCCATGATGATCAGCCTCATCTCGCTCGACAGTGGTTGTTGCTTGATGCGGGGGCGGCCCTTGTTGGTTTGCTTCTTTTCTTTCAGGATGAACTCGTATGGGGATGGTGTGGGCGGCGTTGGGCTGGTTCCTGGGTGGGTGGTCTGCTGGAGTCACTGTCCCCCGCGGGGCCCTTTCGACCCCTTTCCCACTGCCCTCTGCTCCGCCCCCTTTCCCGTCTTCCCGGTGGGGTACGGCGTGTAGCGCGGGTCAGCCCCCTGTTGCACACGCGGTGGTACCAAACGGCGCGGGTTCGCCTTCGCCTGCGCATCATTCGCCTCTCCCACCAGCCGCTGGTGCAGAGACGCCGAGAACGTGAGGGGTGGGATGTTCTTCGCCTTGTGCTCGTAGTAGGCACGTGCCACATACCCCGTGAGGCAGGCCAGAGCCGACATTTCGCACACGATGCGGTGCAGGGGCAGCAGGCTGGGTTCCTCCTCCGTGTTCATCTTCATGAGCTTTAGCACGTCGTCGAAGTGCTCGAAGCATTTGCGGAGGCTGTGCATCCATTCCCCCGCATCTGTGCCCGACGCTGGCAGGCTCGCCTCCCGGAACACGCGGGACACCTCTGCCCGGATCTGCCGCCGCACCGCGCCCTTCCATATGCCAGGGCGCCACGTCGCGACCGCGTATGGCGAGAAGTCGTCCGGCAACCCCTCGTCAGCCTCCTGCAGCTGCCTCTGCAGATCGGCGATGGTCTCGGCCTGCTCCTCCACCTTCGCCTCCAGCCGAGTCATGCGCGCCTCCATGTTGAGCCCTTCACCGGCTCCCAGTTGGGGCAGCGCCCCCAGCCCGTCCTCCTCTTCAGCGGCCTCCTCCGCTGCTGCCGCGCCGCCTGCCTGCATCTTCGTCCACGCGCACATTGGGCATACCCATCCGGCGCTGCCCATGTGGGCGACGAAGGCGTCCGCCACCGCCTTCGGGTGCAGATGCGCCCGCACACATGTCCTCGTCGTGGCTTGTCCGCAGGCGTTGCATGCGTGCGCCGTTCCGCCCTCATGGACGGTGGCGCATGTGGGGAACACGCAGTGCTGCATCGGCTCCGCTGCGGGCTCCATAGAGAGGGCCGGCACCTCGACCAAAGCCCAGTCGACGTCCATCTTTCCTCACCACTCTGCTTGTCGTACGCCTCTAGCTGTCCTTCACACCCGCTGATCCTTCACCCCGCTGCTTTTGTTCACACGCTTTGGCGCCCCTGTAAAACACACACGCTCTGCTGTCCGTCACCACCGCTGGTCCTTCACCCCGCTGCTCCTGTAAAACACACGCGTCCCCGCTGCTTTTGTTCACGCGCTTTGGCGGCCCTTCAAAACACACCCGCTCTGCTGTCCTTCACCACCGCTGTTCCTTCACCCCGCTGCTCCTGTAAAACACACGCGTCCCCGCTGCTTTTGTTCACGCGCTTTGGCGGCCCTTCAAAACACACCCGCTCTGCTGTCCTTCACCACCGCTGTTCCTTCACCCCGCTGCTCCTGTAAAACACACGCGTCCCCGCTGCTTTTGTTCACGCGCTTTGGCGGCTCCGCTCGTCCCTTTTCGCTGCTTCTGACTCTTCTCACTAAAAATAAATGTGCGTTGACGCTTCCACACACACTTACAAACCCACTTGCCTGATGAAGGGGGTGGTGTGTAGAGCACGTTTGGCAGAGCTGAATGACACTTTCCGCGCGAAAGTCGTGTGCGTAAAAAAAAATTTCCATGCCCCCTGAGGCCCCCCAGCTCATATTCTGGGTGATTATTCCTGCATTCCTGTCACAGCGGACACATTATTGGTGGAAAATAGGTGGCACTGACGTTGTGGTGAGGGTTGCATCAATCGCACCGGCATCAGTTGGCACACCCCCTCCGTTGTTCTCAGGAATAATGCAGTTTGACATCAGCATATTTCTGGAGTGTCGAATCTTCATCTTGCATCACTCGATGTGCACCCTTTTGAGCTGAATCCATGATACAAAGTCGCAGGTTGAAGGCCGATCACCATGATGGGGGTGGCAATGGACCCAGCGAACTCCACCAGCTCCTTCGACAGTCCTGGAAGCACCTTCTGGAAAAGTTGCACAGTTCCAGTTGCCACCTGGAGCCTACCTTTGGCCTGCCCCTCTTTGAGAGGAGCATATCTGTATTCTCTTTACTCTCCTATGGACGCCCGACTTCTCTGATCGAGAGAAGCCTACAAAAGGCGTAACCATCCTCGTCATGTATTCTTTGCCTCCAACTTTCACTTTTGCAGAACGGATCCCGATGAACTCCAAACAGGAAGTGCAGCCAGCTTCATCACGGCTGTGTTCAACAAGACAGCCAGGTGATGTTGTTGCTGTCAGAACGATGGTTGCAGCACTCGGCTGCGCCCCACCTGGGGTTGCTCTGGCTGTTGCCAAGCTAGTGTTTGGGACAATTATTGATCACCTAGCCATTCTCTCGGCACCCTAATGATCGTGGGTAGGCAGCAGGAACCTGCACTCTGGGGGGACGTCATCGATGAGTTTCTTTGAAGAAAGCCGGCGGCTACCGCTGGAGTTAAGGTCCGAAGGGGTCAGTACCACGGGCGCCACACCGCTCGTGTTGGGCATCGGGTTTCGGTGAAGGCGGGGGCGCTGAGAAAGCGAAATGTACGTAACAAGCAATGATCAACCATACACCAGCAAGTCAAACAGGCACCACCGTTGGATCGTTCGTGCACCCGAGTCTGTACTGTACCATCCTGAATCTTTTCTGGGTGATTGTCAACGATGAGGGCATGAGCTTGCGTCAGGGTGAGCAGAGGAACGGGTTGAGGCCAGGGTGAATGGAGGGTGAAAAGTAGCCCACTTCACCAGGAGGCGAATTTTCGCAGAAAGCCCTGCCACACAGCTGCGTTTGCCTGATCATGCTCAAAAGGCCTGCAATAGGCTATTTCACACAGGGAATTTGTTCACCCATTTGGGACCCCCAGGGAGCCTCAAAATTGGATTTTTTTGCCGAAGATGGCCTCAGATGGCCCAAAACGATCAATTTTGGGTTCCAGAAAAAAAATCGAAAAGTCTCCCCCTATATTTTGCAGGGGTTTTTGCCGTTTTAAACCCCGTTTTAAACCCCGTTTTAAATAATTTAAAACGGCGTTTTAAACTTTAAAACGTTTAAAATGTTTAAAATGTTTAAAACTCGGTTTCTAACAACACTGGGGCTTAAACACGGGGGATCCCAGGTAATAGCGTTTTCCTCGCTGCCTCCCGTGGGGTCTCGACAGCACTAGACATTTCGGCGCAGGTAGATTGCCTCCACTACAGGTTAGCCGGAGGGGTATCGGTCTACCTGGAACAATGAGACGATCAAAATACCAAGGGAACCCGCACGTCTTCTTTGGAATTCCCCTCAACGGGGAACACGCACCTGACCTGGTGTCCCAAGGCCACGACGCCTCCCCCCACCTGGCACACCGGATCCCGCTGGACTGTGGGGACGCCACTAAAGTGATTGCGTAACACTGTGTTCACCACCTCCGGTCTTCACGGTCAGGTGAAGATCAATTTTGCAGATCGCGACATGTCATGGGGTTCTTCGGGTGTCCCCATTCAGAAAACACCCGAAAAATATGACAACTTTGCTAAACTGGACCCAACTCCCCACACTCTTTTTTTTGCCATTTTTTTCATTTTTGGGCTCACTTTTTCTCACTTTTCTCACTCCAGAGCGAAGGCCCCCAAGAAGTACCCAAATTTGACTTTTTTTAAGGGGGGGTGTCAAAACTTATTTTCTGCCGGTTTCAGCCTGGATTTGTGGTCAGAGGCACCCCATGGCCAAAATGACCCCACCACGATCCGCACAGATCCCAAACGTTCAAAAGAACGGGGTTATGGAAAATTCGTGAGGGGGGTCCCGCTGGGTGGGTGGGTGGCTGGGGTGGGGCGGCGAGCTGCCTGCCGGGTGGCGACCTCACACACCCTGCACCTGCGCCGCCATCCTATACTGTCCTGCCATCCCTACTGTCCCGCCAGCCTATGGGGGTCTTCGCTGGTCGACAAACTTCGACAAACTTCGTCAGTTTTCAGCCAATTCAACAGGAAATGCACCAAAATGCACTGACGATCACCCCGTAGCGAAGACCCCCTATGCTGTACCGCCAATCCTGTTGTTCGAGCATGCCGCAGTACACTCTCGCCTCTGCCACATGTGGCCAACAGCACAGTGTGTCGGCTTGCGACCTGCACTGCCACCTGCACCTGCGACCTGATGGATTCCAGTGCAGTGAAGACGAAGTCCGTGTGTGCAGCCGCCAACTATATGCGGCACATGACCCTGCCTTCGCCGCATTCATCGCGAGAGAATGTCCGCATGTAATCAAGGTGTCTGGGCTACTGTGGCAAAAAGCTTCGAACGGCCGCTTCTGCACCACTGCGGCCGCCTGTTGGTCCCTCTCGCAGCTCGTTGACGGCGACGATACCGTTCTCGATTTCCTCCTGCGCATCCTTCTTTCGTGAAGTTGCAAATAGGGATACGAAGACGTACGAGGCTGTGATGGAGTTGGAGGGGGACCGCGAGACTGTGCGGATGGGAATCTGCTTCGCGCACCTCGTGTACCCCTGCATTCTGTTTGTGTCACGGTTCTCGAAGAGCGAGGCCCAGGCAAGTGACACTTGCCAGCTCGGGTTCTCCTCGGAGTTGTTCCGCTTCCTCGCCTGGCGCTTGTGGCAAGCGGAGGCGAATGCAGAGGACGGGTACCTCCAGAGCTGGAGAGATCACCAGGAAGACTGCTTCGGCCAGTCCCTGTGCCTCTCGTTCGAGTCTGCAACGTGCACACTGAAGGGCAGTGTTCCCGAGGAACTGGCGATGACTATGGAAAATGCATGTACAATTGCTTGCACTGTAAATTTTGACTATCCTCCTCGCCGCACAGGTGTCAGAGGAACAGTTGAACGAGGTTGTCCCTACTCTTCTCGCTGAATCTGGTGTCGCCAAATACTATGGTGCCCACAACGATATTCTTCCTTCTTTGAGGTGTTGACGCTTCCACCACGTGCGAGGAGAGGGAAGATTGGAAAACAATTGTCGGTCGGGGGCTGGTAAAGCCAAGTGGACAAGGACAACCAGAAAACAATAAGAGGACGGCAGCCACACACACAGAACTGTCCATACGTAACAAATGATCCGTCGCACCTGCCGACTCAACGGCCCAAGGTTAGCGGCATCGGCCGAAGTCGGACGGTGGGTGGACTTCTCACCAGGGTTTGACCCTCTGCCCCAAGGTGGACAAGGCCGACGGTGAGAAGTTTCTCCGCACATCCATCCACCGTTTTGCTTCCGGTTGCTACTCCGAGTACAAGAGATACTCCCAGTCCACGGAAGGGATGGCTGCAGAGAGAACAGGCGCACTGGGACCTGCGGTCCTGGAAGGGGTCTGCGGCAGGATGCGGAGGGTGTTGATGATGAATGGGGGGGGTCGCTATCCGGGATGGTGTCCTCCGCGCCAAGCTCTGTTGCATGCAGCATTGGGTTGATGGCACCTCACCGTCACAGAGGCCCAGATCTCTTCTCTGGGGGGAAAGCTGGAGGCGGTGCAGGAGAGGAAGCTCTGTATTGGCAAGCTGCGACTTGCGGAACTCGAAGTCGCGAGGATCGCAGACAGTAACGCATCTGAACGCAAGCGCAAGCGGACTGCCTTGATTGACAGTATTTGCATTGTATTCCACTGTGATGTCGTGGTTAAAGGGGGTGCAAGCCCTGGCACGCGGGATCCTCAACTGCCAGAGTAAAAACAAACCCGCTATTCTTGAACTCATTGAGAGTATGGACCGGTGTTTTACTCTGTCGGAACTGAGGGAATGCGGAGGCGAGGGAACTCGTAGTCCGCCCAGAGTGGAGTCAGGAAGGGTTACTCGCGAAGCTTCAGGACCACGACACGGAACATATCGAGATTCCAGCAGTTGAAGAAGGAGAGTAGAGCGTAGACGGTCCAGAGGCTGGAGTAAGTCAGTAGAGCCGTAGAGAGTGCGGGTGCCACAGCCCCAAAAACCCCCACCCCCTCCCCTCACTTCCTGCCTGCAGGTCCCTTTTTGTTGTAACCCTCAACCAGCAAAGTGCCCCTGAACTGATCTCCCACTCCTCTCCTCCCAGCATTCACAGGCACAACTGCCTGAACCAGACCCGCATTTCACGGGTGAAGTTTGTCACCTAGACCACAAAAATGACCCCACTACGATCCGCGCGGAGTCCAAAAAGTACAATGGGGGAAGAAAATCACGATTCTGGGAGGTCGAATTTTTCCACCCAAGAAAATAAGTTTTGACACCCCCCCCCCCCTTTTTCGGTGACCCAAAAAGTACCCAAGAAGTACCCAAATTTGACTTTTTTTTGGGCGTCAGCCAGACCATAATATTTACAGGGCTTTCTGCGACTCGGGGACTTGGACCAGGTGATCGGACGGCATACAGAGTCCCTGACGGGACCTACTCGTGCACTTTTCGCGCGATTCCTGACGCAAGCCATCCTCACCACCGAGTCCCCAACTGGCCCTGTAAATATTTTGGAACGTAAATATTATGGAAGGCCAGTGGAGGGAGTACGTGAGTACGATCGAAACTGGGGCCACGTAGGGGGTAAGCCTCACGAAATGTGACGGACGTGAGGGGAGGTGCTTTAAAGGTTGCGCTAGCCAGACACCGCCTTCAAACTGGTTTCAACACACACACACGCCTGCAGCTTCCCACAGCAGTCCCCCCCTGACAGGATTTTTGTGTGACACGCAGGAAAGATGGTCCTCAATCATCAACAGTTGATAATTGTGTGCATCGTGGGTCTTTCAGCCTTCATTGGATGGAAGTCGTTTTCCACTTCACAACATTCGTCCAAGGTGGATCGAAGGATTGAGGGTCTTGCGAAGGAGCTGGAAGCACTCAGGAAGACGCATGGGTTCAAAGAGGCGTCAGGGAACAAGACGGTTTCGACCGGCCTGGCTGACGTGAAGGCGAAGCTCGAGGCGGGGCTGCAGAGTTCGTCCGACGAATTCTCAAGCCTGAAGAAGAAGCAAGACAGCCTGATCGAGGAGGTTGCTACTGAGAAGGCACAGGTCGCCTCCCTGATTGAGTCAAAGAAGAAGCTGGAGGATGAGTTGGAGAAGCTCAAGGAAGGCCCTGGCCTCGGATATATTCCTATTAACTGCTGGACGGTTGGCTCCTACCTGACGAGAGAGGACATGTACAGAACCTTCCGGCACAGCGAGCGCCAGAGAATGTTCTACCTGGATGGACTTACAACCGACAACATCCCTGTCTCCACTCTGAGCGGCTATGAGAAGGCTGACGAGTCGCGGAGGTTCTGCGCACAGTTCCTCAAGGTCGGGTTCGTGCCGAAGGTGACCTTGCACAACGGGGGTCCGCTGCTCACGTCCTGCCCGCTCGCCAAGCTGGCGGAGGGTGTGAAGACGGGTAGTTACGAGGAGCCATCGATTGGGGAGATTACGTTTGAGGTCGCCGGGTGTGACATACCGCTGAAGAACTTCACACGCAACAACATCCTGACAGCCCTGAAGGGGCGGCGCATCATCATCATTGGCGACTCGATGGGGCGGCAGCAGTTCATCCGCCTGGTCGAATGGATCCGCAACGATCGGCCACTGTCTGAGCACCTCACCGACCGGCCGGAGCATTGTTTCCATTTCGACGTCCTCTATTCAGCGAACGCGGAGAACGACTCCTTCCATTTCTTCCCTGAGCATGAAAAGATCGACAGCGTCCCGCCTGGGACAGGCGTTCCGGATCCCCTTGTTGAGATTCTGTTTTTGTGGGATCCTTTCCCGCTCGGTTTCCGTGATTCGCTGTTCACGACGCTGAACCCGACAGATGTCATTTCGGCCTTCATTTACTGGTGGCGCCCGGAGGAAGAGATGACGAAAGGCGACCGCTTCCTCCAGGCGGTTATCGGTACGGCCTGATGCAAGAGAAAGCCATCTCCCCTGTTTTTTCCATGCACATCCACTAGACACCCTACTGCACAGAGGTAGTGCAGCTTTCCAAGGTGGCTAACCATGTCCCCGCGCGAAGCGTTTCAAGGGTCAGCGCGCCTTTCAAAAAGAGACGACTACGTCATCCGGGGCCAGTGGATATGGTCAACAGGATAGCCAATGTGTCACCACTCATTCTCTGCATTCAGGTAGCGGAATGTTCACGCTTTCCCTTTCGGCAATCCCACAACAAATCAGCAAGCTGATCCATCGTGACTTTGAGGCGAGCAATTACACCTTGCCTTAGGACCGACTGACCCACGTCCAAATGCTGTTGACGCGGAAACCTTCTCCACTTCGGCCTTCAATGTTCTCCATTGAATATTCGCTACTACAACCAAGATCTGCACTCACCCACGCTCCAGAGAGGCTCACGCCATCCCCTTCGCGGCGTGGGTCACGCACTCCTACGCATGCCACGGCTTTTCAATACCGGAGCACGGCCGACTATGGGTGGGTCGCTTGAGCACCATCCATTTTCGGGACAGGTTCATTCGGCAGGTGAGTTGTTACACACTCATTATCGGATGCCGACTTCCATGGCCACCGTCCTGCTGTCTAGATGAACCTACACCCTTTGTGGGATCTGATGAGCGACCACTCGGGCACCTTAAGTCAGCTCTCGGTTCATCCCGCGTCGCCAGTCCTGCTTACCAGAAGTGGCCCACTTGAAACCAGGATTCTACGTCAGGGTACAAGTAAGTTACCCCGAGCTCACGCCCATTTAAAGTTTGAGAATAGGTCGAGGAAGCGGTATCCCCAATGCCTCCAATCATTCGCTTTACCTGGCGTAACTCCTTTTTTGGTTCCAGCTATCCTGAGGGAAACTTCGGAGTGAACCAGCTACTAGATGGTTCGATGGGTCTTTCGCCCCTATACCCAGCTTGGACGAGCGATTTGCACGTCAACACCGCAACGGCCCTCCACCAGGGTTTCCCCCGGCTTCGGCCTATCCAGGCATAGTTCACCATCTTTCGGGTCCCAACAAGTGTACTTTACCTCAAATCCCTTTCCAGTAAATCAGGATCGGGCTGTGCTGCGTCCTCAAGGATTGGCACATCTCCCTTTCAGTGCGGCTTGTGGGTTTGACACCCTAAGCCTCGCACACGTGTTAGACTCCTTGGTCCGTGTTTCAAGACGGGTAGTATAAGGTCGCTGTGTCTAGTGCCTGCCCTACGTAAACTTATCTGCGGCACACACGTCAGACAAAGGTGACAACCCGAAGGAGCCGACACTTAATCTGAACGTATATACAACAGACTTCGCGCCTCAGACAGATACGTATCCTCAGCAGTCTGCCTTTCACCAGTGCAACGCACAAGCAAGGTAGGTGCCACGAATACGACTAGACGTCCTACTACCAAGTTAGGCAGCAGGTTTGAACGGGCCTTATACTCTTATCACTCATCGGTTTCAGGGACTTTTAACTCTCTTTTCAAAGTTCTTTTCATCTTTCCATCACTGTACTTGTTCGCTATCGGTCTCCGGGAGATATTTAGCCTTAGCAGAGGGATACCTGCCGATTAGCTCAGCATTCCCAAACTGAGCGACTCTTGCAAACAGTGAAGCACCCACGCGTTAGGAGGAAGGACGGGACTCTCACCCTCTGTGGCGCTCCATTCCAGAAGACTTACTCCTCCAACGTATGGCCCCCACCGCCGCTTGCACCACATGCCGACACAAGTGCCGGTTCAGGCTTGGGCTCTGCCCTGTTCACTCGCCGTTACTAGGAGCATCGCTGTTGCTTTCTTTTCCTGCGCTGAGTGATATGCTTAAGTTCAGCGCGTAGATCTGCAACCGCTGAGGTCGTTAGGAAAAAGCGCGACCTGATGAGTCAGCCGTAAGACGAATCCCACGAGACCGACTCATTGAGTCGCTCCTAAGCTTGCGCCTTAACTTGTTAGGAGTGACTCAGATGTGCCCCACCTGCACTTTTGCCTTAGATCACGAGGTTTTCCGGCTATGAAATTTGTAAGCGACACTCAACAGCTGCTGGGCACAGGCGAACCTGGCCCGCAAATGCGTTCGACGACCTGATGAGTCTCATGCTTCTGCAATTCCCATTGAATATCGCGTCTAGCTGCGGTCTTCATCGATCCCAGAGCCAAGACATCCACCGATAAGTGCAGTTGTTGTCACCCGCCTGCAGTACCCTAGAGCACTACAGGTGAGGACGCCAAAAGCAGATGCTTTGGGAAAGATTTTTGCCTTACTAAGACCTTGATCAGACTGGCCTCCGAGAAGGACCAGTACCGACTTTGGTAATGATCCTGCTGCAGGTTCACCTACAGCAACCTTGTTACGACTTTTGCTTCCTCTAGCTGAAAAATATTGCTTGGGTTCGGAACGCAACAATTGGAAATCCAAGAGTCGCAACCTCCCCCAAGCTCTATCCTACAGCCAATCGGTAGCAACGACGGGCGGTGTGTACAAATGGCAGGGACGTAATCAGTGCAAGCTGATGACTTGCGCCTACTAGGCATTCCTCATTCAAGGAGAATAATTGCAATCATCGATCCTCATCACGACGCAAGTTCAAAAGATTTCCCTTCCTCTTCAAGATAGGTTGCCGAAAGGCAATCAGACTCGTTGAATGCGTCAGTGTAGTGCGCGTGCAGCCTAGGACATTTAGGAGCATCACAGACCTGCTATTGGCTCGCTCTTCCGCGTGCTATAGACGCACGCAGTCCCCTTAAGAAGTGGATTCCTTGTTTCAAGTAAGGTCTAGGACCAGACTTGCCTTGCGGACAACAGGCTCACCTATTTAAGGGTCGAGATCTCGTTCGTTAACGGAATCAACCAGACAAATCACTCCACCAACCAGGAGCGGCCATGCACCACCACACAATGGATCGAGAAAGAGCTCTCAATCTGTCAATCCTTACATTGTCCTGACCTAGTAAAATTCCCCGTGTTGAGTCAAATTAAGCCGCATACTCCACGCCCGGTGGTGTCATTCCGTCAATTCCTTTAAGTTTCAGCCTTGCGAATGTACTCCCCCCTGAACCCATAATCTTTGATTTCTCGTTTCAAGGGTAGTGCCGTAGGGGCCATAGTGGTGCACCCTTCGATCCTGAGACGGCATCGTTTACAGTCGTGGACTACGACGGTATCTGATCATCTTCGATCCCCACACTCTCGTTCTTGATTAATGAAGACATTCTTGTCGAATGCTTTCGCAGAAGTTCGTCTTCCCGCGATCTAAGAATTTCACCTCTGACGTGGGAGTACGTACGACCCCGGCAGTCCCTATTGATCCCGCTGAACCGCGGTCTTACTTGAATCCGAAGATACGAGAAAGAATCCAACGGCTCGAATTACTCCTTCTCGGGCTGAAAACCAACAAAATAGAACCGAGAGGATCGATCCCTTGTTATTCCATGCTTTACCATTCAAGACTTACGCCTGCATTGGGCACGCTGGTTTGTTCACAGTAACATCGGTGGTCGACCCGTATGCGCATGGTATACGCGTAAGCGCTTTCAACTCCCGTGAAGGAGCCTACTCACAGGGTGCCATTACCACCGTTGATAGAGCCCAGGTCTTGATGTAGAGTGTTTGACCCATAGCAGAGCCATCGGACATTGCGCCTTCAAGATTTACCATGGCACCCTACAACCTGAGCTCTGGATCCAACTACGAGCTTTTTAACAGCAGCAGCATTAATATACGCTATTGGTGCTGGAATTACCGCGGGTGCTGGCACCAGACTTGTCCACCAATCGATACTCACTGACAGGTTTAGATATCATCCATTGCAATCTCCATAACACTGGTGCCAGAAGTCGCTATTTCTCTTCGCTGCCTCAGCAGTGTTGCTATTGGGCAATTTGCGCGCCTGCTGCCATCCTTAGATGTGGTAGCCGTTTCTCAGGCTCCCTCTCCGGAATCGAACCCTAATTCCCCGTTACCCGTTACAGCCACGGTAGTCCACTACACTACCGTCAAAAGCTGATAGGGCAGATACTCCTGCGGGCCTGCACCAGATCAAGTCTGTGTGCTATCGCTCGGTTGGCCTGTTTCATCCAAAGAACCACTGCTATTGCTAGCGTTGGTTTTCGTTTCGGTCAACTGCATCCCCTTCAGCCCAATAGGGTTTCCCCCATTGAGTGGAATCTGAGTGGGATTTTTCGGACAGGTATTAGCAATGGAGTTACCATTGTTATCCCACTGGACGCCAAAGGCACCTTTCCCGCGTGGATTGTAGCTGATTTAATGAGCCGTTTGCAGATCCACTGTTAATCCATTTACTCTGAGACTTGCATGGCTTAATCCTTGAAACAAGCATATGACTACTGGCAGGATCAACCAGGTTTCTTGTCACTCAAATCTTATTCCAGTCGCACAGGGACGGGGAAGAATTAGTGAGCAAGTGCCTTGAAGGTTGATGTTGTAACCGGCTCACCTGAGGAGAGGCATTCCGGTCCGGCCCATTCGAGCGATCCTAGCTTTTCCCCTGCAGGTTTTAGGTGATTTTCACCACCGTGTCTTCCCGACTGTTTTGCCTGTTGCGGAGCTCTTGCAAGCAAGATGACTCCAGGCTGGGACGAACCCGTTCAGTCAGGGGTCTTGCTGTGTGTAACATTAGCACAAGACCTAAACCTGCATCACGTACCCATCCTTCGGAACGGTGCGATGTGCAATATGTTAATATAGCTAGCTCGAAGAGATCCTTACCGAGACAAAGCCCGACGTAAGGCTAGCTATATTAGCACCGTCCTCAAGCAGTGTTGCCTTAGTAACACGTTGCACTGCTTGTTTGCCTACGTGGTATAGCCGGGCTATACAGGGAGGGTAATTTCCTAGGGGCGTCCCCCTATTCTACCCCCTCCCTATATTGGGCATGGACCCCCGGACCCAGCCCACCCGGCCAAAAAACAGGCATGACCCCCCCCCCCCCCTCACCCCCCCCCCCCCCTAGCCTAGGCTAGAGGGGGGGGAGGGGGGGGGGAGGGGGGGGGAGGTGGGTAGGACCCAGCCTGCCTAGACACACCCGTAGCCCAGCCAAGCAAGCTTGACTGGGCGAACCGTAGGAACCGGCCATAAGGCTCAAACCCTCGGAACAACAAGGCTCCTCGAAGTGTTACGCCCGCCGGACCATTCGGACTCGTATAGACCCGGTTGGAAGCACGGAGTCTGGATGTGAACTAGGAAGATAGCCATTCGCCGAAGCTAGACTTGGCCCGATAAACTCATGTGCCCTGACAAAGTCACGTATGTCTCTAGACTGGGTTCTGGCTTAGAGGCGTTCAGCCATAATCCATCCAGTGGTAGCATCACGGCACTGTCCGATCGGACAACCGTAGATACCAGGGACTAGAAATGGGAGTTCCTCTCGTACTACCCCATATTGCTGTCGACATACGCCGGCTCGAGGAGCTCTCTCTCCATCAGTAGGGTAAAACCAACCTGTCTCACGACGGTCTAAACCCAGCTCACGTTCCCTGTTAGTGGGTGAACAATCCAACCCTTAGACAATTCTGCTTGTCTAGGCTAGGAAGAGCCGACATCGAAGGATCAAAAAGCAACGTCGCTATGAACGCAAACCCGCAAACCCGCAAACCCGCAAACCCGCAAACCCGCAAACCCGCAAACCCGCAAACCCGCAAACCCGCAAACCCGCAAACCCGCAAACCCCCGCAAACCCGCAAACCCGCAAACCCGCAAACCCGCAAACCCGCAAACCCGCAAACCCGCAAACCCGCAAACCCGCAAACCCGCAAACCCGCAAACCCGCAAACCCGCAAACCCGCAAACCCGCAAACCCGCAAACCCGCAAACCCGCAAACCCGCAAACCCGCAAACCCGCAAACCCGCAAACCCGCAAACCCGCAAACCCGCAAACCCGCAAACCCGCAAACCCGCAAACCCGCAAACCCGCAAACCCGCAAACCCGCAAACCCGCAAACCCGCAAACCCGCAAACCCGCAAACCCGCAAACCCGCAAACCCGCAAACCCGCAAACCCGCAAACCCGCAAACCCGCAAACCCGCAAACCCGCAAACCCGCAAACCCGCAAACCCGCAAACCCGCAAACCCGCAAACCCGCAAACCCGCAAACCCGCAAACCCGCAAACCCGCAAACCCGCAAACCCGCAAACCCGCAAACCCGCAAACCCGCAAACCCGCAAACCCGCAAACCCGCAAACCCGCAAACCCGCAAACCCGCAAACCCGCAAACCCGCAAACCCGCAAACCCGCAAACCCGCAAACCCGCAAACCCGCAAACCCGCAAACCCGCAAACCCGCAAACCCGCAAACCCGCAAACCCGCAAACCCGCAAACCCGCAAACCCGCAAACCCGCAAACCCGCAAACCCGCAAACCCGCAAACCCGCAAACCCGCAAACCCGCAAACCCGCAAACCCGCAAACCCGCAAACCCGCAAACCCGCAAACCCGCAAACCCGCAAACCCGCAAACCCGCAAACCCGCAAACCCGCAAACCCGCAAACCCGCACTAGAAATATAAGCACCCGTGTCGAACCATCCTGCGTCATAGCACAGGTGCAGTGAGGAATGCCGTCTCGTCTCCGGAGTGACCTCTAGCACCGGTGGGTTTGTTGCTAACCTGTGGCGGCCTTGTTGACTGGTGCTGCAGTACACGGGTCGGCGGGCCGTGGCCCGGCGGTGGCGGTCGGCCGCTCCGCGTCGGGGCGCTTCGCGCCCCTCCTCTCCGCCTGGCCTCCCGCCACCGCCGGGCCACGGCCCGCCGACCCGTGTACTGCAGCACCAGTCAACAAGACTGCCACACAGGGCTGCAGGCATCATGTTCAGGCGTAAGCACCCGTAAGCACCCGTCAGTAGTCTGACTCTTCTCAAGAACTCACAGGGTCATTGTACACCTGTGAGGTCACCCGCATACCTACGTGCTGGTGCCATATGAGAAGTTAGCAGGGGCAGGGGTGGGATAGTACTGACGTGGGTGAAAAGTGGGGTTTTTGCCCAGACCCCCCCAAAATGGCCACTTTCTGCAGGAAAATCCAAAATTCAGTCACCCAAGTAAATCATGAAAAATTTCACCAAACATGTCTGTGTCACGTGTGGAGTCATATCCGGAGTCAGTGCGTGACACGGTGCCATCGGACGACCACGGAAACGGAGCAGAGGGTCCAGCAAAAAAATACCCCATCCTGGGCAAAATGGCCATTTTCCTAAGGAAAATCCAAAAATGAGTCACGCAAGTAAATAATTAAAATTTGCGAACCAAATTTTGGGCTCCAATCTGGGGCTGTTTCCGGAGTCCGTGCGTTTCACGGTGTATCTGGACCACCTCCGAAACATAGCAGAGTTAGTGCATGCAGTCTCGCAGTTTTTTGACCCCCCTACCCGCAATACAGTATAATAACCCGCAAACCCGCAATCCCGCAAACCCGCAAACCCGCAAACCCGCAAACCCGCAAACCCGCAAACCCGCAAACCCGCAAACCCGCAAACCCGCAAACCCGCAAACCCGCAAACCCGCAAACCCGCAAACCCGCAAACCCGCAAACCCGCAAACCCGCAAACCCGCAAACCCGCAAACCCGCAAACCCGCAAACCCGCAAACCCGCAAACCCGCAAACCCGCAAACCCGCAAACCCGCAAACCCGCAAACCCGCAAACCCGCAAACCCGCAAACCCGCAAACCCGCAAACCCGCAAACCCGCAAACCCGCAAACCCGCAAACCCGCAAACCCGCAAACCCGCAAACCCGCAAACCCGCAAACCCGCAAACCCGCAAACCCGCAAACCCGCAAACCCGCAAACCACAAACCCGCAAACCCGCAAACCCGCAAACCCGCAAACCCGCAAACCCGCAAACCCGCAAACCCGCAAACCCGCAAACCCGCAAACCCGCAAACCCGCAAACCCGCAAACCCGCAAACCCGCAAACCCGCAAACCCGCACTAGAAATATAAGCACCCGTGTCGAACCATCCTGCGTCATAGCACAGGTGCAGTGAGGAATGCCGTCTCGTCTCCGGAGTGACCTCTAGCACCGGTGGGTTTGTTGCTAACCTGTGGCGGCCTTGTTGACTGCAAACCCGCAAACCCGCAAACCCGCAAACCCGCAAACCCGCAAACCCGCAAACCCGCAAACCCGCAAACCCGCAAACCCGCAAACCCGCAAACCCGCAAACCCGCAAACCCGCAAACCCGCAAACCCGCAAACCCGCAAACCCGCAAACCCGCAAACCCGCAAACCCGCAAACCCGCAAACCTGCAAACCCGCAAACCCGCAAACCCGCAAACCCGCAAACCCGCAAACCCGCAAACCCGCAAACCCGCAAACCCGCAAACCCGCAAACCCGCAAACCCGCAAACCCGCAAACCCGCAAACCTGCAAACCCGCAAACCCGCAAACCCGCAAACCCGCAAACCCGCAAACCCGCAAACCCGCAAACCCGCAAACCACAAACCCGCAAACCCGCAAACCCGCAAACCCGCAAACCCGCAAACCCGCAAACCCGCAAACCCGCAAACCCGCAAACCCGCAAACCCGCAAACCCGCAAACCCGCAAACCCGCAAACCCGCAAACCCGCAAACCCGCAAACCCGCAAACCCGCACGAGAAATGAGCAAGCGTGTTGTTCAGGTGTGAACCTGTGTCGCGTCCCCCCCGCCCCCCCCCCCCCCACCCTTCCCTGCCTGCTCCCGCCCCTTGTTCATGTCTTTTGTTTGCAGCTCCGTCTTGTTCATGTGTTGTGTCATCTTGTACGTGCATCCACACACATCTCCCACACAGGAACCACACAAACTATGTCGCATGCACGTCTGCGGACCATTGAGGAGTACGTCTCGGCCGGCTACCGCTTTTGCTGGGATGGCCCATGGATGTGGAATCCAGAAGGCACTCGTCGTTGCTCTGTGCCGCTGATGATCCAGAATGAACGTGCGGGCTTGCTTTTCGCTGGCGAGCAGATTCCTGGGGAAGAGGAGGAGGATGACAGTTCTGATTCAAGCGACAGAAGGCGGGCTGCTGCGTTTCGGAAGAGCCGTCGGGAATCCGATGCCTCAACAGGAAGGGCACTCCATCGCCCTAGCCGTTGCCAGTTCCGGAATTGCTGCTACACTTCTTCGTGGGGGGCGGACCGCCCACAACCGGTTCAAGATTCCCCTCAACATTGACCCTTCCGAATGTAACAAACTCTGTTCCTTGCCCACAGAGTTTGAGGACTTGATCAGAAAAACGTCACTGATTGTTTGGGATGAGGTGGTGATGGCAAGGAGGGAATGTGTTGAGATTGTGGATCGGTCCTGTCGGAGGGTGAGGCAGAATGAGGCACCCTTTGGTGGGATTGTGACAGTGCTTGGTGGTGACATCAAGCAAATTCTTCCGGTGCATGACACCAGGGAGGGGGCAATTGCAGCAACACTCCACATGTCCCCTCTCTGGCCTGAAATTCAGAAGATAAGTTTGACCCAAATTATGAGGCAACAGGGTGACCTGGAATATGCACAGTTTTTGAGTGCAGTTGGGGATGGTTCCATGAATGAGGAAGATGGGACCATAAACCTCTTCAGCAAGATGTATGTCAAGAACGTGTTTCCTTCCAGTGCTGCTGCAATCAGAAGAAAAAATGACAGTTGCCACTACTACAGCCAGGAAGACCTGATTGAACACACCTTTCCAAATCTTTCGAAGAAGCAGAACAATCATCATGCTCCATCCTCCTTCTCCTCCTCATTCATTGGGAATGCAATGATCATGTGTCCAACAAACAGTGCACAGCGTGAGCTCAACCAAAAATGTCTGCAGAGGATGCCTGGGGAGGAGTTTCTCATTATCGGGCAGGACACCTGTGTTGAGGAGAATGTTCGTCCTGACCTTCTTGACAATGATGTGCTCAACCAAGTGGTGGTGACTGGAATCCCACTCCACACACTGCACCTCAAGGTTGGGGCACCTGTCATGCTTCTGAAGAACTTGAATCCTCCAGGAGGGCTGTGTAATGGGACACGGCTGATCTTGAAGAGGATTACCCCTCTCAACCTTCTGTGTGTTCCGATTGACAAACCTGACACCCTGGAAAGTGACTACATCTGCATCCCACGGGTCAAGAACGAACCAGATGCAAAAAAGGTTGGCTTTGCCATGAAGCGTGTCCAGTTTCCAGTTTCTCTTGCCTTTGCAAGCACAATCAACAAAGCACAGGGACAGACACTGGATCGGGTTGGGCTTGACCTGACTACAAACCAGTGCTTTGCACATGGACAGCTGTATGTTGCCCTCAGCAGGTGCCGTTCGTCTGATGCTGTGAAGGTTGCTGTTCCTGTGAGTAAGATGACAGGAAAAATGTTCCCAATTCAGAATCCTGTCTTCAAGGAGGTGCTTGATGTTGTGGGGAGGGAGGTGGAGGGGATATTTGCAAACCTGACTGATGCTGAGAAGGCAGCCATCAGAACAAAGTACCAGACAATTTCGGATGCAGCTTACTCGGCTTCTGTTCATCAAAACTCTAACCTCCCTCCTCCAACTGCAGAAGCCTTGCAAAGAAATGCACCCCTCCCCAACACAGTGGCACACCTTGAGTTTGCTGAAGATGACGATGATGATGACGATGATGATGATGGCATGCCTTTTCCTCAGTATCATCTTCCTGACTCTAACCGCGACGGTGATCGACTGAGTTTTTTCCCCCCAAACCTGAAGAGAACAGGAGCACAGCTTGAAAGAACAACAGTCTCCCTTCGGGTCCGCCAGTTTCTGGCAGCTGCAGGGCTTCCCTGTACCGCCGTTGTTGACGTTCCTGGAGACGGTCATTGCTTTTACCACTCCCTTTTGTGCTACAGTCAAATCAGAAGAAGAGTTCCTGGGGTGGGGACGGCTGCCCTGGACCAACGGGCTTCCGCAAAGCTCCTTCGTGAACATGTCTGGAAGGATCCCTTTCCAGAGGGACTGAGACACTTGGTTTCAATTGCATCTTTTGTTCATTGGCAGGGCTTGGGTCTGGAATGTCAGAAAGGAGTCCAGGACTACTGCAACTTGCATCGAGTGATGAACTCGCCATTCTGGGCTGACAGCATTGCTGTGTATCTAACCGCTGTTGTTTTGCAGATCTGCATTGTTGTCATTCTCACAGAAGATGCAGACAATGGCCTTGGACAGAAGGTCAGTGAGCACAAATACAACACCCCGAAGGCAGCCAACACCTTTTACATTATTTGTGACAACAGCGTACACTTCTTGCAGTTCTCTGCATACGGATACAGCAAGGTTCAGCAGAGCCTTACAACAACTGTGTCTCCATGATGGTCGGCCGCAAAACCAAAATCCCTAGCATCTCTTGCCTTCCCACATGTGCCACTATTGATTCATTCACCTGCTTTTCCCTGAAAGACGCTCCTAACCTGTGCCAAGCCTGCCGCGATGTGTGTACTCCTCCCAGGCTCGATCTAACACAGTCTTCAGGCACACAAACCACAACCGACAGAGAGACAGACTCTGCAGAAAAATTCATGAATCCGACAGAGACAGCAGCACCAACCCCGCCCCATCCTCTGACCCCAACTCTTCCCCACATTGCCTTCCGATTGCATTGATTACGCAGGCACCACAACACACAGGCACACCTCCATGCATACACACAACAACACAGCACAGGAACCCTCAACCGGAACACTGAATATGCAAAAAAAAGGCGAAAAAGGCTGACATTCCCTTACGGATCCATATGGTCGTCCCCTACGTCTTTTTGCTCGTCCGATGTCGCAAGTGCTTGTTTTTGGCTCACCATTGTCACCGACATGCCGTACCGTCGGTTTTGAGGCCGTTTTCGCCGCGGAAACGCTATAAAACTACTATGGGCGATTTCCCTAAGGAATTTCCAACCAAAACGTTGGATTTCCCGATGGCACCCAACATGGACGGATTTTCGAGTGGCTGAAATCCGAAATTGTTTTCGGGGAGGTACACCCCCCGGAAATTTCACCATCGAAGGAATTTTGCAGTTCTGAGCTGTTTCGAAAATATTGCCGACGTCACCAAAAACACGATTTTTGCAGGGATTTTTGGCTGGTTTGGTGAAACTCAGAGTTTTTATCAAAGTCGAACAGAATTCTGAGCAGAAAAGTGGCGGCCCCACTTACTTTTGGGATAGACGCGCTCCGTTCTTTACACGGTAAAGAAAATCGACAAAAAATTCGAAAAACAAAAAATGTTGCTAAAGGGTCACCCTAAAAACCTGGATTCCCACTATACATTATAGTAACCACAGGGACCCCTGGCTGGGGGACCGATTTTTTATCTTCCACTAATTTCTGTGAAAACTGACCGACATTCCCGGGTCGCTACCCATACCTAGCGGAACGTGGTGGTGCGTTGTCATCAGTTTTCTGGCCGTTTTCGCCGCGGAAACGCTATAAAACTACTATGGGCGATTTCCCTAAGGAATTTCCAACCAAAACGTTGGATTTCCCGATGGCACCCAACATGGACGGATTTTCGAGTGGCTGAAATCCGAAATTGTTTTCGGGGAGGTACACCCCCCGGAAATTTCACCATCGAAGGAATTTTGCAGTTCTGAGCTGTTTCGAAAATATTGCCGACGTCACCAAAAACACGATTTTTGCAGGGATTTTTGGCTGGTTTGGTGAAACTCAGAGTTTTTATCAAAGTCGAACAGAATTCTGAGCAGAAAAGTGGCGGCCCCACTTACTTTTGGGATAGACGCGCTCCGTTCTTTACACGGTAAAGAAAATCGACAAAAAATTCGAAAAACAAAAAATGTTGCTAAAGGGTCACCCTAAAAACCTGGATTCCCACTATACATTATAGTAACCACAGGGACCCCTGGCTGGGGGACCGATTTTTTATCTTCCACTAATTTCTGTGAAAACTGACCGACATTCCCGGGTCGCTACCCATACCTAGCGGAACGTGGTGGTGCGTTGTCATCAGTTTTCTGGCCGTTTTCGCCGCGGAAACGCTATAAAACTACTATGGGCGATTTCCCTAAGGAATTTCCAACCAAAACGTTGGATTTCCCGATGGCACCCAACATGGACGGATTTTCGAGTGGCTGAAATCCGAAATTGTTTTCGGGGAGGTACACCCCCCGGAAATTTCACCATCGAAGGAATTTTGCAGTTCTGAGCTGTTTCGAAAATATTGCCGACGTCACCAAAAACACGATTTTTGCAGGGATTTTTGGCTGGTTTGGTGAAACTCAGAGTTTTTATCAAAGTCGAACAGAATTCTGAGCAGAAAAGTGGCGGCCCCACTTACTTTTGGGATAGACGCGCTCCGTTCTTTACACGGTAAAGAAAATCGACAAAAAATTCGAAAAACAAAAAATGTTGCTAAAGGGTCACCCTAAAAACCTGGATTCCCACTATACATTATAGTAACCACAGGGACCCCTGGCTGGGGGACCGATTTTTTATCTTCCACTAATTTCTGTGAAAACTGACCGACATTCCCGGGTCGCTACCCATACCTAGCGGAACGTGGTGGTGCGTTGTCATCAGTTTTCTGGCCGTTTTCGCCGCGGAAACGCTATAAAACTACTATGGGCGATTTCCCTAAGGAATTTCCAACCAAAACGTTGGATTTCCCGATGGCACCCAACATGGACGGATTTTCGAGTGGCTGAAATCCGAAATTGTTTTCGGGGAGGTACACCCCCCGGAAATTTCACCATCGAAGGAATTTTGCAGTTCTGAGCTGTTTCGAAAATATTGCCGACGTCACCAAAAACACGATTTTTGCAGGGATTTTTGGCTGGTTTGGTGAAACTCAGAGTTTTTATCAAAGTCGAACAGAATTCTGAGCAGAAAAGTGGCGGCCCCACTTACTTTTGGGATAGACGCGCTCCGTTCTTTACACGGTAAAGAAAATCGACAAAAAATTCGAAAAACAAAAAATGTTGCTAAAGGGTCACCCTAAAAACCTGGATTCCCACTATACATTATAGTAACCACAGGGACCCCTGGCTGGGGGACCGATTTTTTATCTTCCACTAATTTCTGTGAAAACTGACCGACATTCCCGGGTCGCTACCCATACCTAGCGGAACGTGGTGGTGCGTTGTCATCAGTTTTCTGGCCGTTTTCGCCGCGGAAACGCTATAAAACTACTATGGGCGATTTCCCTAAGGAATTTCCAACCAAAACGTTGGATTTCCCGATGGCACCCAACATGGACGGATTTTCGAGTGGCTGAAATCCGAAATTGTTTTCGGGGAGGTACACCCCCCGGAAATTTCACCATCGAAGGAATTTTGCAGTTCTGAGCTGTTTCGAAAATATTGCCGACGTCACCAAAAACACGATTTTTGCAGGGATTTTTGGCTGGTTTGGTGAAACTCAGAGTTTTTATCAAAGTCGAACAGAATTCTGAGCAGAAAAGTGGCGGCCCCACTTACTTTTGGGATAGACGCGCTCCGTTCTTTACACGGTAAAGAAAATCGACAAAAAATTCGAAAAACAAAAAATGTTGCTAAAGGGTCACCCTAAAAACCTGGATTCCCACTATACATTATAGTAACCACAGGGACCCCTGGCTGGGGGACCGATTTTTTATCTTCCACTAATTTCTGTGAAAACTGACCGACATTCCCGGGTCGCTACCCATACCTAGCGGAACGTGGTGGTGCGTTGTCATCAGTTTTCTGGCCGTTTTCGCCGCGGAAACGCTATAAAACTACTATGGGCGATTTCCCTAAGGAATTTCCAACCAAAACGTTGGATTTCCCGATGGCACCCAACATGGACGGATTTTCGAGTGGCTGAAATCCGAAATTGTTTTCGGGGAGGTACACCCCCCGGAAATTTCACCATCGAAGGAATTTTGCAGTTCTGAGCTGTTTCGAAAATATTGCCGACGTCACCAAAAACACGATTTTTGCAGGGATTTTTGGCTGGTTTGGTGAAACTCAGAGTTTTTATCAAAGTCGAACAGAATTCTGAGCAGAAAAGTGGCGGCCCCACTTACTTTTGGGATAGACGCGCTCCGTTCTTTACACGGTAAAGAAAATCGACAAAAAATTCGAAAAACAAAAAATGTTGCTAAAGGGTCACCCTAAAAACCTGGATTCCCACTATACATTATAGTAACCACAGGGACCCCTGGCTGGGGGACCGATTTTTTATCTTCCACTAATTTCTGTGAAAACTGACCGACATTCCCGGGTCGCTACCCATACCTAGCGGAACGTGGTGGTGCGTTGTCATCAGTTTTCTGGCCGTTTTCGCCGCGGAAACGCTATAAAACTACTATGGGCGATTTCCCTAAGGAATTTCCAACCAAAACGTTGGATTTCCCGATGGCACCCAACATGGACGGATTTTCGAGTGGCTGAAATCCGAAATTGTTTTCGGGGAGGTACACCCCCCGGAAATTTCACCATCGAAGGAATTTTGCAGTTCTGAGCTGTTTCGAAAATATTGCCGACGTCACCAAAAACACGATTTTTGCAGGGATTTTTGGCTGGTTTGGTGAAACTCAGAGTTTTTATCAAAGTCGAACAGAATTCTGAGCAGAAAAGTGGCGGCCCCACTTACTTTTGGGATAGACGCGCTCCGTTCTTTACACGGTAAAGAAAATCGACAAAAAATTCGAAAAACAAAAAATGTTGCTAAAGGGTCACCCTAAAAACCTGGATTCCCACTATACATTATAGTAACCACAGGGACCCCTGGCTGGGGGACCGATTTTTTATCTTCCACTAATTTCTGTGAAAACTGACCGACATTCCCGGGTCGCTACCCATACCTAGCGGAACGTGGTGGTGCGTTGTCATCAGTTTTCTGGCCGTTTTCGCCGCGGAAACGCTATAAAACTACTATGGGCGATTTCCCTAAGGAATTTCCAACCAAAACGTTGGATTTCCCGATGGCACCCAACATGGACGGATTTTCGAGTGGCTGAAATCCGAAATTGTTTTCGGGGAGGTACACCCCCCGGAAATTTCACCATCGAAGGAATTTTGCAGTTCTGAGCTGTTTCGAAAATATTGCCGACGTCACCAAAAACACGATTTTTGCAGGGATTTTTGGCTGGTTTGGTGAAACTCAGAGTTTTTATCAAAGTCGAACAGAATTCTGAGCAGAAAAGTGGCGGCCCCACTTACTTTTGGGATAGACGCGCTCCGTTCTTTACACGGTAAAGAAAATCGACAAAAAATTCGAAAAACAAAAAATGTTGCTAAAGGGTCACCCTAAAAACCTGGATTCCCACTATACATTATAGTAACCACAGGGACCCCTGGCTGGGGGACCGATTTTTTATCTTCCACTAATTTCTGTGAAAACTGACCGACATTCCCGGGTCGCTACCCATACCTAGCGGAACGTGGTGGTGCGTTGTCATCAGTTTTCTGGCCGTTTTCGCCGCGGAAACGCTATAAAACTACTATGGGCGATTTCCCTAAGGAATTTCCAACCAAAACGTTGGATTTCCCGATGGCACCCAACATGGACGGATTTTCGAGTGGCTGAAATCCGAAATTGTTTTCGGGGAGGTACACCCCCCGGAAATTTCACCATCGAAGGAATTTTGCAGTTCTGAGCTGTTTCGAAAATATTGCCGACGTCACCAAAAACACGATTTTTGCAGGGATTTTTGGCTGGTTTGGTGAAACTCAGAGTTTTTATCAAAGTCGAACAGAATTCTGAGCAGAAAAGTGGCGGCCCCACTTACTTTTGGGATAGACGCGCTCCGTTCTTTACACGGTAAAGAAAATCGACAAAAAATTCGAAAAACAAAAAATGTTGCTAAAGGGTCACCCTAAAAACCTGGATTCCCACTATACATTATAGTAACCACAGGGACCCCTGGCTGGGGGACCGATTTTTTATCTTCCACTAATTTCTGTGAAAACTGACCGACATTCCCGGGTCGCTACCCATACCTAGCGGAACGTGGTGGTGCGTTGTCATCAGTTTTCTGGCCGTTTTCGCCGCGGAAACGCTATAAAACTACTATGGGCGATTTCCCTAAGGAATTTCCAACCAAAACGTTGGATTTCCCGATGGCACCCAACATGGACGGATTTTCGAGTGGCTGAAATCCGAAATTGTTTTCGGGGAGGTACACCCCCCGGAAATTTCACCATCGAAGGAATTTTGCAGTTCTGAGCTGTTTCGAAAATATTGCCGACGTCACCAAAAACACGATTTTTGCAGGGATTTTTGGCTGGTTTGGTGAAACTCAGAGTTTTTATCAAAGTCGAACAGAATTCTGAGCAGAAAAGTGGCGGCCCCACTTACTTTTGGGATAGACGCGCTCCGTTCTTTACACGGTAAAGAAAATCGACAAAAAATTCGAAAAACAAAAAATGTTGCTAAAGGGTCACCCTAAAAACCTGGATTCCCACTATACATTATAGTAACCACAGGGACCCCTGGCTGGGGGACCGATTTTTTATCTTCCACTAATTTCTGTGAAAACTGACCGACATTCCCGGGTCGCTACCCATACCTAGCGGAACGTGGTGGTGCGTTGTCATCAGTTTTCTGGCCGTTTTCGCCGCGGAAACGCTATAAAACTACTATGGGCGATTTCCCTAAGGAATTTCCAACCAAAACGTTGGATTTCCCGATGGCACCCAACATGGACGGATTTTCGAGTGGCTGAAATCCGAAATTGTTTTCGGGGAGGTACACCCCCCGGAAATTTCACCATCGAAGGAATTTTGCAGTTCTGAGCTGTTTCGAAAATATTGCCGACGTCACCAAAAACACGATTTTTGCAGGGATTTTTGGCTGGTTTGGTGAAACTCAGAGTTTTTATCAAAGTCGAACAGAATTCTGAGCAGAAAAGTGGCGGCCCCACTTACTTTTGGGATAGACGCGCTCCGTTCTTTACACGGTAAAGAAAATCGACAAAAAATTCGAAAAACAAAAAATGTTGCTAAAGGGTCACCCTAAAAACCTGGATTCCCACTATACATTATAGTAACCACAGGGACCCCTGGCTGGGGGACCGATTTTTTATCTTCCACTAATTTCTGTGAAAACTGACCGACATTCCCGGGTCGCTACCCATACCTAGCGGAACGTGGTGGTGCGTTGTCATCAGTTTTCTGGCCGTTTTCGCCGCGGAAACGCTATAAAACTACTATGGGCGATTTCCCTAAGGAATTTCCAACCAAAACGTTGGATTTCCCGATGGCACCCAACATGGACGGATTTTCGAGTGGCTGAAATCCGAAATTGTTTTCGGGGAGGTACACCCCCCGGAAATTTCACCATCGAAGGAATTTTGCAGTTCTGAGCTGTTTCGAAAATATTGCCGACGTCACCAAAAACACGATTTTTGCAGGGATTTTTGGCTGGTTTGGTGAAACTCAGAGTTTTTATCAAAGTCGAACAGAATTCTGAGCAGAAAAGTGGCGGCCCCACTTACTTTTGGGATAGACGCGCTCCGTTCTTTACACGGTAAAGAAAATCGACAAAAAATTCGAAAAACAAAAAATGTTGCTAAAGGGTCACCCTAAAAACCTGGATTCCCACTATACATTATAGTAACCACAGGGACCCCTGGCTGGGGGACCGATTTTTTATCTTCCACTAATTTCTGTGAAAACTGACCGACATTCCCGGGTCGCTACCCATACCTAGCGGAACGTGGTGGTGCGTTGTCATCAGTTTTCTGGCCGTTTTCGCCGCGGAAACGCTATAAAACTACTATGGGCGATTTCCCTAAGGAATTTCCAACCAAAACGTTGGATTTCCCGATGGCACCCAACATGGACGGATTTTCGAGTGGCTGAAATCCGAAATTGTTTTCGGGGAGGTACACCCCCCGGAAATTTCACCATCGAAGGAATTTTGCAGTTCTGAGCTGTTTCGAAAATATTGCCGACGTCACCAAAAACACGATTTTTGCAGGGATTTTTGGCTGGTTTGGTGAAACTCAGAGTTTTTATCAAAGTCGAACAGAATTCTGAGCAGAAAAGTGGCGGCCCCACTTACTTTTGGGATAGACGCGCTCCGTTCTTTACACGGTAAAGAAAATCGACAAAAAATTCGAAAAACAAAAAATGTTGCTAAAGGGTCACCCTAAAAACCTGGATTCCCACTATACATTATAGTAACCACAGGGACCCCTGGCTGGGGGACCGATTTTTTATCTTCCACTAATTTCTGTGAAAACTGACCGACATTCCCGGGTCGCTACCCATACCTAGCGGAACGTGGTGGTGCGTTGTCATCAGTTTTCTGGCCGTTTTCGCCGCGGAAACGCTATAAAACTACTATGGGCGATTTCCCTAAGGAATTTCCAACCAAAACGTTGGATTTCCCGATGGCACCCAACATGGACGGATTTTCGAGTGGCTGAAATCCGAAATTGTTTTCGGGGAGGTACACCCCCCGGAAATTTCACCATCGAAGGAATTTTGCAGTTCTGAGCTGTTTCGAAAATATTGCCGACGTCACCAAAAACACGATTTTTGCAGGGATTTTTGGCTGGTTTGGTGAAACTCAGAGTTTTTATCAAAGTCGAACAGAATTCTGAGCAGAAAAGTGGCGGCCCCACTTACTTTTGGGATAGACGCGCTCCGTTCTTTACACGGTAAAGAAAATCGACAAAAAATTCGAAAAACAAAAAATGTTGCTAAAGGGTCACCCTAAAAACCTGGATTCCCACTATACATTATAGTAACCACAGGGACCCCTGGCTGGGGGACCGATTTTTTATCTTCCACTAATTTCTGTGAAAACTGACCGACATTCCCGGGTCGCTACCCATACCTAGCGGAACGTGGTGGTGCGTTGTCATCAGTTTTCTGGCCGTTTTCGCCGCGGAAACGCTATAAAACTACTATGGGCGATTTCCCTAAGGAATTTCCAACCAAAACGTTGGATTTCCCGATGGCACCCAACATGGACGGATTTTCGAGTGGCTGAAATCCGAAATTGTT
>OY723279.1:2014692-2322397 GCA_963210315.1 Rhynchopus euleeides
AAGACCTTAGTTCGATCTTCAGCAATATTACGTTGACAGCGGGTGAACCCAGCAGGTTCCTGCACACACCCGCCCCCCGCGCCCCCACCACACGCACGTTCGTGCCCCCCCCCCCCCCCACCACACACTCAGTTGACTCCAACACTCACATCCCCCACGAGGACTCTTATTTGCGTGGCAGCAAGTGGCAACATAGTGTGAGAGAAATGCCACACTGCAAAAGTACGCTTGAGTCACAGAGCGGCAGCAGAATACAGGTTGGAGTTTTGCCGCTCAGCGGATCATCTCACGCGGTGTACGCGTGTGCATTGATGGCAGAGACTGCCTCTTCGAAAGAAGCCAGCACATTCTTCGGGATGGTGGTGGGCTGGAGAATGTCGTCCTCCCACTCGACGACTTTCGGCCCAGTCGCAGCAGGATAGCCCTTCCGCAGGGTCCGGTCGAACTGGTTGGGTAGGTCCTGGTTGCAGGCATGGAAGAGGATTCGGGCCCGAGTTGATGCGTGCGCTGCCATGCGGGACGGGGGGAGCACACGGCGCGCGATAGAAAACACGCTGTCACACCCCAGAGTCGATGCAGTCACCGCCAGCAGATCAAGGCACAGAGTACGCAGCGCGCACTCCCCGTAGTTCAGCCAGAAGGAGTCCACATCGCCCTTCATGCCCTCCTTCTTGGAGTGATCCACATACTCTACCCACGCCGCCTCCTCGACTTCACGGAACGCCGGAATCCAGGCAGTGATATCCTGGAAGGACATCAGGTTGTCAGTGTTCCCCATGATCTTGACAGCACGTGGGTTCACGTGTCTCATCGCCTTCCAGTAGTAGTACGACCCCTCCGACTTGTTCCCCCACCACCGCACCTTCAGCTCCTCTGAGAGGACAGCTGCGACTGGGGACTTGGCATCCAGCAGGTCTTCCAGGGACTTCTTTTCCCGCTCGAGAAATTCTTTCTCTTTTTCCGTCTTGGCGTACGCGATGTTGTCAAGGTCCTGAATCTTCCCCTCCATGTCACCCCAAACAGAGTGGCTGTGCGACTTCTTCGAGGGGGTGGTGTAGGAAGCCAGCAGCTCCATGATCGGCGAATTTGCCCGCTCCATCTCCAGCAACTCCTTCTCCAGCCGTGTGACCCCCAGATCCTTGAGCAGCTGGCCCAGCTTCCCCATGCTGGGTGTCGTACTGCCCTGTTGGAGCTCGGTGCTCACGAACACGAACAGCGCCTTCATGCGCTGGCGCACGTGGGTGTACACTTCGATGCGAGACGAGTACCGAGTATCACCTGGGAGGGGGCACTTCACAGCCGGCACCTTCTCCTTTGTGTTGTTCTTTTTTGCAGCGTCGAGAACAGCATGCGCTGCTGGAAGGATATCCTTGAGGGTGGTAGCGGTGGAGACTGCCTCGTTCGGCTGGCGGAGGGCTGCACGGATCTTCCCGGCGCACGATTCGAAGAGATCGGCTTCCTCCTGCGGCGTGCAGTCCTCCCTGAGTTCTTCGACTTCCCCGAGGATGGTCTCCAGCGATGACACAGCAACTCCGGAGAGACACTCCATCTGCACTTCGACCCACCGTCTGTGCCGATACTTGTTCTCATCCCCGCCCAGCAAGTTGTTGAGTAGGCGGGACACCTCGAAGGCGGCACACCCCGGGAACTTCTTCTCCAGGTTGGCCAGCATCCAGGTCTCGCAGACGTCGCCACAGTTGTTCACCAAGTGTGGGACGCACGACACGAAGGGGACACCGAATGCTTCGGCGAGTTCACGGCTTGCAGCTGCGTTGGACCCGCCCTTGTCGGATCTGATGAGGAAGGGGGGGGGCAAGCTGAGGCGCGTCAGCTCGCGCTTGATGTCCTGCGACAGCTCGACCCCGGTCTGGCTCCCCCTCCGCTCCTCCGGACGTATGAAGATCAGCGATGCGGCGAATCCTACAGCGCTGAGGATGATGGCCGTCGCCTTCGTGTCGCCAATCCCACTGTTGTCATGCGACATGCAGTACCTCCCCCCCTTCAGCTTGGCCGTGATGACCTTCTCGCTGTCCTTCGTCAGCTCGTCGCCCAGCTTCTTCACCAGCGGAGCAACCTTCGGGGGGTCCTTGGGGATGCGTGTGCCTGCGAGGCAGGAGAGTACACCCTGCATCGCGCCCGCTGTGATCCCCGTGTAGAGCACCCCTTTCGCGATTTTGTCATGCAGAGCGGTTTCACTCGCTTCAAATGCAGTCACAATTGTGACCTGCCCCTCTTCCCCCTTCTTCTGCCTTGATTTCTTCCCCACGTGCTTGCTGCCGGTGAAGTGGTCCCCCAGGTCGCCTGCCTGGACATGGGGCATCCACAACACCTCGCAGATATCGCAGGAGGGGACCTCCTGAGCCGCTGCGTAAACGCTCGTCAGCTGCTTGGAATTCCTGTAGTGTGATTTGATGTCGCCGACCTTCACGCAGACACAGTCGGTGTGCTTCTTCATCTCCCTGCGGAGAGCATCGCCCAGTACCTTCCTCTGGGAGGGGGCAGGTGGGGGGTCAGCAGGGGGTGCGGCCGGCGCGTCGTCACCAACGTCCTCCGCCGGGGGATCTGCCAGGGCCCCCAGGTCCTGCGCGAGCTGCCTCCTGGCAGCAGTCTTCGCCCCCGCCTTCTTGCCCCGCTTCTTTTTGGGCTTTTCCTCCTCCTCCGTGCCTCTTTCGCCAGCCAGGATGCGGGCCTTGGCAATGGCTGTGGCCAGCTGGGGCTTCGTGCCGGCCGCCTCCACCCCCTCCGCCTTCGCCAGGTCCACCAGAAACGACTTCGCCTTTTTCTGCAGCAACAGGGCTGCAGCATCTACGGCAACAGTTTGTGCCTGTGACAGCTCCGCAGTAATAGAATCCTCATCGGAGTCAGCCGCTCTCTTTGCCATATTGCGGCTGCTTGTGTGTGCCAGGTGTGGAAGTGAGGAACGCGCATACATACAAGCATGCAAAAAAGCGAATGTTATTTGGACCGTGCAGGCTTTTGCAGGATTGGGGGTGGGATGAGAGATTCCTGGGCTGATACCATCCTAGTCCGTCGAGCCGAGGTCAGTTTCTGAGCAAAGATGTTCTGTAACCCCTTCCCAATAGGGAAACCCCTGCAGAAAAACTAAGGTCTTAGAATTAAGAGGTTAAAACGCGGAATCTCTTAATAAGGTCTGAATATATCCATGACTCCCGTTTTTTGGTAAAACACACCCCGTGTGGTAGAGAAAATACGGCAAGAGTCTCGGTGGGTCGGAAGAGCAGATGGTTCCCGCAACAGCTCCCGGGGAGCGGCGGGTATTTCGCATAGGATGCTGGATGTGTGAACACGTTTGTGCGGTTTGCCCTGTGTTGTGTGAACATATGTGTATGTGTGTGTGTATGCTCCACCCAACCCGACACATTTTCTGTACTTCAGACAGGTAAGGTCACTCGACACGCGGGGGGGGGGGTTTTTTTTGTTGTGTGTTTTTTCTGCCAGCCGACATCACTAGCGCCAGCGAGAAAAAAGTGGAAGCGATCAATGCAAAAATCATCTGAAAGGAAGACTCGAGAGACTGCTGCTGTATTTTGGGTTGAATTAGCCCCCCCTACCCCCCCCCCCCCCAGCCTCCCGCCCCAACCCTCCCAAGCCCCACCACGCGCCCCTCGCTTCACTGTCCCGTGGCACGCATCATGTGCCTGTGTTTGCTTGTCGCCCAGCGTGGCAGCGGTCCATTGTGTAAAAAACAGAGCACACCAGGCAGCGTTTTGACAACCGGCCTGTTGAACCATCCCACAGTCGCCGTGGTGCCGCGACACGGCAGGTTGTCCCGGCGGTCAGCCCCCACCTTCGCACACTGCACACACCGCCAGGACACTCTCCAGGAAGGCGTTTCTGCTGGTCTCAGTGTCGGGGCAAGGTTGCGGAGAAGGGTTGCGAACACTCTACGGATTCAGAAACATGGATGTGTCTGTTCGTCACAGCGGGACCGGGGACAGCTGTGTCGTCGGTGTTCTGGAAGGAGGGACCGTGCTCAGGCTGAAGGCGGATGCGCTCAAGGAGATGTTTCCGGGTTCTATCAACGCAGACCGTGAGGCAGAATGCGTGGCAGCGCGCATCGAAGGGCGTGAGGATGAGCTGGGCGATGCACAGCGCGTTGCCGACACGGGTCTGGAGGATGGGGGTGCTGTCAAGCTCGTCCCACGCTGGCCCGACGTCAAGTCACCCGCAGTCTACTCCTCCACGCACGGCAAGGAGGTCGAGTGCATCACCGTGTCACGATGCGGCACCCTGTGTTCCGTCGGTTTCACCGAAGGACACGTCACCGTGTTTGGCACCAGGACTGCTGAGGTGGTGGCGGACCTCACGCATGGGGAGACTGTCATCGTGTGCACTGCGTTCTCTGTCTGCGGGACGTGGCTGGCAACGTACTCACAGGACAGCAGCATCTGCGTGTGGCTGACGGCAACGTGGGAGCAGGTGTGGTGTCTGGAGGAGCACGACAGGGATCCGTGGACAGCAGTGTGGACACACTGCGGGCGGATCGTGTCGGCTGTCATGAGCGGCAAGGTGCGTGTGTGGGACTTGGAGGGCACACCAAGCGCTACATCGCTGGGTGGTGATGGTTCTGTTTTCAGCATTGCGGTGTCAACTTCGACCATCTTCACCGGATCGGGTGACGGCAGCATCCGTGTGTATGGCATTGGCTCCCTCACACACACCAACACGTTGGGCGGACACACCAAAGGCGTTTTCAGCGTCGCCCTGACCAATGACGAACAGCACCTGGCGTCATGTTCCAGCGACATGTCACTGAAGATATGGTGCACCACCACCCTCACCTGCATCCGGACTGTGGTCGTTGCTGATCTGCCATACGTGCTTGCCGTGTCGAAGCCACGCGACACTGTCGCCGTGTCCTGTCGCGATCACAGCAAGTTCTTCAGCCTCAGCACCTTGCAGTACCTGGGGAAGGTGGAGATGCAAGGCGTGCTTGTTGCACTCAGCCCCTGCGGGAAGTTTGTCTTCACACCCGGCGACGCTTCTGTCATTGCGCGCTCTGTGTGTGACGCGTTGTTACCTGAGGAAAGCAGTTAGCGACATCCGCACCTGCTTCCCATTTTTATCGCCATGCCGGCTTTGCCCTTGCATCCCTGCCAGACTGCCCTGTCCTCCTGCTGGCTGGATGCAGCCGCGCACTGTGATACACACCAACGTGCCCCATCTCCCTTCAACTGTCTCCTGATGGTGTCAACTTTGCGGGGTCTTCGCCCCTGCACCTCCAGTGCCGAAAACGGTGCGTTTTGGATGCATTTCCTCCGATTAATCAGAGGACAATGCGCCGAATTACCATCCACACAGCGCAGCCTTGTGGATTGGAGGAACTACGGCATTAGTGAGGACTGGCGTCATCACCTCTGTCATGTTTCCCTTTCTTCGTTTCCCACCACACCTTCTGTACTTCAGACAGCACAAACACACAGCACACGGTCGTGAGATTTTGTGCAGAGGGGTGGTGGAAGCGGTCAACAAAGCTATTTCTCTTCGTTCCGTTTTTGTGTTTCCAGAGCGCTAAGTAAGTTACGAACAGAAGGACGTCTAGCACGTGCATTTCAAAAAAAAAATGCCGAAAGTTTGCCAAAGGCGAAGGCCCTCTTTTGAACCCTTCAATAGCCACCGTGTTCCCGACGCTGTGCCACCAACCAGTGCTGCCAATTGAGTGGCGCCCTCAGGCATTGTCGGCACTGCCAAAAGAAGAACAGTCCCAGAACATGTCTTCTGTCGCCACGATTTGTTTCTGAGGAGGAGGTCACGACGTTTCTCTCGAGAAGTTGGAAGACGCCTCACCCCTCACCCTTTCCCCACCCCACCCCACCCCATCCCCCTTTACGAGCACCTGCCCCGAGGCGATCTCTCTCTCTGAGCCCCCCTCCCCTCACCCACGCACACGACATGCTTCAGATCAGTATCGGGTGCCAGAGGAAGCCACACAATGCTCGCATCGTTCGCGCTGCTTTCCGCAGCGGCAGGCGTGGTCTACAACGACTCGACCCGCCCCCCGGATGTCAACGGGATGCTGACCACGCTGCGCGCCTTTGAGGACGCCGCGAAGGCGAACGGCAACAGCCGCTCCATCGCTAAGGGGTACAACGACAGTGCGGCTTACGTCCTCTCCCAGCTGGAGCAATACTCGGACGTCTTCTCCATCGAGAAGCAGTACTTCACGGTCCCCGTCTCCACCATCGTCGAGGAGCCTGAGCTCTCCCTCCTGGGTACGGACCCCGCCATCAAGCCTGTCCGCTGCAACGCGGGCACCGGGTGGCAGCACTACGAGACCGGGTGCGAGTTCGCCGCCGTGCGCTACGGCGGGAACACCAACGGCCGCCTCGAGGTGACCGCCAAGGTTGAGTTCGTCGCCTCCCCCTGCACCAAGGAGGGGTGGTTCACCTACACGCCGGGCACCGTCGCCATGTTCGAGTACCCCTCTGCCTGCACCACCTTTGAGGCGGTGACGCTCGCCCAGGCGGCAAAGGCTGCTGCGGTGCTCCTCGCCAACACCGACGGCAAGATGGGCGTCCCCGGGGGCCGCGTCTTCGACTCCAGCACCTGGAAGCTGGGTGTGGAGCTCCCCTCCATCCCGACGCTGGGCGTCAGCGCCTCCATCAAGAACGCCATCCTGCAGAGGGCGCACCCTCTCGCCGTGCACATGGTTGTGAACAACGAGATCAAGCTGCACCGCACCTTCAACATCATCGCCACGACGCGCCTCGGCAACCTCGACAAGGTCGTGATGGTCGGCTCCCACCTGGACTCCGTGCCGGAGGGCCCCGGGATCAACGACAACGGGTCGGGCTCGTCGCTGGTCCTGCAGGTCGCCCTCGAGTTTGCCCAGAAGAAGAAGGTGCGCAGCACCTCGCCGCACGCCCTGCGCTTCGCCTGGTGGGGTGCCGAGGAGATCGGCCTCATGGGTTCCCGCTTCTACGTCGACGAGCTTGTGGAGAACTTCCCCGGGGAGCTGGCCAAGCTGGCGGGCTACTTCAACTTCGACATGGAGGCAGGCCCGAACTACGTCCGCATGGTGTACGACGGTGCGACCGCCCCCGAGCCTGCGCAGACCGGGTCGCAGGAGCTGCAGCACCTCTTCGAGGACGCGTGGGAGGCGCTGGAGAAGCCGTACGCCCTGACGGTGATGGGTGGTGGGTCCGACTTCCTGCCGTTCATCCTGGCGGGTGTGCCGGCGTCGGGGCTTGCGACCGGTGCGGGCGGGCTGAAGACCGACGCGGAGCGGACGCAGCAGGGCGGCATCGCCAACACCCCCCTGGACCCCTGCTACCACGCCCCCTGTGACACGGTGGAGAACATCAACAAGGACTGCCTGGCTGACTGCGGGGCTGCGCTGTCGCATGTGCTGAACAGGCTGCTGGACCCCAACCAGAAGGGTGTTTCCGTGCATGCCAGCCGCAAGGCGCACATGATGGACACAGCGGCCCTGCAGGCGAAGTATGAGCAGGCGCGTGGCGCGGCGCACGCCGGGTTTGCGATGAACTGCAACTCCAACGAGGAGCTGTGATGAGTGATGGGTGATGCTCTTCCCCACCCCCGTCCCCCCAAAAAAAGCGTCAAAAAAAACGGAGCATCAAATAAAAGGAAGAATGGAAGGGCAGGGGTTGCTGCGAGGTGTCCTCTGCAGGATGTATTTCAACTCCACTCCACCCCACGCTGCATTGGCAGAACGTGTAATTTGTGTGGGGCCTGTGTTTTCAACAACGGCACCTGCATGCGGCGATTGGGCCATAATTGATTTGCCCTCACGTTTTGCTTCCACTTCCAGCGGGGTTCCAGCGGGCACTTCCATCGATTTTTTTTGAGCGTGGGTGTGTGTGTGTGCCGCACCCACCCCACCACCCCCCAACCTAAACAATACCATCTTCCCCGGGGGCCTTCGCTACCAAGTGTGACTGAGTGAGAAAAAGTGAGCCACAGCGCACTTCCCCTCACTGGCTGACGAGCAGTGACGAGTAGTGACTGGTAGCGAGGGCCCCCCCCCCCCAAAAAAAACAAATGCTTCCCATCAAAGCCTTTCACGCGTGTTTTGTTGTTTTCCTCCCCCATCTTGCTTTGCTTGGCACGACACCTCTCACGCCTACCCCGCATCTCCAAGATATTTTGTTCTGGTGGTGTGCGTGTGCGTGTCAAAAAGACAATATCGCACCAAGAGTGTGGGGTGCACGGTGCGGTCCACAGCACGGACGGGTATATTACAGCGACCCCCGTGTGGAATAATCGGTTCCCACCACAACACCAGAGCACTACACCGCATCACAGCAGATCTCCCACCCCCGTCAGCAAGATGGTGCGTGTGGGGCCATCTCGGCACCAGGCGAGGTGGGTAGCGATGTGCACTGTGCCAAAAGGCTTCTTCCGTGTGTCCAATTTTTTTCTTGCGTAATAACAACCAGATACCCCCCCCCCCCCACCCCCCATTCCCCTCAAGCAGCGCGTCCTCACTAGGAAAAGCTGGGGGAGGGGGTTCGTATCCCCGCCTTTCGATTTTCCTTCGACTTTTGACTGCTTTTCCTTCCCCCTCCCCAGAAGCGAACCAGAGTGTCCGAACGTTCTGGTCGCATGCGGCAGTGGGTGACCATATGTATGAGACCTACACTGTCCACATGAGCACAGCCCTCTTCCTACCAAACGTGTGTTATGGGGGGCATTTGCTCAACACTGAGTGCCGAAACGGTGCCAGCCTGTCTCCTCTATTGAGAGGCGGCTCACTTTTCGACACTTCTGCAGCGAAGGCCCCCCAAGTGTTCTTCCTTTGTTGTTGCTGGTGGGGGGGGGGGGGGGGCGTGGGAGGGGGAGGGGGAGACGATGCAAAGTTTTACCTCTAATAACCATATAGTCCAGACAAAAAAAGGCCAAAAAAACATCGTATCTCGTCATACATGTCCAGTGCATATCGAAAACGCGGAAAAAACGTGCTAAAACATATTGGCGTTTTCCGTACGTCCTGGGCATGTATGTCTCGTATCTCATATCTAGCATTTTGCTCGGGAAGAACGGCGTGGCTTGTCACCCCCTCCCTCTCCCTCCCCCTCCGCACCCCGCGCCCTGTTCGTCGACAGATCCAAACCAACTAACACGCGAACCCTCGCCCCCCCAAGCCTTTGTGTTCTAGAGGCTGGGGTGTGGGGTTGCCGCGGTGTGTGGGCTGTGTGGGGAAGGGCCCCGGCAAAAGACTCTTTTTGGTGCGACAGTGGGGGGAGGGGGAGGGCCACCCGTGTTCGCGCTGCTTCCGATGATGCCACACCGACGCAGATGTGGACATCACACGGATCCACACATCATCTTTGTGTTGGGCAGCAAGTGGGAAAATTGCGTTAAAACCCGCCCCCCCACCTCCCACCCCCCCCCCCCGCTCCTCCCAATGTAACAAATGATAGCAGTGTGCCTGTGCGCGTGTTGTGTGTCTGAATTTCGGGACACAAGAGCAAAAGGATGCCTTCTCCCTGCCTCCCCCCCCCCCTCTCTCCCTGTGGGACCCCATGAGCGCACCCTGTGATTTGTCTGTTCCAGCATCGGGCTTTCTTACCGGGGGTGTGTGGGTGGTGATGTATGGGGCGCGGGGCGCGGGGGGGAGGAGGAGGTGAGGGTGAGGGGTCAGGGAGAGAGAGGATGAGTGTGTGTGTGTGTGTCGTGGCTGTGCTTCGGGGATCTTCAGCTCTCTAAAGTTCAAAAGGGGGGTAGGCGGGGTTAGGAGGTGAGATTGCTGCCCCCCCCTCATCCCCCCCCCCCCCCGCCCCACCAACCACCAACCACTCCCCACCACCACGACCACCACGTGTGGATTTGTAATGCCGTGGAATACTCACTTCTGTATTCTGCCTTTGTCCTCTACGGCGGACAAACAAACGCTGAGAACCCTGACTTACGTAATCTGGCACGGTGAACAGAAGAGTATACCCTGGGGGCCCTCGCGACCAGTCACAGGCTCGTCACAGCTCGTCGGTCAGTGAGGGGAAGTGGGCCGTGGCTCACTTTGTCTCACTCAGCCACACCTGGTAGCGAAGGCCCCCAGAGGGCAACGAGTATGGCATTAACTGGGGAGGGAGGGGGTCTTTCTGTGTCTTTTGTTCATATCTTGCGGCTCATTTCTTTGCGCCCGCTCACACATCCACTCCCCGCCCCAATCTTTCCCCTGACCCAACGGTACAAACAATTCTCGGCATAAAAAAGACACAGGCGTTGTTTGTGCGCCAAACCCGGGTGACATGTTTTGCTTGATGAAGGTTGGTGTGAATGTGCGCACAGTCATAACAACAAGGCAAGGTAAAATGTGTTGTGCAAACCCAAAGCGCTGCCAACTAACAAAGGGGGGGGGAAGTGTAATCTGACCGGTTGCACAAACAAAACAAAAGAAACCCGGCAATCCTTTTTTAGAGTAGCATACTAGTAGGACACCGGACACCCCCACTGTCACCCCACACCCAAAAGGCACCGGCACACACAACACACCGCGCAGCAGAAATGTCGCGCGACATGTCGTCCGGGATGACGAACGTGCTGCAGGGCTATATCGACTCCGAGTCCCGCGTCGAAAAGATGCGCCGCCTCAACCGCCTGAAGCAGGCACGCGAGGAGGAGGAGCGCGAGGAGGCGATGATCCAGGCCGAGATGAGCCGCAGGTCCTACCAGAAGGCGCTGCAGCGCGAGGAGCTGGTCTCCGCCGAGCTGGAGAAGCAGAAGCGGGAGGAGATGAAGCACGACAAGCGCATCCAGATGGTCCGCGAGCAGGCCCCGGAGATCCGCAGTTTGGAGCAGAAGCTCCAGGCGGCTTATATGAACAAAGAGCGCGCCGCGCAGCTGGAGGAGTCGAAGCTGCGGCGCGACCAGGAGAGAGCGGACGACCTCCAGATCCACAACGAGATGAGCTCTCTGAGGGAGCAGGCGATCCACGCGCAGGACGTGCAGGACATGGAGAGGCGTGATACCCTCCACCACCAGAAGAGGGTCCTGGAGCAGCAGATGCAGGACCGCGAGGTGGCGAAGCTCGCTGCCTACCAGCAGTTCCTCGACGAGAAGCGGATTGTGGACCAGGTGGTGTCACGCATCCAGGAGGAGGACAAGGCGGAGCTGGAGGAGAAGTACCGCAGGCAGCGCGTGACGCAGCAGTACATCGAGCAGTACCTCGAGGACAGGGAGAAGTACAAGCTTCTGGAGGAGCAGAGGAGGAAGGAGGAAGACAGGAAGATCGTGGTGTTTATGAAGGAGCAGGCGCGCCGGAAGGAGGAGAACCTCGCGGCTGCGAAGGAGAAGGAGGTGGTGCAGCAGAGGCGTCTGGATGAGCAGAGCCGTGCCATCGAGGCAGAGCGGAGGCGGAAGGAGGAGATGGAGTCGCTCATCGCGGACTACCACCTGGAGCTGGTGGAGAAGAAGGAGAGGGAGCGCGCGCGGGAGGAGATGGAGAAGAAGATCAAGGCGCGCCTGATGATGCTGGAGGCGAACGAGTACCAGAAGCAGCTGAAGGAGGTGAAGAAGGAGGCGGAGGCGGAGGAGGAGCTGCAGTTCCGGCAGAAGATGATGGAGAAGTTCGCGGAGGACGACAGGCTGGAGCAGATGAAGCAGACGGAGAGGAACCGGAAGAGGATCGAGCACAACAGGGAGGTGCAGCGTCTGCTGGAGGAGCGCAAGCTGCAGCGGGAGGAGGAGCGCCAGAGGGAGCTGCAGGCGCGCAACATGGACGAGGAGAAGGAGGAGGAGAGGCGCCGCATCATCCAGGAGGAGCGCGCGAAGCTGCTGCGCGAGCATGCGGCGAAGCTGAAGGAGTTCCTGCCAAAGGTATGCTTCTGTGTCTTATCATGCGGGGGGGAGGGTGGTGGAAGGCGCTCTTTTCACCTCACTCCAGCTGCATCCGGAGTTGGGGGCTCCGGGTCTACCGGTAGCTGTGGACACTAGTCGGCAAGTTCATGGTCCACCCCCATGGGTGGCGCAAACGGCCCCCTCCAGCACTCGGGGGGTTCTTCATTTTTTCGAAAAATTTTGGCTGGCACTACCTTGGTTTGGGCAGATTATTTTTTTCTGGAGATTCCATTGACCTCACTGACATCACGTCTGCCGGCACCTTTTTTTTGTTCACTGAACCTCTGGTTACCTCTTTACGCACACGACTTTCGCGCGGAAAGTGTCATTCAGCTCTGCCAAACGTGCTCTACACACCACCCCCTTCATCAGGCAAGTGGGTTTGTAAGTGTGTGTGGAAGCGTCAACGCATCAAACGAAGTATCAACAGTAGAGAAAGAGCGGCAGAGTTGAAGTGACACTTTCTAGCTGAAAGAAATGCACACTTAAAAACACCCTGCAATCTACACAGGGCGTGCTGACGGAAGAGGACATGCGCCTGCTCGGCATCAGCTCCCTCGACCAGCTGTAGGGAAGCGGCGGGCTCGCTGTTGTGTGACTCGTTCACACAACACACACACACGCATGTGCTGGCGGCTGTTGGTTTTCCATCTTTCGACTGCGGATGATCGCCCCAGAGCAGGGGTTCCGCAGAGCGCGCAGCCTCTCTCTGTGTGTGGGGCAGTGGGGGGGTTGGGGGGGGGGGGAAATCATCAAAAGTTTGCTCTGCGCAACTTACACCCAAACAAAAAGAAGGGTTACCGTGTGTGTTGTGTGACAGTGTTCACCGCATCAAGGGCAGTCTGTATGCTCTCGCGCGTTCTACACGGCAACACACATCTCACACGGCGCATCTCGTGTTGTGCTACGTGCGTGGGGCTCGAAGTGTCGCCACCGCCCCCTCGCTCCCCCACTCGGCCTTCACTCGGGTGCACAACTTGTCGATTCCACACGCCTGTCGGGAGTGTTGGGTTCTTCGGTTGTGTGGGGAGGGCAGGCGGTGCCTCTTTGCAGCTCAAAAAAACAGGCAGTGTGCGTAATGTCGTTGTGCCGTGTCCGTCCGGCCGTGTCCGTGCACCCAGCCTTGACTCAGCGGCCGTGCTTTTAATAATGTATCGACGGGGTGGGTGTGGCGGAACGGATCCTCAGCCCATTTGTGTGTGGGGATCATGTCGCCCTTAAGCTGTTGTGTGGCCCCCCCACACCACTGTGCCTTTTAAGCACAGTGTGTGGGTCGGGGAGGTACTCGTGCCGCCACCACCACCTCAGACACAACAAGATTCCCGCGTTCCCCCCCCCCCTCCCTTCTCTCCTGCCTGGGGTGTGGCCCCCCGCCCCCTGCCCTGCAGCCCTGCCTGCCTGCCCTCACTGTTCCACGGCTCGGCCCCTTTCTAGGTGCCCAATCTTTCTTGATTTTCTTCGTTTTTTTCATTCCTGCCGGTTCTGTCGGTTTGGCGGAGCCAAACTCAGGGAACTTTTTAAACCCTGTGCCTGGAATTTTGTCCAAAAAATATCACGTTTTCGCACAAGGCATAAAATGGTCAAAAAACCCGAAAATCGGGTTTGTAGGGTATAGGCCCCCTGTCTGAAAATGCAAAATATGGCCCCGCAGGTGCCCCCAGAGTGATTTAAAATCGGAAAATCGACATTTTCCACCTACGGGAAATCCCCCAAAATAGGGGGTCCCCAGTCACGAACCCCAAAAAAATGTCCCGCGCGCCTCTAAGGCACTCTGGATTTTTATTATGTCATCCAGATGTCACATCTGGGTCCAGGAACACCGGTTTTTGGCCTCAGGAAGTCGAAAAATATGTGTGGAAATTTTTATTCCTGACCAGGATCCCCTAAAAGCCCGATTTCCCCTGTTTACACATGGGGGATTTCGTGCAACGCCCGCTCGTGTGCTGAGTGTGTTATCCGCGACGTGGATGCGGTCGCCCTCTTCCTCCCAGAAGCCACTGATCTTCCTCATCCAACTTCACCTCTGGATGTACGCGGCACGTGCTTGGGTTGTCCTGTCGCAGTGCAGCAGAAGTCCCCTGTGCACTGCTGCCCAAGCCATTTCGGCTGCACGGAATACGCCACGCAGAGTAACGTGGTATCGCGTGACCAGCTCGTGAGGCTTGTGCCCCGAATCGAATCGATAGGCTGCGAGCTGCATTGCCTCGGCCAGTTGATGTCCTTGTGTGTGCATTTTTGTGCACAACAGTCCCTTGGGTATCTGCAGCGCAGGTGCCTGCACTGGACCAGAGGACTTCTGATTTGCCTCTGGCGCTTGTGATCGGAACGGATGCGGCGACATGCCACGGTGCCCATGGATAGCCATGCCGGCACGAAAGTACGTTCACGACGGTTGATTACCATTGCTGCACTCTGTCAGAACCCGAAGGGTCGCAGCTCACCTGAACGCCCACCAGGCCCCCCAACAGGGGGTGAAACCAAAGGGTCCCCCTGGGGTTTTTTAACCCAATATTTTCGAATTCGACATGTCCCCGGGATTTCCACTATGTCGCAGATTTCGACCATTGGGTCAAGAAAACCTAAAAATCTAGGGGGGAGGTGCTGAAGGATTGCACTGAAAATTTTATCTAACTCGGTCAAAATTCCAGGCACAGGGTTTTAAAAGTTTTACCCGGGGCGGATCCCTTTGCGAAACACTGCCCACCCCCCTTTCACCAGGGAAGGCTGGTTGGGGGTGGTGGATTCAGCGTTCGAAGTGGGTGGGTGGGCAGGCTTTTGTTGGCTCCCTTCGGGCAGATCTGAACTGCTTGTTTTGTTTTGTCATAAGAGCACTGGGGACGGCAAACTCACTAGCCTTGCCTGCTGACGCAAAGCGGCGAAGTGGTCCGGATGTTCCGAGAGATGCGTGTGACGCGGAGGTGGTGCTGTTTTTGAAAGTGTAGGGGGTGCTTCCGACGACCTGCTTCTTTTTGCGTGTGTCTAGCTATCTCGTTCATGACATGTGCTCCACACCCACATCAAATCAGCAGGCTAAGGGTGGCGGAAGCGTCAGATCCATCAAATATCCCGGTTGCTACACTTTCCGCCCGCGGGAGCGTTTTGCACCCACCCTGTTTGCACAAGCAAAACAAAAGAAACCCGGCAATCCTTTGTTTTAGACCCCACGCACTGCGCATGCACACACGGGTGTCCTTTCTCATAAGAAAATCCCATAAGTGTGGTGGCAGCAGAATCTTTTAGAAGAGAGGGCCTTGGGGTCGAGTTGGCAGGAGCCTCGCCAGGGAGAATTGACAGATCCCCCCCCCCCCCCCCTCACCCCCCCTCGCTCCGTCGCCGGGGGGAGGGTGGGGGGGGACGAAGGTCACCTTTTTAGAAGAACGAAAATTTCAAAGAAAAATGCGCCATTAATGCGGTGATGTTTGTTTTTTTTGTGCAACCGAAAACAAAAGTAAACTTTATTTACTGATTTGTCCATGTGTGGGCACCCCCCGTCGTGCCAATACACCCCTTTGTTGCTTCTGCGGTACAGCCCACACACCCACCTCTCCCCCCCCCCCTAGGGGGGGTCAAATGGGGGTGACAAACACGATTTTTCAAAAAACCGGCGCAGAGGCCCCAAAGCCCCCGTAAACCCTCCAAACCCCCCCAGATCGGTCCGGAAACCCATCGAACCCCACTTTTCCACCATTCCGGGCACCTCAGGTGCCCGAATTGGGGTACCTAAATTTTGTGCCACCGTTTGGTACCGGACAGTGCCACTGTGTGGGAGGTTGGAAAAGAAAATGCCCCAACACACCACATCTGAGGGTTGCAATGCATGTTGCTTGCCAACCACGTCATCCGGTGGGTGCCAGGCGCTATGTAGGTGGCATGAGCCAGGTCTTCGATGTGTTCTGGCTTGTATATGTACCTCCCTGCCTGCGGCACAGGCACTGCCTTTGTCCCCCACACCAGCCACAGAGAGCGTATTGTACTCGGTCCACGGTTGCTGATTCATTGTGATGCGTTGTATCCTCGAGTGAACGTCACACACTAGTGGCACCACCACCCGCCATCCGAGAGCTGTATTGACTTTGCGCCCTTCCGTTGCATTCACCTCGCCACGCATATTGCACCGTTCAGTACCAGTGCTCTTGGGCCAGGCAAAGTAGACCGCAGCAACTACCAATTCTGGCACAATGGGTACCACGACAGCGCACTTCGTGTGTTCCCGGAATGTACAGCTCGTGTTGCAACAGTCGTTGTCAACACATCCCGGTTGTGGAGCACTGCTGCACAGGAATCACACGACCATCTGGACTTGTTCCGTACCTACAGGCAGCCTCCCGGTGCATGGTGGCAGGGAGGTACATATACAAGCCAGAACTCATCGAAGACCTGGCTAATGCCACCTACATAGCGCCTGACACCCACCGGATGACGTGGTTGGCAAGCAACATGCATTGCAACCCTCAGATGTGGTGTGTTGGGGCATTTTCTTTTCCAACCTCCCACACAGTGGCACTGTCCGGTACCAAACGGTGGCACAAAATTTAGGTACCCCAATTCGGGCACCTGAGGTGCCCGGAATGGTGGAAAAGTGGGGTTCGATGGGTTTCCGGACCGATCTGGGGGGGTTTGGAGGGTTTACGGGGGCTTTGAGGCCTCTGCGCCGGTTTTTTGAAAAATCGTGTTTGTCCACGTAAAAGGGTGGCATTTGACCCCCCCTACCCCCCCCCCCCCCCCCACACCTCTCTGCTGCTTTGGGCTGACCTACAACAAGACAGAGGGAAGAGGCCGACATTGACGTGATGTCGTTGTGAGTAGAAGAAGAGACCTATTGAGGTTATCGATTAGGCACTCAGGGAAACCCGAGTGCACTGAACATACAGGTCGACGTGTGTGTGCACACGTTAGCCTGTTCCGATCCGCACCTCCGGGTTAACATCCCCTTGGGAACCGGGTTTTGGTCAACCCATACACGGTGGACTCCCACCCCCTGGAGCGGGGGTCTGGGCGAGTGGGGGTCTGGACCCCCGCTAGCGGGAGTCTGGACCCCCGCGAGTGGGGGTCTGGACCCCCGCTGTCGGGGGTCTGGACCCCCGCTAGCGGGAGTCTGCCCTGCTATTTTTGGTGCCCAGACGACCCCCGCGAGCGGGGTCCATACCCCCGCTCGCGGGGGTCCCGACCCCCGCGAGCGGGGGTCTGGACCCCCGATATTCCGATATCCCAAAAAGGTGCACCCTGACGTGTGGGAGTCCACCGTGTATACAAGCCGGAGAGGGGGAGGGGGAGCGGGGGCGTCTTTGCTCAGAAATGCAGACATGCGAGAGAAGGTGAACCGCCTCACAACACTCTGGCTGCAATGTGTCACAGTTTGACACAACAGTGCGGCACAGAGCGAAGACCCCCATAGGGTGTTTATACGGTGCCGAGTCGACGAGGCAACTAGATATCTGACGAGTGGGCAAATGAGTGAGCGGTCCAACGGGCGACCACGATGCGATGGGTTGCTCTTTCTTCTCGAGGTGGTCACTCGTCAGATCACTCGTTGAAACACAACGAGTTACCTCACCCGTCAAACGAGTATCTAGGGCGGCGTGCCTATATAGCTAACCCGGGGGGGAGGTTATTCAGGAAGGGGGGAGCACGATTGCTACGCGTTTGATGGATGAACCGCCCACGGCTGCAAATGGCGCGCATGCGTGTGTGACAAATACAAAGAATCCATAGCCCCCCCACGCACGCACCCACCCCCTCCCCCTCCCCCCGATCTCTCCCCTGCCCCGTGCTTTGAGGGTGCATCCCCACGGTCGGTTGCAGATTCCCAGAAGTGTTGTACCCAGTTTCACACACACACACATACCGTACCGGCGCAACCACTGGGTCATGTCCCACTCAGTGTCGGCCACGCCAAAGGTGTGCGACCAGTGTGCGAAATATCGGACTGAAGCAGGTGGGGTTCCCAGGGCCCGCGAGCACCCTGACTTGAGCACCTTCCCACCCGATACACCCACCTCCCCAACCACCAGGAGCTGGGCGATGCAGAGCGCGTTGCCGACACGGGTCTGGAGGCGTTGCTTCTCAGGCAAACCGGCTTGAAGCCCAGTAAGACAGCCTCTGCCCCCTCCCACCACCCTTCTTCTGCCTCCCCTTGAAGCATGCCGTGCGGGCCATTCCCCTATCACCCTGTAGTCGACCAACCGGGTTTGCGCCCCCAGTATCGCGGATCGAATCCCCTCATCGCCGCACATCGCCCATTTTGCTTCACACTTTTTGAAGGTGTCTTCAGCTCGTTCGCCACACCGCACCACCAGACACACAGGCAAGACCAAATCATGTCTGCTGAAGCAATGGAGGTGTTCCTGAAGGACAGGCTGACTGGGGAGCAGCATGCGGTGCACGTGAAGGAGGGCGACACGCCGGTTCATCTCAAGGCAAACGCACTCGATGTGGTGCTCGGGTCGCCTGCTGACGCGCTTCTCGAAGACGTGGAGCTGTCGGTGGATGGGGAGGCGCTCCACGACAGCACGCCTCTGTGCGGTGCCGCAGGTGTGTCGCAGGGGTGCTGCATCGACGTGGCGCTGTCGGGTGCTCGCTTCGTTCACGTGTTGGAGAAGCAAAGGCGTGACAACCCGGTTGGGTCTAACGTTGACATCACCTCCATACCTGCCTGGGCACGGGGTCTGCGTGATGTGGCGCTTGCGGTGGTGCGGTGTGACGGGAAGGCGTTGCAGCACCTCGATGAGTCCTTCCGCAGTGACAGACACATCGTCACCGCAGCGGTGCGCACTCACGGTGACGCACTTAAACACGCTTCCGAAGACCTGCGTGTGGATGAGGATCTGGTGCTGTCGGTGGCACTGATACACTCGCATGACCGGATGATCTGCTACTCGATGAAACCCTCCAACGTCCTGATGCATGCAGCGCCTGCACTGCTCAGCAACAAGCCCTTCGTCCTCACTCTTGTGCAGCGCTCCGACCGTAAATTTCCTGTCCTCAAGCATGTCGATACAGAGCTGCAGGCCGACAGGGAGGTGGTCATGGCAGCAGTCCAATGTGACCCTGACGCACTCGAGTACGCCTGTGAGTCCCTCCGCAACGACAGGCAGGTGGTCATGGTGTCATGCGGTGGCTTTGAGCACACAAGTGCTGCACTGCGCAACGACAAGGAGTTTGTTCTCCGTGCCCTACGTATGGGCAAGCTCAATGTAGATTCTGCTTCGGAAGCACTGCGTGCCGACAGGGAGGTGATGCTGGCTGCCGCGTATCGCTGGGGATGCAACTTCGATGAGGCATCTTCAGCACTGCGTCACGACAACGAGTTCCAACGCGAGGCAGTGCTGTGGCATGGTCGGGCATTGGAGTATGTCCCCAAGCCGGTGGAGCCGTTCGCAGCGCCGCTTCACCAAGACCGAAACCTTGTGCTTGCAGCAGTCGAGACCGACCCCGAGGCACTTGAATACGCCCACCCTTCCCTGCAGGGCGACAGGGAGGTGGTGCTCGCTGCGATGCACAGCAGAGCGTTGTGGGGTCATCAGTGTGCACTGCGCTGTGCACCCTCACACCTGAAGCAAGACGAGGAGGTGGTGCTGGCAGGTGTGCGGCGTAGCTTTTGGGTTCTCGGAGAAGCAGACTCCTCGCTTCGCACCAACAGAGACTTCGTGCTGCAGTGTGTGAAGCTGCGGGGCTATGCCTTGCGGTACGCCGACCCCTCTGTTCGTAGCGACAGGGAGGTGCAGCTTGCTGCGGTGGCACAGGACCCGTGTGCCTTGGAGTGCTGTGATGAGTCGATCCGCAGCAACAGAGATGTGGTCCTCACAGCCGTGCGGAAGGGGGGCCGTGCTTTGAAGTATGCTTCAGACAACCTGCGAAAGGATCGTGAGGTCGTGCTTGCTGCTGTGAAGTCGTCGCCTTTCGCGCTGCATTATGCAGATGTGTCATTGCAGGAGGACGAGGAGGTGCTACTCGCAGCCGGACACACTGACGGATCTGCTTATCGATATGCCGCCCCTTCACTCCGCAGCAACAGAGACTTCATGCTTGCAGCCGTACGCAAGTGCGGGTGTGCTCTCCGCTACGCCAGTGCTTCACTGTGCCGTGACAAGGAGCTTCAACTGGCGGCCGTCTTGCAGGACGGGAGGGCGCTGCAGTACGCTGACCCTTCACTGCGAAGCGACAGGTCGGTTGTGCTTCAAGCGGCTCGTGCACACGGCGGGGCACTGCAGTTCGCCGATCCTGTGTTCTGGGGTGACGAGGAGGTGGTCCTCGCAGCCGTGACAAGTTGCGGCAGAGCGCTGCGCTTCGCCCACGACACACTGTGGAACAAGCGTGAGGTGGTGCTGGCGGCTGTGCGACAGAACGGATGTGCCCTGCTGTACGCCCCCACAGCGCTGCGCTCCGACAAGGAGGTGGTGCTGGCGGCTGTGCGTGCGGACCCAGATGCCTTCCCCGACGCGTGTGCCGTGCTGCGGCGCGACAGCGACGTCGTTGCTGCCGCCTTCCCTGAGCCGCACGAACACAACAGACGGAGCTGCATCAGAACAGGAGAGTCCAGCTCCCGCATCTGGACCTACCTCAGAAGTTGGTCCTTTCCATTTTGGTGATACAACATCGCCGCACGCTGCCCATACCTGCCGTCATGTCTCCAGAGGGTGTGCTGCCCGTGAGCCCCCGTGCTTCTTTCGGCAGCCACAGGACACAGCAGGGGAGCCCCCATCCGCCGGAAGCTGAACCCACCGGTGTTATAACGCGATGGACAGACCCGGTGGCGAACCGGGGGCTACCCCCCAACTTGGGGGCTGACGAACAAGCAGTACTTCGGCCGCCGGCACACTCCCCACACCCACCCCAGAGTTGCGGGGAAAGCTTCGGAAACACGCAGAAATAGAAAAAGCCTCAGGGGGTCTTCGCTAGTCGTTCTCCTTCGTCAGTCTTCGTCAGTTTTCAGCTAATTCAACAGGAAATGCACGAAAATGCACTGACGATCACCCCGTAGCGAAGACCCCCTCACTTTTCTTTATCCCCAGACGCCCCCCCCTCCGGAACAGCACAGTCGTTACCCCCCCACCTCCCCACCCCCCCACCACCACACCCCCCTTCACATCCCACCCCTTTCCCGCCTCCCTCCCTCGTCAGCCGCCGCTCCTCCTCTCGGGGAGGGGTGGGGGCATGGCCTGGGGTGTGTAGGGTGCAGGCTGTGTGGGTGGCCTTCGCTCTGTGTCAGACTTGTGTCGGGGAGCGAAGGGCCCTAATCTGTGTGGAGGGGAGGGGTGCTGCTGCAAAAAGAAATATGGGGCACAACCAGCCATCCGGCTAAATACGATTGACTGTTGAGGGGTCCAGGATGCCGAAAAAGGAGTGCCGGGTTTGGTGCCCCTGAAAGGGCCAATTTACGTAGTTTTTACATAGTTCTTACGTAGTTCATTAGTGGGGAGGACCCTCATTTTTTTTGGAGTTGTGCTAACAACGCAGGAAACTTTGCTATGCAGATCATGCAGGACACACCACACCCGCAGCAGGCGTGTGGGGTGTTCTCGCGATCGACGAATACCCGCTGGTTCTTCTCTCCCCTTTCTGATTTGCAGACACAAAGTTTTGTAAGTTCGGCGTAGCCAACTCAGGAAACTTTTCACCGTGCGGATCCTTGCGAACACTTCACACGCCCGGCAGGCTGGTGGGGTGTTCTGCGTTCGAAGAACACAAACTGTCGTTGCTACCTTCTCTCTTGAGATTCACTCGGTTGCATTAGTTTTCACCCATTTTCCTTTTCCCAGGTTCCCCATTTCCAAGCCCCAGCACGACCTGCGCACTGCTGACGCGGCCCACCTGCACCCCGCACCCCACTCCCCCACCCCCGTTGTCGCTTTTTCTGTCCACAGAAGCCACAAGGATGGAACCACCCTTTGTAGAGGGGGGGGGCGGCCCTGTCGTCCTGTGGCTGCGTTGTGGGGCGAGCGCAGCAGGTTCTCCTTTGCTTCTACGGGCTCTTGTCACAACAGCGTCGCAGCAGTGTGTCTCCGCGTCACCGGATCTGTGCGGCCTCGTAGTGGGGGCATTTTTGAGGTCGAGGTGTCAACCGGCTTCATCTCGAAGTGTGGGTCTGGCTCAGGGGCTGGTCCCACCCAGCGGGAGTCAAAGCCCAGCGGGGGTCCCACCCAGTGGGACCCCCTCCTCGGGTATCCAAAGCCCCGTTCTTTTGAACGTTTGGAACTTTTGCGGATCGTAGTGGGCATGTGGTGTCACCTCAGAGGCAGTGTTGGTCCAGAGGGACGAGGCAGGAAGAGTGTGAGTGTGGAAGCGTCAATGCAACACTTTTCCACCACACCTTCTGTACTTCAGACAACACAAACACACAACACACGGTCGTGAGATTTGTGCAGAGGAGTGGTGGAAGCGGTCAACAAAACATTCTCTCTCCGTTCTTTTGTATTTTGCACAGACCGGTAACACGCTTGTGTGGTACGGGAAATGCTACAGAGACGCTACGGACTCGGGACTGCTTACTGGCCTCTGACTCATGATCACTTCTGTTTCGTGCTCCACCTCACCTCTGCACTTCAGGCAAAACACATCACTGGGTTTTTCCAGACAATATCATCAGGAGGATTTGACGGACGACAAGGTAAGGCCACGCTAAACCTGGTTCAGGGGATAAGATAGGTCTGGTTTTCCGGTTTTCAAAACCAGGGTTTCCCGGTTCCCGGTTTTCTGGGAAAAAAAAAAGGGTCGGTCTCATTCAGGGCTGTTCCTAACTGGGGGGCTTGTTCCCCACTTTCAGGATTCTGAACTTTTTTTCTAAGAATTTTTGTAAGGGGAAAAGCGCCCTATCACTTCACAGCTACAACCGCTCTGATGAATTTCCTTTTGTTTGTTGCGTTGACGCTTCTACACACAAAACCCTGAACTGATCACACCCTGAGCCTGATGAAGGGTGGGGTTAGTGTATAGAGCACGTTTGGTTGCAGCTGTGGTGGGGCGCTTTCCGCTCACACGAGTGTGCTTAAAAAGCGCCCTATCACTTCACAGCTACAACCGCTCTGATGAATTTCCTTTTGTTTGTTGCGTTGACGCTTCTACACCAGGACCCTCATCCGGAGGGACGTGTCCGTCTCGTTCTCAACGAGGCGGGCGCGCTGGTAAAAGTGTAGGTGGCATCGACACTGGTGGCAACTCCACGGGGTGTGTGGCCTGCGTCCCTCGCGTGTACGCGTCTGCGCGTTGGTCGTGGGTCGCAACCCAGTGTGGAATAAGTCGTATCTGCTGGCGGCGCGCTGTTGTGTATATCTCCTGCAGCAGGAGGTTGCCTCGGTAGTTGGCGCAGTGGCCCTTCCGGAGCGCGAACACCAGGCCGAGGTTGTCTATGTGGCAGGTTACGCTTGCCTCCCTCACACGCTGCATCATGCGCACCCCCTGCCACACTGCATACGCTTCCTTCAGGAAGATGTTCGTGTCCGCGTCGCTCCCTTCGAACGCCCCTTGGGACACTGACTCCCCTCCCGGCAGCACGAGCACCGCCGCCCACGCCGTGGATGACGCGTCTGTCCAGAGCTCAATGGTCGGTGGCGGGTTCTGCGGCGTATACCACTCGTTGTCCTCGATGAGGCGTGCCCGCGCCACTGTCTCCGCCTGCACCGACGGAGGTACTGCGACCCTGGAGTCCCATCGGGCGTTGTTTGAGTGCGTCTGCTTCGCGATGCGCCGCACGAAGGACAACACGGCTGGCATGTAACACATCGGTGTCCGCATCACATACGACTGCCAGACGAAAGACCCGAATACTCTGAACGCCCTGCGTGGTGTCGTGTGGCCGTTGACGACTTCCTTGTACTCTTCCCGTCCGAGGACTTTTTGCACCCAGGCCGTGTCCATGTGGAAACGGTGTCGCGTCAGGTCGAAGTGGATCCCGAACACTGTGAAGTCCTGCAGCGGCACGCCGTGTTGTGTGTCGTCGAAGTTCAGGGCGGCCCCCACCTTCTCGCAGCGGCTGATGAAGTCGGCGTACCTCGCCTGTGCCTCTGGTAGGGAGTCTCCGACAGCGATGAAGTTGTCAATCCAGACTATTCCGTGCTCTGGCGGGAGCAGCACGCGTGCGCTGCGGTTCGCGATTGCCGGGGAATGTGACCACCCCATGCACATGACAGTCAGGAAGGTCTTCACGAATGTCTTTCTCTCCCCGCCTAGGCGCACTTCGAAATAGCGTTGGATCTCCTTGTGTACGGGGAACTGGTAGAACCAGCTGCGTGCATCTGCCATCACCACCCAGCTCGCCGCGGCCACTCGCTGTGTCACCTCCGTGATGTCCTGCAAACGCATGTCCGGTGGGCGTGTCATCAGTGCATTTAGCCGCCTTGCGTCGACGATGAAACGTTGGCCCCCAGACTTCTTGGACACGGTGAACGCTGGCAGCGTGAGGTACGGGTGTGCATCCGTCTCCGTCAGGACGCCATACTCAACCAAGGTGTCCAGGTGGTGCAACATGTGGCGTGATACCTTCCTCCCCGTTTTACGTAGTTCTTGGCGGGCCTCGGGAAGCAGTGCGTCAGCGAAAGCGGCTGGCTTGGTGATGAGGTCCAAGACCCCCGTCAGTTCACCCTCGCTGTCCAACCGTCGCAGTTCCTTGAGATTGAGGCGCGAGGTGCAGATCTCCGCGATGTAGTCCTCTTCCTCCGACAGCTCCGTCTTCGCGTTGGCTGGCCGTATCACCTTCCCCCCCGTGCACACACCCAAGTCCTCCCCGTAGAGGTCCTCGACACCCGGACCGTACGACTCTGCGCTATCCACCTCGCTCCACGCTTCCTCATCACTGGGTGGTGGGTCGGACGCGGCTTCGTCGGGTGTGGCATCTTCGTAGTAGCGGCGCGCTGCGAACAGCCTCGTGGTCCCCGGGAAGTGGGTTGCTGTCAGGGGTTTTGGCTGTGTGCGCGTCGTCCCCCCTTGCTGTCGTTTTTTCTTCACCACTCGATCTTCGCCGACACCTGTGCTGTCTCGCGCGCGTGTGCGTTTTCCGCCGCTGATACGTAACGCATCACACCGTCGACCGTCGCGTGTCTCGAGAGGAGGCGCACCTCCTCCAGTGGAACGTTCTTTCGCGCAAGCTGTGTGAGTGCCCCCCTCCGCAGAGAGTGTGCCGTGAGCCCCCTCCGTGCCCGCTTGACGGCTTTTACCACGGTCCGGTAGGTGACGTCCGCCGGGAACAGTCTCGTCTCTCCTGCTCTGCGCGCCCTGCGGAGGCGGTGTCGGAGGATACGGTGTAGGTCCTTCGGCAGGGAGATCCCTGTGATGTGACCCATGTGGAAGGGGTCCGCCTTCGACTGGGTCCAGCGCACGTATATCGGCTCGCTGCGCTTTTCCGCTGTGACGTCCTTCACATACAAGCGCAGTGCGTCCGAGGCCCTTGCCGCACCCCCCCACATGATGCCGAGCAGCAGTTTCACGAGGGGACGTGGCTCCTTCGCTAGCGCCTCCCGGATGTTGTGGGCTGTTGCTGGTTCTGCTTGCTTCAGTGGTCGTAGTGCTCCTCCCCGTTTCAGCGCCCGCCTGTAGTCCGCCACAATTTGTTTTCCGTCGAGGGGGAACGCTGCGAAGCGTCTGAGTGCTGCTGCAAGGTTGTTGAGGTACTGGAGGGCGGACTGCACTGATAGCCCGTCCTTCCGTTGCTTCGTGACCCACAGCACCGCCCCTTCGTCGTGTGGCAGTGTTCGCCTCTCCGCTTTCATCCACCCTTCCCGGAACTGCGAGTACCTGTCGTATGTGCGGCGGAGGGCCCCCCAGTATGTGGGTGCGAGGGCTTGGGCCAGGGTGTGTTGCAGTTCCTGGCGAATGGTGGTTGCTTCCTCCGGGGTCACGCTCGTCTCGGTCTTGCGGGGGCGTCCTCTTGTTGACGGGGGGGCAGATGGTACTGCCTTCACATACACTACCGCGGCGGGGGGGAGGGTCGTGGCCCGCGGGCGTCCCCTGCTGGTGTCGGGGAGTCACTGTCGCTTGCCTTTCCCCCCCCGTCCTTTGTGATGGCCCTTTCCCGAGTAGGGCGCGGGGCGGTCCTGCGTGTTACGCTCCTGCAGGAACCGCTCCTGAAACGCGGCCCGCCTCTCCTGTGTGTCGTCCTGCGTGGCCCGCCCCTCCCGGAGTAGGCGCCCGTGTGTCACCGCATCGTACTTCGCTGGGTCCATAATCTTCGCCTTTGCCAGGTAGAGGCGGGCGCCCGCGCGCCCCTTCAGGAGAAAGTGCGAGTTCATAACGACGATTGTCTTGTGGAGGGCCTCGGTAAAGCGATCCGGATCATCGTCGTCGCGGATCAGTCCCATTGTCTGAAACAGAGCGTCGAAGGCCTGGATGAGCTGGTGTTGCCAGTCTGGTGAGCTCGGGGCATCGCTGAGCTCCGCCTGTCGGAAAACCCGGGATACCTCAGCTTTCACCAACCTGCGTCCGGGGACAGTGGCGATCGACGATCCCCAGGTCGACACGATGTGGGCGGAGAAATCGGCGGGCAGCTCGGCCTCCGTCCGCTGCAGCGCCTTCTGCAGGGTGGCGATCTGCTTCGCCTGCGTCTCCACGGTCTTCTTCAGCTCCTTCTGTTCCTTCTCCAGCCGGCCTGTCAATTTCAGCAGGTACTCCAGCGAGTTCGCCACGCGGAGATCGGTGTTCGAGTCGGCGGGGTGGTGTGCGTCCCTGTGCTGGAGGCCCGTGCCACTCTGGCTGTCCGCCTCGCTGTACTCCCCGTCCTCGCCTAGCTCGCCCGTCGCTGCTGCCAGGTCCGCCGCGGTCTCCTCGTCGACTGCCTGCCGGACCCATGCGCACTCGGGGCACACCCAGCCCCTGTCCCCTGCGCCCTCGAGCCATTCGGGGACGACGTGCGCCGGGATGTGCTCTCTCAAGCACGTCCTGACCGTGGTCCCACCGCAGTCGTGGCAGCTGAATGCGGTCCTGGCTGTGTGTGTAGTATTGCACGTTTCGAATATGCACTCGGGGCGACGCTCTGCTGGCTCGTTGTCGGGGTGGGCGGGGTCGGGAACCTTCAGGGTGTCCCAATCCAGAGTGGCCATCTTCTCTGTTACGCAGCTCGGCGTAGTTACTGTTCCTCTCCTATTCACGCAGCTCGGCGTAGTTTCTGTTCCTCTCCTATTCACGCAGCTCGGCGTAGTTTCTGTTTCTCTCCTATACACGCAGCTCGGCGTAGTTTCTGTTCCTCTCCTATACACGCAGCTCGGCGTACTCCCTCAGCCCGTTCTGTTCCTCTCCTATACACGCAGCTCGGCGTACTCTGTCCGCTTCTGTCACTCTTGCTCCCCTCTTGATTCTCTCGCCTGCTTGATAGTTTGATGCGTTGACGCTTCTACACACAAAACCCTGAACTGATCACACCCTGAGCCTGATGAAGGGTGGGGTTAGTGTATAGAGCACGTTTGGTTGCAGCTGTGGTGGGGCGCTTTCCGCTCACACGAGTGTGCTTAAAAAAAATTTTCTAAGAATTTTGTTAGGGGATTTTTTTCTAAGGTTGTTTCGCAGAGGAAAAAACTTTTTCTAAGTTTTCCCCAGTCGACAGGGCGCGCACAAGGATGGAAGGGAAGTCTGTCCCACGTACCGTTCGCCTTGCTGGCCAACTGGAGAGCCAGACGTTCACTACCGTGGCCTCCGGCGGCTGGGGGGCTCCGCCCCCCAGACCCCCCTGTGGCGTACGTCTCGTACTCAAGTCCTTCGAATCCCATCAGGTCGGGGTCCAACCACTCCAGTCGCCTCTGAGGACGCAGCCAACTCGCACAGAATCTGTACGCCCACACGAACAGATGTTCGCTACCGTGGCCTCCGGCGGCTGGGGGGCTCCGCCCCCCAGACCCCCCATGTAGCGTGTGCCCGTCCATCTATCTCACTTCCCTGGGTACAGTGCAGCGTAGGAGGTCAGCGCCGCATCCATGAAGCGCTTCTTCGAAGCCTGACTGACATCGGACAGGAGGTCGGGCTTCCCCACCTGGGAGGTACACTTGCCGCGTTCGCGACATGCGTGACACGCGACACGCTACCTGAAACGTGAGTGTGCCTTGCTAACACGGGCATTTCAACGGTCTGCCGACGACCGTTCCCCAAACCAGTAAACCAGCAGTTTTGGAAAATCGGAGAGATCACCCTACTGCGCTGAATATGGTGCGCACCACTGCAAAAATCCCCGGGAGCTTTTGGGCTTTCAGACCTGAAGGGGCCAGCAGGTGGGTGGCGTCGGGGAGTGGCAGCTTTGTAACTGTCCTCCAGCTGCTGGCATGTCCAGCCCTGCGAGAGTGCCAAGGTGTATTGAGTCCCTGCGGAGCACAACCCCCGATGAGAACGAGTGCCAGATGATCCTCATTCATTTTCAGCTGTAACGCGCATGAGGGGCACTCTCTGCCGCAAGCATCTCTGGGCATCACTCGAGAGCTGTCAATGATGACGCGGAGAGAAATCAGAGAAAAAGTCCCGCCTGACGGGCACGCGCCTGGAAACTGTGGGGGGGCGAGCAAAAAATCCCTTGTAAAAATTCTTAGAAAAAACCTGGTTCCCCGACCCAAAAAACCTGGAAAAAGGGCTCGTTCCCCGCCCAGGCCTGGTCTCATTTTTGGCGGTTTTTTTTGTGACTTTGGGACAGTAGAACAGTCAGAAAAAACGCCATAAAAAAATAGAAAGTGACCCCATCGTGATCCGCACAGAGCTCAAATAGTCCAAAGAAGGCAGAGAAGCGGAGAAGAAAAATGGACCTAGCGGGTGGCCCGGTGGGTGGTGATGCCCTCGTCATGCAGGTCTCTTCTGTTTTGAAGGTGCACACATGGTGGACTCCAGCCACCCCAGCGAGTGTCTAAGAGGGAGTCTAAGACTGCAGTCTGTACTGGAGACGGGAGTCTATTTTCCAGCTAATTTACGCTAAGACTCCCGCTAGTTGAGACTCATGGGAGACACACGGTGTACTCCAGCGGAGGTAGGGTAACCTCCGCTGGAGTTCACCGTGTCGTCTGCCTCTGTGCAGCGTCACTCGGTGTCATCGAATACATGGCGACAGCCCACCAACTCGAGACAGATCTGCTTGTCTGGAGGGCTGAGACGAGAACACGAACGACTTTCGAGCAGTCTTGAAGGTCGCCAAGCCTATTGGGAGCAACTAACAGATGAGATTTGTTTGTTGCCTGTCGTCACAGCTAGGTGCCCATCTCCTCGATAACGGAATGTGTGCAGAGATCTCGTGTACCCTTTGGCCATTCTGTCGTGCACCCACTCCACCCACAACGCACACCTGTCACGAGTGGTCGCTCCCCCGTCCTCCTCCACCCTGAAGGTTGAACCCTCAAGGACCAGTGATCTCCTGCTGGCCGGGCTGCGATACAGCGAAGCCTTCCTACTTACAAGCGAATCCAGACTGTAGGGAACAGATGTTCACTACCGTGGCCTCCGGCGGCTGGGGGGCTCCGCCCCCCAGACCCCCCTGCGTAAAAAAATTGCACCAGATCGGTTTCTTGGCCGAGAGTCCAAACCTTCAAACCAAGCAGCCTCAGTACGACAGGACGCGCGCAGGCACCGGGCCTCTCAGATTCTGGGAGGGTTTGCGCGGGTCGCGCGCGCCGAAGGCGCGCGCGAAAAAATTTCAAAACCAGAAAAACCGGAAAACGGCGCCAGAAAAAAAGTCTATCTTATACCCTGAGGGACTGTGCGTCACAGCGGGACCGGGGACAGCTGTGTCGTCTGTGTTCCGGAAGGCGGGACTGTGGATGGGCTGAAGGCGGATGCGCTCAAGGAGATGTTTCCGGGTTCTATCAACGCAGACCGTGAGGCAGAATGCCTTGCAGCGCACATCGAAGGGTGTGAGGAGGAGCTGGGCGATGCACAGCGCGTGGCCGACACGGGTCTGGAGGACGGGGGCGCTGTCAAGCTCGTCCCGCGCTGGCCCAACGTCAAGTCACCCGCAGTCTACTCATCTCTATACGGCGACAAGGTAGCCCACATCACACTGTCGAGGTGTGGGAAGCTGTGCGCAGTAGGTTATGACAACGCGCACATCACCGTGTTCGACACCATCACTGCTGAGGTGGTGGCAGACTTCGCCCACGGTGACCGATCCATTCCTCGCACAGCGTTCTCTGTCTGTGGGACGTGGTTGGCAACGTGCTCTCATTACGGTAACATCTGCGTGTGGCTGACGTCAACCTGGGAGGAGGTGTACATTCTGGACCACAGCCACACCCCGGTGTGCTGTGCAGCGTGGTCACACTGCGGATTTCTGGTTTCCGGAGACATGAAAGGCAACGTGCGCGTGTGGGACTTGAATGGCACACCAAGCGCCACAGTGCTGGAGGGTCACAGTGATACTGTTTCCAGCATTGCTGTGTCTCGCATGAGGATCTTCAGCGCGTCACAGGACAAGAGCATCCGTGTGTGGGACCTCAACACCCTCACACACGCACAGACCCTGGATGAGCACACTGATGGGCACCCCAATTGGGTGAGCGACGTCGCCCTGACCCAGGACGAGCAGCACCTGGTGTCGTGCTCTTGGGATGACTCTTTCAAGGTGTGGTGCACAACCTCCCTCAGCTGCCTGCGTACTGTGGGACTGCCCTCCTATCCCGAATCACTTGCTGTGTCGCAGCCAGGTGATGTTGTGGCCGTATTGATTCCTCTTCCTGGCACCATCACTCTGTACCGCCTCAGCACAGGTGAGTGTCTGGGGAACGTGGACTCAGAAGAAGGGAGCGGTGTTGCACTCAGCCTCTGCGGGAGGTGGCTCTTCACAACAACCAGTGGAATAGCTTCTGTCTCTGTGTGTGCCGTGTCTTCCGCTTTATCCTGAGTGCAGTGCCTCTTGAAACTTACTCCCTCCCCTTCACTCAGTTCCACCTTCTTGCTGTTCGCAATGTTGAATTTACGGCCCTGCGTCATGCAGCCTCCCCCGAGAGACTGCTGCAATAGAACTCATCCACTATTCACTTCGTTGTCCGAGTCCCACCAGACGTGCGGTGCCAATTTTACTGAAGCTTCCTTCGTTGCCCCGCCCACAGCGCGCAAGTCACTGTGCACACACGAGGTGCGGAAAAACGAAGAACAGTATCTAACGCACCAACACAGAATGCCCGTCTGAGCTCTTGCCTTCGGGTAGAGAGAGAGAAGGGGAAAGTGCCCCAGCCTCCGCTGAGCGCCTTCATTTGGTCAGTGACTCCCCCGAACGTTTTGCCAAAAAGCTCTTGCCAAAACCATGAGCTGCCTGCATGCAGATCTTGCCGTCTTTTCTTGCAAAAGCCAAGGTTGGGCGTGTATGTTCAAAATATGGTGTGATCCAGATCGTAGAAGCGATCAAGAAGTGCAACCACTCTCTCTGAGATGTCAGATACGTACCTCACACCTTTTCCCTTTTCTATCCCCCGATACAAACAGAGACTCAAGAATTTCCCTGCCTCGCAACCCATCACCGCATGAATCTTGCTCTGTGGAGGCAGCGGTCCGCAGTGCATGTGACAGGATACGAGGGCAAAGGATCGGCACAGTGCTCTCTCTGCAGACTGCTCCACACCCCCTCCCTCACGAAGCCCCTCTTCTGCAGACACACCACATGCATGCATGCACACCGTGCTGCCAGGCCACACCACCCCCACCCCAGGCAGACTGGACAACCAAGACCATGGATGTGTCTGTGCGTCACAGCGGGACCGGGGACAGCTGTGTCGTCTGTGTTCCGGAAGGCGGGACTGTGGATGGGCTGAAGGCGGATGCGCTCAAGGAGATGTTTCCGGGTTCTATCAACGCAGACCGTGAGGCAGAATGCCTTGCAGCGCACATCGAAGGGTGTGAGGAGGAGCTGGGCAATGCAGAGCGCGTTGCCGACACGGGTCTGGAGGATGGGGGCGCTGTCAAGCTCGTCCCGCGCTGGCCCAACGTCAAGTCACCCGCAGTCTACTCATCTCCACACGGCAACAAGGTAGCCCACATCACACTGTCGAGGTGTGGGAAGCTGTGCGCAGTGGGCTTCTTCGAAGGCCATATCACCGTGTTCGACACCATCACTGCTGAGGTGGTGGCAGACTTGATACACGGCAGCAAGTCTATTATATGCACTGCGTTCTCTCTCTGTGGGACGTGGTTGGCAACAACTTCTGAGGGCAACATCTGCGTGTGGCTGACAGGAACGTGGAAGGAGGTACACGTGCTGGACCACACCACAGCCGTGTTCAGTGCAGCATGGTCACACTGCGGACTTCTGCTTTACGGAGACTGGAGTGGCAAAGTTAGCGTGTAGGATTTGAGGGACGCATCGAGCGCCACAGTGCTGGAGGGTCACAGTGATACTGTCGTCAGCATTGCTGTGTCTCGCACGAGGATCTTCAGCGCGTCACGTGACACGAGCATCCGTGTGTGGGACGTCAGCACCCTCACACACACACACACCCTGGATAGCCACACTGCTAAGGTCACCTGCATTGCCCTGACCCAGGACGAGCAGCACCTGGTGTCGGTCTGCTCTTGGGACAAGTCTCTCAAGGTGTGGTGCACAACCTCCCTCAGCTGCCTGCGTACTGTGGGACTGGACATCTATACGTCCTCACTTGCTGTGTCACAGCCAGGTGATGTTGTTGCAGTGAAAGACTTCCCCTCCACTACACTGTACCGCCTCAGCACAGGTGAGTGTCTTGGGAAGCTGAGGCCAGAAGGCCATGGTGTTGCACTCAGCCTCTGCGGGAGGTGGGTCTTCACACCAACGAACTACAATTCTGTCTCTGTGTGTGCCGTGTCTTCCGTTTCACCCTGAGTGCAGTGCCTCTTGGGGCCTGCTTCCTGCCTTGTGTGCCTGCCTTTTAGCGCCGGTTTGTTTCGTTGCCTCTCAACACCGACACTCCTCTGACAGGGCCCAAGGGACTTTGTCAGACTCAGAGGGAGCTTACAGGGCTCGGGTGATTTCGCTCTGTCGTCAAACTGTGCCAGCCAGTGTCGTCAGGCCACGGTTTGGGCTGAATTACCGCCACTCAAGTTATGTTGATGGGGTAAATATGTTGGTGGGGTACTAATTTGGTGGATTTGGGGCTCTGAAAAAAGTTGGTGGGTTATTACCGGGGTTTTCCCAACATTATTTCCCCAGGGCGCGTTGTACTTGGCGACTTTTGGAGCCCCCCCTCCCACCCACCCCGGCTGCGCGTACGCATACGCCGTACTCACTTTCTGAAACTGCGCTGCGTACGCGTACACAGAAATTGCGTACGGCTGGTATTCCAGGTCTCTCAGCACACAGTGGGCCACCCAGTAGGTGGCTGAGTTTTTGCCTTTCGCAGACGGTTCCTTCGCGCACAAGTGCAAAAGGTACGACTACCCACTCAAAGGCTCGAAGGCTGCCCCTGAGGTCGAGAACCGACGCGTGGATGCGAGCAGTCATCATCCCCGATCCTGAAACCGGGGAAGCCAGCAACGGCAGCATCCTCGTACCGACCAATCGCGCTCACCAGCACAGCGTGCAAGGTGCTAGAAAAATGGTGAAGAGGCGCATGGAGCAGCTCATGCTTGACGACGCATACCCACAGGGGAGGGGCACTGCACGAACCAGGCGGGGTTCCAGCGACTGAGATCGACAACCGACCAGCCAGCCTACATCACCCAAACAGCGACGGACGCCCTCTCCTCCGGGAAGGCAGCTGTCACCCTGTACTTCGACCTCGAGAAAGCCTTCGACAAGGTCAGCAAGCTCGCAGTCATCAACAGTGTCAAACGGAAGGGCTTCCCCCCGAAGTTCACCCGGGTGGCTGCACAACTACCTCAGCAACCGCCGAGCCGCCGCACAGGTGCGCGGGGTGAGGAGCGACTACTACGACTTCGACAACGGTGTCCCGCAGGGAACAGTGCCCCTGCTCTTCAACTGCGTGATGGATGACGTATCTCGAGCCATCACCGCCTCCTCTGACGTCCACCCTGCAGTGTTTCGCAGATGACATCGCAGTACTCGTGGTCGGGGACACCTACACCGACGCCCTCAAGCACCGCACAGGGCGTCATATCCACACTCGCCGCCGAAGTCCCGCTCCACGGGCTCACAGCTCTCCCCCAGCAAGCGCTGCTACACGCTGACGGGGACGACGCCTGAAGTGCTGGGCGAGCACAGGTGCATGGAGCTCCCAGACGGCACCCCTCCAGCACGACTCGACAGCGAAATACCTCGGGGTCGACATCGATCGAAGCGCCTCAAGGAGCTTTCTGACACCTCCAGCTTCTGACAGACGTCGCGGTCCTGCCATTTTGCCTCAGCAACGAGGGTGGCAGCCTGCAACCTCAGTGCCGGCAACGGAGCCTTCTCAACCGGCTTCTGGCTTGTCCTGCCCATTTTCACCCCAAATTGTATCCGATGCACTCTGTGTAGCCTGTATGTGGCCTGGGTTGGTGTTGGTGGCCTTTGTTCAGCAGCATAATCCACCTCAACGGGGGCCCTCGCTACCAGTCACAGCTCGTCGCAGCTCGTCAGCCAGTGAGGGGAAGTGGGCCGTGGCTCACTTTTTCTCACTCAGTCACACCTGGTAGCGAAGGCCCCCAACAGTGAAATGCGCGTACTAGACGTCCTTCTGTCGACATCTTACTTGGCGCTATGGAAACACAAAAATGGAACGAAGAAAAATGTTTTGTTGACCGCTTCCACCACTCCTCTGCACAAATCTCACGACCGGCTATTCTGTGTTTGTGTTGTCTGAAGTACAGAAGGTGTGGTGGAGCACGAAGAAAGGGAAACATGACAGAGGTGATGGAGGGTGTATGATTTTCCGGATTTTCCTGTTTTTTCCCGATTTTCCGAAAAATTTGCCACTGGTTGACACAAGGGCGAATTTGAACGATTTTGAACGATTTTTGGCCGTGCTCGTAGCATTCCCCGTTGAGGGGGTCGCTATTTCGTGTTCTCCTGGCCGCACGGAGGCATTGCCTTACGTCGCCTCTTCCTCTTTTCCTTTGGTGGTGTGTTGGTCTGGCACAGAGGGCGGGACCGTGCTGATATGCACAGTGACGACTCTCCCTTTTGTTTTGTGCCCGCCTCCACCGAGATTCGGCTGATGCCTCTCAGACTGGGGGCGGGCGGTCGCCGACCCTTTTCTGTACGAGGTTTTCCACAGGCTGCACACCTGCCCCGCGGCTGTGTGGCAGTCTTCGCGGAGTGCAATGCGAAGGTCTGGCCTGACGTGGTGTGACTATTTAGACTCCAGGTGTCTCCACCCTTCCTGGTCTGGGGAGCCTCGGTACCCAAGCAGTTTTCGGTCATGCCCTGGACCACGGCCGTGCTAGACTCCTGGTGCAGGCACCCGTCATGGTCCGGGGACGGCCCCCCCAGGCAGTTTAACGTCTTACCCAGGACCTTTTTTTTCCCTCTTGTGTCCCATGCCTTGTTTGCAGTGATCGCATTGTTGGCCATCCTTGCTGTAGTTCGGCATGCCGCCCTTCCCACCTTCCCCCACCCCCTCCCCGGCGGTTTTGCTCTCCGTGTGGTTTGGTGGTACTGGTGAGCCATCTGGGGAAAGAACCTTGACAATCCCGGGCCGGCAGTACGTTCGTCACCCCCACGGGCTCGGCCGGTTTCTAAACCTTTAGGCAATCTACGTCCGCAGGCCAAGAACCCGGTGTGCAGATGCACGTTGGGAGCCCCCTGAAGTCCGCACACGCCCTCTCTGAGTAGTCCCCGACCAAGCGCTGGCCTCTCTGACCGACTACCATGCCGCCGCAGGCCAAGAACCCGGTGTGCCGAAGCACATTGGGAGCCCCCTGAAGTCAACACAGCACCCCGCCAGTGGCTCCAGCTGTCCCTCCCCATGTCAGAGTTGACGGAAAAAGGCGGACCCTCTTTTGTCCCAGTGCTCCGTGCTATGCACTGGGACCCCGTTGCCCAGGCGGACCAGCCTGGGGGAGCCCTCGGGGTGTGGGGTTGAGTTTTACGACTTCCCTAGGTCTTAGGTAGTTTAAGGTCGTGCCCAGGACCTGGTGCGAGGTGCCAGGAATTTCGAGAAAAATCCGAAAATCAGGAAAAATCAGGTTTTTTTCGGATTTCCGGGATGGTCACCATACACCCTCCGGAAAAAAATCCGAAATTTTTGGGTCGAAAAATACAGCAGCAGTCTCTCGAGTCTTCCTTTCAGATGATTTTTGCATTGATCGCTTCCACCTTTTTTTTTCTCGCTGGCGCTAGTGATGTCGGCTGGCAGAAAAAACACACACAAAAAACCCCCCCCCCGCGTGTCGAGTGACCTTACCTGTCTGAAGTACAGAAAATGTGTCGGGTTGGGTGGAGCATACACACACACATACACATATGTTCACACAACACAGGGCAAACCGCACAAACGTGTTCACACATCCGGCATCCTATGCGAAATACCCGCCGCTCCCCGGGAGCTGTTGCGGGAACCATCTGCTCTTCCGACCCACCGAGACTCTTGCCGTATTTTCTCTACCACACGGGGTGTGTTTTACCAAAAAAAAAATTTTTTTGATCCGAAAATCTGTGTCTGCGGACTGCCACACTGTGAAAAATCGGAAAATTTCCGAAAAAAGTCGAAAATTTTGGCCTTTCCTGGCCTATGTGGTCCCAAAGGGCCCGGGTTGCCCGGATTTTCACCCAAAAACACCCCGGCGGCGTCGTCGTTTCACTCTGTACGAAGGACGTCGGTAAAGCCGAGCCCTTTGTACAACCGTTTCACTTCGACTTCTTTTCGGCTGTCTGTTTGTTTGCGTTTCCAGTCCCGTGCCTGTCTGTCGTCCGGACGCCCTGTTTTTATGGTTTTCTCCTGTTGCTCCGTCACGGCGCCTCATGTTCTGGGGTTGCACGTGTTCTTCTCGCTGTTGCGGCGCTGCCTGAAAGAACCCCCGTCCGCCCCTCTCGGCTCCATCTCCGAGTGCCTACCTCGTTCTGTCCGCTTTCCCTAGGAGGTACAGAGAGACCCCCTCTCCCCGCCGAGCATCTCAGAAGATGCCGTGTCCCGCATCCAAATGTAGTTGCAGGTGCCCTCGGTTGCGGTGTTGTAGCGCAGTCCGCGCCGGTCGGAGGCCACACGCCACTCTGGAGTGCCTCCCACCGTCTGAGACCCCGGGCCCCCCATGGGCTGGGGGGGCCTTCCATCGGCATGGCAATGCCTACCAGGTGTCGGACGCGATTCCGACTGTAAAGTGTCACAGTCTGTGGCTCGTCGATGCCAAGATCCTCGTTACGGTCCGATGAAACTGGGTGTTATTCGGAGCCCTACAACTGCAACACGGGAGGCTTGACAACCGGCTCCTGATGCAGGGAACGTATGCTGCAATTTTATCTGCGTTCATGCCATGGTTTGACAAGCCGCTTAAGAATCTTGTTGGATTCTTATGGATTCTTACGCTTATTGGCTCCGAACACTTACGAAAAAAAGCCAAGAATTCTTACGATAAGCCGTCAAATCTTATAAGACTTGTAAGAATCTGAGAAAGTCTTATAAGATTTTGGGAAAATCTCATAAGATTCTTGTAAGATTCCGGAAAATTCTTGCCAGAAATCCGATAAGTCTTATAAGACTTGCGGAAAATCTTATAAGACTTATAAGATTTTCCGTAAGTCTTATAAGACTTACGGATTTTTCCGATAAGATTTGTAAGTCTTATATTATCGATAAGATTTTTGGTAAGATAAAAAAATCTTATAAGATTTTCCGTAAGCCTGATAAGAATCCGTAAGATTCTTATAAGACTTATAAGAATCCGTAAGATTCTTATAAGTCTTATAAGATTTCCGTAAGATTTCCGTAAGTCTTATAAGACTTACAAATCTTACGGAATAAGCGTAAAAATAAGTAAGTCTTATGTCAAACCATGACATGCAGGCGTTGCCCCGCCTGCAAGGTGACCGTCTTTTGCTGTCCTCAGGTGTACCGTACCCTGAATGGGAACGGGAAGAACGTTCCTCTCGGGCATGCTACGTTGTCGAAAACTTTGCGATACACGGCCAGCTTCCTCGTGGCCTCATGTTCTTCTGTCCCTTCTGTTGTGATGCGTCTCATGGATGTGCCCTGCAGGGCTTCCACACAGTGTCGAGGAGTGATCCTCGCACGGAAAAACAATTGGCTTGGTCTTCCCGCTTTCGGGCTCCCGTCTCCGAGAGCCCAGCACAGTTTTGAGTCGGACCTGGGATAGCGGTTCGAACGGGAATTTCGGGCCGAACCCTGAAATTCTCCAACACCCCATATCGCACCTGAGACGCGGCTTCCTTATCTGAGGGGCCGCGTCCAAATACACGGACTTTGCTAAACTGTACCCAACTCCCCACACTCTTTTTTTGGCCATTTTTCCAAAAAAATCCCCCCATTTTTTACAAAATTTTACAGAATTTACAGTTCGTTATACATCCTCCGATGACGCCAGTCCTTTCTAGCCCTTTCTGTCCGGGAAGCCACTACAGTGGCTTTGCACTTTGCTTACGCAAGTAAATAATTATGCACTTCGAATTTTTCAGGATTTTTTTGTATGGTAAAATGGGGGAGCTCAATCCTTTCAAATGCAGCAAGGGTTCATGGGAAAGGTGGAGATCCGTCCAACGTACTGCCGGAGGACAATTGCACCCTCAGGTGAGATTTTCGGGTTTGGGTAGTCCCTCATGGCCCCTATTTGCGAGTCAACCATATCAGGTGTTCTTGTGCCCCATTTCGCTCGACTCCCCCGATCGTGGAAAGCTCTGGAGTTATTCTCCGCAAAAACACATCGATATGCAGACCCACAGAACACATTTCGACCCATCACAGGCGCGAGAGCTGGGGGGGCTGGGTGGGTATCAGAGGGTCTTGGGCAGGTATGTCCACTACAGTGGCTTTCACTTTGCCTATGCAGGCAAAGTTATTTGAATTTCGAATTTTTCAAGATTTCTTTTTATGGTGGAAACGGGGTGGACGAATCTTTCAAGTGCAACAAGAGTTGGTCGGAAAAGCGAAACTCTGACCAACTTGGCTCTGTAACAAAATTGCATCACAAGGTGGAATTTTCGGTGATTTTGCCCTTGAAACCGCCTCCTGAACCTGCGTGGGAGGTATCGAGCTTTCCCGAGCATCTTTTTGCCCGATTCCTTCGATAAGGGAAAGGTTTCCGACAGATGTCATCTGGGAAATCAGTTTTCAGACCTCTGCATCTCGAATATCCGCCCCAACGGGCTGTGCCGATGCACCACCCGATTTCGGCCTCCAGCCACCCATCAGTGAAATATGGTGGAATTCTCTGATGGAGATTTGATGCCGTCAGTCATCGGGCGGACATCCTCCATGGCCCAGAGGGGCAGGGAAGGGTGTTCTACCTCGATCCAGGTGCCCAACGGGCTAACGGGGTCGCTGGGGTGGCTCACAGTCAGGTCCCTGACATATACACGGGGGGTGGTAGGTATAAAAATAAACCGGTCAAGACTTTTGTTCCACACTGTCTACACGGGGGTGCATTTTGGTGCATTCCCTAAGGAAACTAGGTGAAAACTGACGAAGAATAACGAAGCATAACGACCAGCGAAGACCCTCTAGACTTTTCGAGAACTTTTGTGGGGTTTTCATCATACTTTGTGCTGTCAAAGACTTCCCCCAGGCCAGTGGGCCTCCTGTCTGGAGTCGTCACGGTTGGGTGGGAGTCGCCTCGGGGTGGGAAAGGCCAAGAGGACGCTCGTATTGTCTATTCGGGAGCCGCTGCCCCATGAGGGCCCACCCGGAGGCCACATTTCTAGTATCAAATACAAGAGATGCCCTTGTATTTGCATAGGCGACAACTTTTCAGCTAGAAAATATCGCTGGAGTCGGGTTGAGCCGGAGTTGGCGCACAAACAAACGCTGAAAGCCCTGACTGACGTAAGCTGGCACGGTGAATAGAAGAGTAGACCCTTGTATTTGCTCCTCCCCCCAGGAATGGAAACACTATCGACACATGTCACTGAACACGGGGGAATGGGGTAGGGTATGGCAAGTTTTGCGGGACCAGCGTGTACCGTAATATTGCACAGCTGGGCCAGCAAAAAAAATCGCATTGTCTCGACCTGCCCCTGACCAAACATCATTATTTCGAGGTATCTGAAGGCACGGGCAGGCACGGGCACTCCCGAAATGCTCGCCAGGAGGTGGCAAATCGTATTTTTCACAAAAATCGGCCTGACGGCCCTCAACACAATACGATTTTCGCGAAAAATCGAAAAAGATTTCACCCCGAATTTTCGCCCAAAACACCATTTTTCCGCCCCCAGGCACACCCACACCCAGAAAAAAATGGGTTTTGGGCGAAATTTTGGGGTGCAAAATTTTCACTTTTTTGGGTGAAAAATGGCCTGGGGGGCCTACTTTGGGTGGTTTTCGAAGGGTTTTGGTACCCTCCAGACACCAGAATGGCACTGTCTGGAGGGGTTACTGCATGTTAAACCCCATTCTCTGCTCCCAAGGCAGGGCAGCTGCTGGTGAGTAGGTGGTACCTGGCACGTCCTTGACGTGTGGTGCTCCTCTCATCAGCAGCTGAGTGGTGAGGGGCATGCCTCCATTTAACAGATTGTTAAGAGTGTTGGAGTGCACGCCTCCTGAAGGTGTGGTGTTGGGCAGGACGAAAAGCCGACGGCTAGATACTCCTGTGTGCTGCAGGTTACGAGAGGTTGCTGGAGGTTGCTAGAGGTTGCTGCAGGTTGCTGGAGGTTGCTGGAGGTTGCTAGAGGTTGCTAGAGGTTGCTGCAGGTTGCTGGAGGTTGCTAGAGGTTGCTAGAGGTTGCTAGAGGTTGCTGGAGGTTGCTAGAGGTTGCTGCAGGTTGCTGGAGGTTGCTGGAGGTTGCTGCAGGTTGCTAGAGGTTGCTGGAGGTTGCTAGAGGTTGCTGGAGGTTGCTAGAGGTTGCTGGAGGTTGCTAGAGGTTGCTGCAGGTTGCTGGAGGTTGCTGGAGGTTGCTGCAGGTTGCTAGAGGTTGCTGGAGGTTGCTAGAGGTTGCTAGAGGTTGCTAGAGGTTGCTAGAGGTTGCTAGAGGTTGCTGGAGGTTGCTAGAGGTTGCTGGAGGTTGCGAGAGGTTGCTGCAGGTTGCTAGAGGTTGCTGGAGGTTGCTGGAGGTTGCTAGAGGTTGCTAGAGGTTGCTGCAGGTTGCTAGAGGTTGCTAGAGGTTGCTGGAGGTTGCTAGAGGTTGCTGCAGGTTGCTGGAGGTTGCTGCAGGTTGCTGGAGGTTGCTGGAGGTTGCTAGAGGTTGCTGCAGGTTGCTGGAGGTTGCTGCAGGTTGCTGCAGGTTGCTAGAGGTTGCTGGAGGTTGCTGGAGGTTGCTGGAGGTTGCTGGAGGTTGCTAGAGGTTGCTAGAGGCTGCTAGAGGTTCCTAGAGGTTGCTGGAGGTTGCTGGACGTTGCTGGACGTTGCTGGACGTTGCTGGAGGTTGCTGGAGGTTGCTGGAGGTTGCTGGAGGTTGCTGGAGGTTGCTGCAGGTTGCTAGAGGTTGCTGGAGGTTGCTAGAGGTTGCTGCAGGTTGCTGCAGGTTGCTGGAGGTTGCTGGAGGTTGCTAGAGGTGGCTGGAGGTTGCTAGAGGTTGCTAGAGGTTGCTGGAGGTTGCTGGAGGTTGCTGGAGGTTGCTAGAGGTTGCTGGAGGTTGCTGGAGGTTGCTAGAGGTTGCTGGAGGTTGCTAGAGGTTGCTAGAGGTTGCTGGAGGTTGCTGGAGGTTGCTAGAGGTTGCTGGAGGTTGCTAGAGGTTCCTGGAGGTTGCTGGAGGTTGCTGGAGGTTGCTGGAGGTTGCTAGAGGTTGCTGGAGGTTGCTGGAGGTTGCTGCAGGTTGCTGCAGGTTGCTAGAGGTTGCTGGAGGTTGCTGGAGGTTGCTAGAGGTTGCTGCAGGTTGCTGCAGGTTGCTGCAGGTTGCTGGAGGTTGCTGGAGGTTGCTAGAGGTTGCTGCAGGTTGCTGCAGGTTGCTGCAGGTTGCTGGAGGTTGCTGGAGGTTGCTAGAGGTGGCTGGAGGTTGCTAGAGGTTGCTAGAGGTTAATGGAGGTTGCTGGAGGTTGCTGGACGTTGCTGGACGTTGCTGGAGGTTGCTAGAGGTTGCTAGAGGTTGCTAGAGGTTGCTGCAGGTTGCTGCAGGTTGCTGCAGGTTGCTGGAGGTTGCTAGAGGTTCCTAGAGGTTCCTAGAGGTTGCTAGAGGTTGCTGGAGGTTGCTGGAGGTTGCTAGAGGTTGCTAGAGGTTGCTAGAGGTTGCTGGAGGTTGCTAGAGGTTGCTGCAGGTTGCTGGAGGTTGCTGGAGGTTGCTGCAGGTTGCTAGAGGTTGCTGGAGGTTGCTAGAGGTTGCTGGAGGTTGCTAGAGGTTGCTGGAGGTTGCTAGAGGTTGCTGCAGGTTGCTGGAGGTTGCTGGAGGTTGCTGCAGGTTGCTAGAGGTTGCTGGAGGTTGCTAGAGGTTGCTAGAGGTTGCTAGAGGTTGCTAGAGGTTGCTAGAGGTTGCTAGAGGTTGCTAGAGGTTGCTGGAGGTTGCTAGAGGTTGCTGGAGGTTGCGAGAGGTTGCTGCAGGTTGCTAGAGGTTGCTGGAGGTTGCTGGAGGTTGCTAGAGGTTGCTAGAGGTTGCTGCAGGTTGCTGGAGGTTGCTAGAGGTTGCTAGAGGTTGCTGGAGGTTGCTAGAGGTTGCTGCAGGTTGCTGGAGGTTGCTGCAGGTTGCTGGAGGTTGCTAGAGGTTGCTGGAGGTTGCTAGAGGTTGCTGCAGGTTGCTGGAGGTTGCTGCAGGTTGCTGCAGGTTGCTAGAGGTTGCTGGAGGTTGCTGGAGGTTGCTGGAGGTTGCTGGAGGTTGCTAGAGGTTGCTAGAGGCTGCTAGAGGTTCCTAGAGGTTGCTGGAGGTTGCTGGACGTTGCTGGACGTTGCTGGACGTTGCTGGAGGTTGCTGGAGGTTGCTGGAGGTTGCTGGAGGTTGCTGCAGGTTGCTAGAGGTTGCTGGAGGTTGCTAGAGGTTGCTGCAGGTTGCTGCAGGTTGCTGGAGGTTGCTGGAGGTTGCTAGAGGTGGCTGGAGGTTGCTAGAGGTTGCTAGAGGTTGCTGGAGGTTGCTAGAGGTTGCTGCAGGTTGCTGGAGGTTGCTGCAGGTTGCTGCAGGTTGCTAGAGGTTGCTGGAGGTTGCTGGAGGTTGCTGGAGGTTGCTGGAGGTTGCTGGAGGTTGCTAGAGGTTGCTAGAGGCTGCTAGAGGTTCCTAGAGGTTGCTGGAGGTTGCTGGACGTTGCTGGACGTTGCTGGACGTTGCTGGAGGTTGCTGGAGGTTGCTGGAGGTTGCTGGAGGTTGCTAGAGGTTGCTGCAGGTTGCTGCAGGTTGCTGGAGGTTGCTGGAGGTTGCTAGAGGTGGCTGGAGGTTGCTAGAGGTTGCTAGAGGTTGCTGGAGGTTGCTAGAGGTTGCTGGAGGTTGCTGGAGGTTGCTGGAGGTTGCTGGAGGTTGCTAGAGGTTGCTGGAGGTTGCTGGAGGTTGCTGCAGGTTGCTGCAGGTTGCTAGAGGTTGCTGGAGGTTGCTGGAGGTTGCTAGAGGTTGCTGGAGGTTGCTAGAGGTTCCTGGAGGTTGCTGGAGGTTGCTGGAGGTTGCTGGAGGTTGCTAGAGGTTGCTGGAGGTTGCTGGAGGTTGCTGCAGGTTGCTGCAGGTTGCTAGAGGTTGCTGGAGGTTGCTGGAGGTTGCTAGAGGTTGCTGCAGGTTGCTGCAGGTTGCTGCAGGTTGCTGGAGGTTGCTGGAGGTTGCTAGAGGTTGCTGCAGGTTGCTGCAGGTTGCTGCAGGTTGCTGGAGGTTGCTGGAGGTTGCTAGAGGTGGCTGGAGGTTGCTAGAGGTTGCTAGAGGTTAATGGAGGTTGCTGGAGGTTGCTGGAGGTTGCTGGACGTTGCTGGAGGTTGCTAGAGGTTGCTAGAGGTTGCTAGAGGTTGCTGCAGGTTGCTGCAGGTTGCTGGAGGTTGCTAGAGGTTCCTAGAGGTTCCTAGAGGTTGCTAGAGGTTGCTGGAGGTTGCTGGAGGTTGCTAGAGGTTGCTAGAGGTTGCTAGAGGTTGCTGGAGGTTGCTAGAGGTTGCTGCAGGTTGCTGCAGGTTGCTGCAGGTTGCTGGAGGTTGCTAGAGGTTGCTGGAGGTTGCGAGAGGTTGCTGCAGGTTGCTAGAGGTTGCTGGAGGTTGCTAGAGGTTGCTAGAGGTTGCTGCAGGTTGCTGGAGGTTGCTAGAGGTTGCTAGAGGTTGCTGGAGGTTGCTAGAGGTTGCTGCAGGTTGCTGGAGGTTGCTGCAGGTTGCTGGAGGTTGCTAGAGGTTGCTGGAGGTTGCTAGAGGTTGCTGCAGGTTGCTGGAGGTTGCTGCAGGTTGCTGCAGGTTGCTAGAGGTTGCTGGAGGTTGCTGGAGGTTGCTGGAGGTTGCTGGAGGTTGCTAGAGGTTGCTAGAGGCTGCTAGAGGTTGCTGGAGGTTGCTGGAGGTTGCTGGACGTTGCTGGACGTTGCTGGAGGTTGCTGGAGGTTGCTGGAGGTTGCTGGAGGTTGCTAGAGGTTGCTAGAGGTTGCTGGATGTTGCTGGAGGTTGCTGGAGGTTGCTGCAGGTTGCTAGAGGTTCCTAGAGGTTCCTAGAGGTTCCTAGAGGTTCCTAGAGGTTGCTAGAGGTTGCTGGAGGTTGCTGGAGGTTGCTAGAGGTTGCTGGAGGTTGCTAGAGGTTGCTGCAGGTTGCTGGAGGTTGCTGGAGGTTGCTAGAGGTGGCTGGAGGTTGCTAGAGGTTGCTGGAGGTTGCTGGAGGTTGCTGGAGGTTGCTGGAGGTTGCTGGAGGTTGCTAGAGGTTGCTGGAGGTTGCTAGAGGTTGCTAGAGGTTGCTAGAGGTTGCTGGAGGTTGCTAGAGGTGGCTGGAGGTTGCTAGAGGTTGCTGGAGGTTGCTGGAGGTTGCTGGAGGTTGCTGGAGGTTGCTGGAGGTTGCTAGAGGTTGCTGGAGGTTGCTAGAGGTTGCTAGAGGTTGCTAGAGGTTGCTGGAGGTTGCTGGAGGTTGCTAGAGGTTGCTGGAGGTTGCTGGAGGTTGCTAGAGGTTGCTGGAGGTTCCTGGAGGTTGCTGGAGGTTGCTGGAGGTTGCTGGAGGTTGCTAGAGGTTGCTGGAGCTTGCTGGAGGTTGCTGCAGGTTGCTGCAGGTTGCTGCAGGTTGCTGCAGGTTGCTGGAGGTTGCTGGAGGTTGCTAGAGGTTGCTGCAGGTTGCTGGAGGTTGCTAGAGGTGGCTGGAGGTTGCTAGAGGTTAATGGAGGTTGCTGGAGGTTGCTGGAGGTTGCTGGACGTTGCTGGAGGTTGCTAGAGGTTGCTAGAGGTTGCTGCAGGTTGCTGCAGGTTGCTGGAGGTTGCTGGAGGTTGCTAGAGGTGGCTGGAGGTTGCTAGAGGTTGCTAGAGGTTACTGGAGGTTGCTGGAGGTTCCTAGAGGTTCCTAGAGGTTCCTAGAGGTTGCTAGAGGTTGCTGGAGGTTGCTGGAGGTTGCTAGGGGTTGCTAGAGGTTGCTAGAGGTTGCTGGAGGTTGCTAGAGGTTGCTGCAGGTTGCTGCAGGTTGCTGGAGGTTGCTAGAGGTGGCTGGAGGTTGCTAGAGGTTGCTAGAGGTTGCTGGTGGTTGCTAGAGGTTGCTGGAGGTTGCTGGAGGTTGCTGGAGGTTGCTGGAGGTTGCTAGAGGTTGCTAGAGGTTGCTAGAGGTTGCTGGAGGTTGCTGGAGGTTGCTGCAGGTTGCTGCAGGTTGCTAGAGGTTGCTGGAGGTTGCTGGAGGTTGCTAGAGGTTGCTGGAGGTTGCTGGCGGTTGCTGGAGGTTGCTGGAGGTTGCTGGAGGTTGCTGGAGGTTGCTGGAGGTTGCTAGAGGTTGCTGGAGGTTGCTAGAGGTTGCTGGAGGTTGCTGGAGGTTGCTGGAGGTTGCTGGCGGTTGCTGGAGGTTGCTGCAGGTTGCTAGAGGTTGCTGGAGGTTGCTAGAGGTTGCTGCAGGTTGCTGGAGGTTGCTAGAGGTTGCTAGAGGTTGCTAGAGGTTAATGGAGGTTGCTGGAGGTTGCTGGACGTTGCTGGAGGTTGCTAGAGGTTGCTAGAGGTTGCTGCAGGTTGCTGGAGGTTGCTGGAGGTTGCTAGAGGTGGCTGGAGGTTGCTAGAGGTTGCTAGAGGTTGCTGGAGGTTGCTAGAGGTTGCTGCAGGTTGCTGCAGGTTGCTGGAGGTTGCTAGAGGTGGCTGGAGGTTGCTAGAGGTTGCTAGAGGTTGCTGGAGGTTGCTAGAGGTTGCTGGAGGTTGCTGGAGGTTGCTGGAGGTTGCTAGAGGTTGCTGGAGGTTGCTAGAGGTTGCTTGAGGTTGCTAGAGGTTGCTGGAGGTTGCTGGAGGTTGCTGGAGGTTGCTGCAGGTTGCTGGAGGTTGCTGGAGGTTGCTAGAGGTTGCTGGAGGTTGCTGGCGGTTGCTGGAGGTTGCTGGAGGTTGCTAGAGGTTGCTGGTGGTTGCTGGAGGTTGCTGGAGGTTGCTGGAGGTTGCTGGAGGTTGCTGGCGGTTGCTGGAGGTTGCTGCAGGTTGCTAGAGGTTGCTGGAGGTTGCTGGAGGTTGCTAGAGGTTGCTGCAGGTGGCTGCAGGTTCCTGGAGGTTGCTAGAGGTGGCTGGAGGTTGCTAGAGGTTGCTAGAGGTTAATGGAGGTTGCTGGAGGTTGCTGGAGGTTGCTGGAGGTTGCTAGAGGTTGCTAGAGGTTGCTGCAGGTTGCTGCAGGTTGCTGGAGGTTGCTGGAGGTTGCTAGAGGTGGCTGGAGGTTGCTAGAGGTTGCTAGAGGTTACTGGAGGTTGCTGGAGGTTGCTAGAGGTTCCTAGAGGTTCCTAGAGGTTCCTAGAGGTTCCTAGAGGTTGCTAGAGGTTGCTGGAGGTTGCTGGAGGTTGCTGGAGGTTGCTAGAGGTTGCTAGAGGTTGCTAGAGGTTGCTAGAGGTTGCTGGAGGTTGCTAGAGGTTGCTGCAGGTTGCTGGAGGTTGCTAGAGGTGGCTGGAGGTTGCTAGAGGTTGCTAGAGGTTGCTGGAGGTTGCTAGAGGTTGCTGGAGGTTGCTGGAGGTTGCTGGAGGTTGCTAGAGGTTGCTGGAGGTTGCTAGAGGTTGCTAGAGGTTGCTAGAGGTTGCTGCAGGTTGCTGGAGGTTGCTGGAGGTTGCTGCAGGTTGCTAGAGGTTGCTGGAGGTTGCTGGAGGTTGCTAGAGGTTGCTGGAGGTTGCTGGCGGTTGCTGGAGGTTGCTGGAGGTTGCTGGAGGTTGCTGGAGGTTGCTAGAGGTTGCTGGAGGTTGCTGGAGGTTGCTGGAGGTTGCTGGCGGTTGCTGGAGGTTGCTGCAGGTTGCTAGAGGTTGCTGGAGGTTGCTAGAGGTTGCTGGAGGTTGCTGGAGGTTGCTGGAGGTTGCTGGAGGTTGCTGGTGGTTGCTGCAGGTTGCTGCAGGTTGCTAGAGGTTGCTGGAGGTTGCTAGAGGTTGCTGCAGGTTGCTGGAGGTTGCTGGAGGTGGCTGGAGGTTGCTAGAGGTTGCTAGAGGTTAATGGAGGTTGCTGGAGGTTGCTGGAGGTTGCTGGACGTTGCTGGAGGTTGCTAGAGGTTGCTAGAGGTTGCTGCAGGTTGCTGCAGGTTGCTGGAGGTTGCTGGAGGTTGCTAGAGGTGGCTGGAGGTTGCTAGAGGTTGCTAGAGGTTGCTGGAGGTTGCTGGAGGTTGCTAGAGGTTGCTAGAGGTTCCTAGAGGTTCCTAGAGGTTGCTAGAGGTTGCTGGAGGTTGCTGGAGGTTGCTGGAGGTTGCTGGAGGTTGCTGGAGGTTGCTGGAGGTTGCTGGCGGTTGCTGGAGGTTGCTGCAGGTTGCTAGAGGTTGCTGGAGGTTGCTGGAGGTTGCTAGAGGTTGCTGCAGGTTGCTGGAGGTTGCTAGAGGTGGCTGGAGGTTGCTAGAGGTTGCTAGAGGTTGCTAGAGGTTAATGGAGGTTGCTGGAGGTTGCTGGACGTTGCTGGAGGTTGCTAGAGGTTGCTAGAGGTTGCTAGAGGTTAATGGAGGTTGCTGGAGGTTGCTGGACGTTGCTGGAGGTTGCTAGAGGTTGCTAGAGGTTGCTGCAGGTTGCTGGAGGTTGCTGGAGGTTGCTAGAGGTGGCTGGAGGTTGCTAGAGGTTGCTAGAGGTTAATGGAGGTTGCTGGAGGTTGCTGGAGGTTGCTGGACGTTGCTGGAGGTTGCTAGAGGTTGCTAGAGGTTGCTAGAGGTTGCTGCAGGTTGCTGCAGGTTGCTGGAGGTTGCTAGAGGTTCCTAGAGGTTCCTAGAGGTTGCTAGAGGTTGCTGGAGGTTGCTGGAGGTTGCTAGAGGTTGCTAGAGGTTGCTAGAGGTTGCTGGAGGTTGCTAGAGGTTGCTGCAGGTTGCTGCAGGTTGCTGCAGGTTGCTGGAGGTTGCTAGAGGTTGCTGGAGGTTGCGAGAGGTTGCTGCAGGTTGCTAGAGGTTGCTGGAGGTTGCTAGAGGTTGCTAGAGGTTGCTGCAGGTTGCTGGAGGTTGCTAGAGGTTGCTAGAGGTTGCTGGAGGTTGCTAGAGGTTGCTGCAGGTTGCTGGAGGTTGCTAGAGGTGGCTGGAGGTTGCTAGAGGTTGCTAGAGGTTGCTGGTGGTTGCTAGAGGTTGCTGGAGGTTGCTGGAGGTTGCTGGAGGTTGCTGGAGGTTGCTAGAGGTTGCTAGAGGTTGCTAGAGGTTGCTGGAGGTTGCTGGAGGTTGCTGGAGGTTGCTGCAGGTTGCTAGAGGTTGCTGGAGGTTGCTGGAGGTTGCTAGAGGTTGCTGGAGGTTGCTGGCGGTTGCTGGAGGTTGCTGGAGGTTGCTGGAGGTTGCTAGAGGTTGCTGGAGGTTGCTAGAGGTTGCTGGAGGTTGCTGGAGGTTGCTGGAGGTTGCTGGCGGTTGCTGGAGGTTGCTGCAGGTTGCTAGAGGTTGCTGGAGGTTGCTAGAGGTTGCTGCAGGTTGCTGGAGGTTGCTAGAGGTTGCTAGAGGTTGCTAGAGGTTAATGGAGGTTGCTGGAGGTTGCTGGACGTTGCTGGAGGTTGCTAGAGGTTGCTAGAGGTTGCTGCAGGTTGCTGGAGGTTGCTGGAGGTTGCTAGAGGTGGCTGGAGGTTGCTAGAGGTTGCTAGAGGTTGCTGGAGGTTGCTAGAGGTTGCTGCAGGTTGCTGCAGGTTGCTGGAGGTTGCTAGAGGTGGCTGGAGGTTGCTAGAGGTTGCTAGAGGTTGCTGGAGGTTGCTAGAGGTTGCTGGAGGTTGCTGGAGGTTGCTGGAGGTTGCTAGAGGTTGCTGGAGGTTGCTAGAGGTTGCTTGAGGTTGCTAGAGGTTGCTGGAGGTTGCTGGAGGTTGCTGGAGGTTGCTGCAGGTTGCTGGAGGTTGCTGGAGGTTGCTAGAGGTTGCTGGAGGTTGCTGGCGGTTGCTGGAGGTTGCTGGAGGTTGCTAGAGGTTGCTGGTGGTTGCTGGAGGTTGCTGGAGGTTGCTGGAGGTTGCTGGCGGTTGCTGGAGGTTGCTGCAGGTTGCTAGAGGTTGCTGGAGGTTGCTGGAGGTTGCTAGAGGTTGCTGCAGGTGGCTGCAGGTTCCTGGAGGTTGCTAGAGGTGGCTGGAGGTTGCTAGAGGTTGCTAGAGGTTAATGGAGGTTGCTGGAGGTTGCTGGAGGTTGCTGGAGGTTGCTAGAGGTTGCTAGAGGTTGCTGCAGGTTGCTGCAGGTTGCTGGAGGTTGCTGGAGGTTGCTAGAGGTGGCTGGAGGTTGCTAGAGGTTGCTAGAGGTTACTGGAGGTTGCTGGAGGTTGCTAGAGGTTCCTAGAGGTTCCTAGAGGTTCCTAGAGGTTCCTAGAGGTTGCTAGAGGTTGCTGGAGGTTGCTGGAGGTTGCTGGAGGTTGCTAGAGGTTGCTAGAGGTTGCTAGAGGTTGCTGGAGGTTGCTAGAGGTTGCTGCAGGTTGCTGGAGGTTGCTAGAGGTGGCTGGAGGTTGCTAGAGGTTGCTAGAGGTTGCTGGAGGTTGCTAGAGGTTGCTGGAGGTTGCTGGAGGTTGCTGGAGGTTGCTAGAGGTTGCTGGAGGTTGCTAGAGGTTGCTAGAGGTTGCTAGAGGTTGCTGCAGGTTGCTGGAGGTTGCTGGAGGTTGCTGCAGGTTGCTAGAGGTTGCTGGAGGTTGCTGGAGGTTGCTAGAGGTTGCTGGAGGTTGCTGGCGGTTGCTGGAGGTTGCTGGAGGTTGCTGGAGGTTGCTGGAGGTTGCTAGAGGTTGCTGGAGGTTGCTGGAGGTTGCTGGAGGTTGCTGGCGGTTGCTGGAGGTTGCTGCAGGTTGCTAGAGGTTGCTGGAGGTTGCTAGAGGTTGCTGGAGGTTGCTGGAGGTTGCTGGAGGTTGCTGGAGGTTGCTGGAGGTTGCTGCAGGTTGCTGCAGGTTGCTAGAGGTTGCTGGAGGTTGCTAGAGGTTGCTGCAGGTTGCTGGAGGTTGCTGGAGGTGGCTGGAGGTTGCTAGAGGTTGCTAGAGGTTAATGGAGGTTGCTGGAGGTTGCTGGAGGTTGCTGGACGTTGCTGGAGGTTGCTAGAGGTTGCTGCAGGTTGCTGCAGGTTGCTGGAGGTTGCTGGAGGTTGCTAGAGGTGGCTGGAGGTTGCTAGAGGTTGCTAGAGGTTGCTGGAGGTTGCTGGAGGTTGCTAGAGGTTGCTAGAGGTTCCTAGAGGTTCCTAGAGGTTGCTAGAGGTTGCTGGAGGTTGCTGGAGGTTGCTGGAGGTTGCTGGAGGTTGCTGGAGGTTGCTGGAGGTTGCTGGAGGTTGCTGGCGGTTGCTGGAGGTTGCTGCAGGTTGCTAGAGGTTGCTGGAGGTTGCTGGAGGTTGCTAGAGGTTGCTGCAGGTTGCTGGAGGTTGCTAGAGGTGGCTGGAGGTTGCTAGAGGTTGCTAGAGGTTAATGGAGGTTGCTGGAGGTTGCTGGAGGTTGCTGGACGTTGCTGGAGGTTGCTAGAGGTTGCTAGAGGTTGCTGCAGGTTGCTGCAGGTTGCTGGAGGTTGCTGGAGGTTGCTAGAGGTGGCTGGAGGTTGCTAGAGGTTGCTAGAGGTTACTGGAGGTTGCTGGAGGTTGCTAGAGGTGGCTGGAGGTTGCTAGAGGTTGCTAGAGGTTCCTAGAGGTTCCTAGAGGTTCCTAGAGGTTCCTAGAGGTTGCTAGAGGTTGCTGGAGGTTGCTGGAGGTTGCTGGAGGTTGCTAGAGGTTGCTAGAGGTTGCTAGAGGTTGCTGGAGGTTGCTAGAGGTTGCTGCAGGTTGCTGCAGGTTGCTGCAGGTTGCTAGAGGTGGCTGGAGGTTGCTAGAGGTTGCTAGAGGTTGCTGGAGGTTGCTAGAGGTTGCTGGAGGTTGCTGGAGGTTGCTGGAGGTTGCTAGAGGTTGCTGGAGGTTGCTAGAGGTTGCTAGAGGTTGCTGCAGGTTGCTGGAGGTTGCTGGAGGTTGCTGCAGGTTGCTAGAGGTTGCTGGAGGTTGCTGGAGGTTGCTAGAGGTTGCTGGAGGTTGCTGGCGGTTGCTGGAGGTTGCTGGAGGTTGCTGGAGGTTGCTGGAGGTTGCTGGAGGTTGCTGGAGGTTGCTGGCGGTTGCTGGAGGTTGCTGCAGGTTGCTAGAGGTTGCTGGAGGTTGCTGGAGGTTGCTAGAGGTTGCTGCAGGTTGCTGGAGGTTGCTAGAGGTGGCTGGAGGTTGCTAGAGGTTGCTAGAGGTTAATGGAGGTTGCTGGAGGTTGCTGGAGGTTGCTGGACGTTGCTGGAGGTTGCTAGAGGTTGCTAGAGGTTGCTGCAGGTTGCTGCAGGTTGCTGGAGGTTGCTGGAGGTTGCTAGAGGTGGCTGGAGGTTGCTAGAGGTTGCTAGAGGTTACTGGAGGTTGCTGGAGGTTGTTAGAGGTTGCTAGAGGTTGCTGGAGGTTGCTAGAGGTTGCTAGAGGTTGCTGGATGTTGCTGGAGGTTGCTGCAGGTTGCTGCAGGTTGCTGGAGGTTGCTAGAGGTGGCTGGAGGTTGCTAGAGGTTGCTGGATGTTGCTGGAGGTTGCTGGAGGTTGCTAGAGGTTGCTAGAGGTTGCTAGAGGTTGCTGGAGGTTGCTGGAGGTTGCTGGAGGTTGCTAGAGGTTGCTAGAGGTTGCTGGAGGTTGCTAGAGGTTGCTGGATGTTGCTGGAGGTTGCTGCAGGTTGCTGGAGGTTGCTGGAGGTCGCTAGAGGTGGCTGGAGGTTGCTAGAGGTTGCTGGAGGTTGCTGGATGTTGCTGGAGGTTGCTGGAGGTTGCTAGAGGTTGCTGGAGGTTGCTAGAGGTTGCTAGAGGTTGCTGGATGTTGCTGGAGGTTGCTGCAGGTTGCTGGAGGTTGCTGGAGGTCGGTAGAGGTGGCTGGAGGTTGCTAGAGGTTGCTGGAGGTTGCTGGAGGTTGCTGGAGGTTGCTAGAGGTTGCTAGAGGTTGCTGGAGGTTGCTGGAGGTTGCTCGAGGTTGCTGGAGGTTGCTAGAGGTGGCTGGAGGTTGCTAGAGGTTTGGAGGTTGCTAGAGGTTGCTGGAGGTTGCTGGACGTTGCTGAAAGTTGCTGGAGGTTGCTAGAGGTTGCTAGAGGTTGCTGGATGTTGCTGGAGGTTGCTGCAGGTTGCTGCAGGTTGCTGGAGGTTGCTAGAGGTGGCTGGAGGTTGCTAGAGGTTGCTGGAGGTTGCTGGATGTTGCTGGAGGTTGCTGGAGGTTGCTAGAGGTTGCTGGAGGTTGCTAGAGGTTGCTAGAGGTTGCTGGATGTTGCTGGAGGTTGCTGCAGGTTGCTGGAGGTTGCTGGAGGTCGGTAGAGGTGGCTGGAGGTTGCTAGAGGTTGCTGGAGGTTGCTGGAGGTTGCTAGAGGTTGCTAGAGGTTGCTGGAGGTTGCTGGAGGTTGCTCGAGGTTGCTGGAGGTTGCTAGAGGTGGCTGGAGGTTGCTAGAGGTTTGGAGGTTGCTAGAGGTTGCTGGAGGTTGCTGGACGTTGCTGAAAGTTGCTGGAGGTTGCTAGAGGTTGCTAGAGGTTGCTAGAGGTTGCTGGAGGTTGCTAGAGGTTGCTGGATGTTGCTGGAGGTTTCTGGAGGTTGCTGCAGGTTGCTAGAGGTTGCCAGAGGTTGCTGGAGGTTGCTAGAGGTTGCTGGAGGTTGCTGGAGGTTGCTAGAGGTTGCTGCAGGTTGCTGCAGGTTGCTGGAGGTTGCTGGAGGTTGCTAGAGGTTGCTGCAGGTTGCTGCAGGTTGCTGGAGGTTGCTGGAGGTTGCTAGAGGTTGCTAGAGGTTGCTGCAGGTTGCTGCAGGTTGCTGGAGGTTGCTGGAGGTTGCTAGAGGTGGCTGGAGGTTGCTAGAGGTTGCTAGAGGTTACTGGAGGTTGCTGGAGGTTGTTAGAGGTTGCTAGAGGTTGCTGGAGGTTGCTAGAGGTTGCTAGAGGTTGCTGGATGTTGCTGGAGGTTGCTGCAGGTTGCTGGAGGTTGCTAGAGGTGGCTGGAGGTTGCTAGAGGTTGCTGGATGTTGCTGGAGGTTGCTGGAGGTTGCTAGAGGTTGCTAGAGGTTGCTAGAGGTTGCTGGAGGTTGCTGGAGGTTGCTGGAGGTTGCTGGAGGTTGCTAGAGGTTGCTAGAGGTTGCTGGAGGTTGCTAGAGGTTGCTGGAGGTTGCTGCAGGTTGCTGGAGGTTGCTGGAGGTCGCTAGAGGTGGCTGGAGGTTGCTAGAGGTTGCTGGAGGTTGCTGGATGTTGCTGGAGGTTGCTGGAGGTTGCTAGAGGTTGCTGGAGGTTGCTAGAGGTTGCTAGAGGTTGCTGGATGTTGCTGGAGGTTGCTGCAGGTTGCTGGAGGTTGCTGGAGGTCGGTAGAGGTGGCTGGAGGTTGCTAGAGGTTGCTGGAGGTTGCTGGAGGTTGCTGGAGGTTGCTAGAGGTTGCTGGAGGTTGCTGGAGGTTGCTCGAGGTTGCTGGAGGTTGCTAGAGGTGGCTGGAGGTTGCTAGAGGTTTGGAGGTTGCTAGAGGTTGCTGGAGGTTGCTGGACGTTGCTGAAGGTTGCTGGAGGTTGCTAGAGGTTGCTAGAGGTTGCTAGAGGTTGCTGGAGGTTGCTAGAGGTTGCTGGATGTTGCTGGAGGTTTCTGGAGGTTGCTGCAGGTTGCTAGAGGTTGCCAGAGGTTGCTGGAGGTTGCTAGAGCTAACCTACCTCTGCTACCAGGGGGGATAAAATCCAACTTGCTGCCTTCACGTGGCGCCCCCTGTGATTACCCTCCTCCGAGGGGAAACTAAAGGAAGCTCTGGTAACTCTTTTTCCGCTGTGTGCCCTGTTTCATATATGCGGAGGGGCCCTTTCTGCACGGCTTTGGTTTTATTGATGTTGTGGTGTGCGTGGTTTATTTTCCCTTTTTTTGTTGTTTTCGCAGCATTTTATGCTGTCGGGTGAGCTTCCGCCCCATGGGAGGCGCTCCTTCCGGCTTGCGCTGCCCACCCATCCCACCCCCGTCCCCTTCCCACATTCTTTCTTTTCTTTTAGGGGAGACGTCCTCGCAGTGGCTGTTTGGCCTGACGCGATTCCCCGCCTCAAAGCAGACCCACCTGGCAGCTACTCAAGGCACATGAGGAGTGAGAGGCGTCAACGGGCGCAACGCCCCTCCCTGCGGTCCGGCTTCCGCCACGTGGCTGACTCAAAGCAGCGAAGTGACCAACGGGAGCGACATGAAAAAAAAGAAAGAGCTTGCTAGAGGTTGCTGGAGGTTGCTGGAGGTTGCTGGAGGTTGCTGGAGGTTGCTGGAGGTTGCTAGAGGTTGCTGGAGGTTACTGGAGGTTGCTGGAGGTTGTTAGAGGTTGCTAGAGGTTGCTGGAGGTTGCTAGAGGTTGCTAGAGGTTGCTGGATGTTGCTGGAGGTTGCTGCAGGTTGCTGCAGGTTGCTGGTGGTTGCTAGAGGTGGCTGGAGGTTGCTAGAGGTTGCTGGAGGTTGCTGGATGTTGCTGGAGGTTGCTGGAGGTTGCTAGAGGTTGCTAGAGGTTGCTAGAGGTTGCTGGAGGTTGCTAGAGGTTGCTAGAGGTTGCTGGAGGTTGCTGGAGGTTGCTAGAGGTTGCTAGAGGTTGCTAGAGGTTGCTGGATGTTGCTGGAGGTAGCTGCAGGTTGCTGGAGGTTGCTGGAGGTTGCTAAAGGTGGCTGGAGGTTGCTAGAGGTTGCTGGAGGTTGCTGGATGTTGCTGGAGGTTGCTGGAGGTTGCTAGAGGTTGCTAGAGGTTGCTGGAGGTTGCTGGAGGTTGCTGGAGGTTGCTGGAGGTTGCTGGAGGTTGCTGGAGGTTGCTGGAGGTTGCTAGAGGTTGCTGGAGGTTGCTAGAGGTTGCTAGAGGTTGCTAGAGGTTGCTGCAGGTTGCTGGAGGTTGCTGGAGGTTGCTGCAGGTTGCTAGAGATTGCTGGAGGTTGCTGGAGGTTGCTAGAGGTTGCTGGAGGTTGCTGGCGGTTGCTGGAGGTTGCTGGAGGTTGCTGGAGGTTGCTGGAGGTTGCTGGAGTTTGCTGGAGGTTGCTGGAGGTTGCTGGAGGTTGCTGGCGGTTGCTGGAGGTTGCTGCAGGTTGCTAGAGGTTGCTGGAGGTTGCTGGAGGTTGCTAGAGGTTGCTGCAGGTTGCTGGAGGTTGCTAGAGGTGGCTGGAGGTTGCTAGAGGTTGCTAGAGGTTAATGGAGGTTGCTGGAGGTTGCTGGGGGTTGCTGGACGTTGCTGGAGGTTGCTAGAGGTTGCTAGAGGTTGCTGCAGGTTGCTGCAGGTTGCTGGAGGTTGCTGGAGGTTGCTAGAGGTGGCTGGAGGTTGCTAGAGGTTGCTAGAGGTTACTGGAGGTTGCTGGAGGTTGCTAGAGGTTCCTAGCGGTTCCTAGAGGTTCCTAGAGGTTCCTAGAGGTTCCTAGAGGTTCCTAGAGGTTGCTAGAGGTTGCTGGAGGTTGCTGGAGGTTGCTGGAGGTTGCTAGAGGTTGCTAGAGGTTGCTAGAGGTTGCTGGAGGTTGCTAGATGTTGCTGCAGGTTGCTGCAGGTTGCTGGAGGTTGCTAGAGGTGGCTGGAGGTTGCTAGAGGTTGCTAGAGGTTGCTGGAGGTTGCTAGAGGTTGCTAGAGGTTGCTAGAGGTTGCTGCAGGTTGCTGGAGGTTGCTGGAGGTTGCTGCAGGTTGCTAGAGGTTGCTGGAGGTTGCTGGAGGTTGCTGGAGGTTGCTAGAGGTTGCTGGAGGTTGCTAGAGGTTGCTAGAGGTTGCTAGAGGTTGCTGCAGGTTGCTGGAGGTTGCTGGAGGTTGCTGCAGGTTGCTAGAGGTTGCTGGAGGTTGCTGGAGGTTGCTAGAGGTTGCTGGAGGTTGCTGGCGGTTGCTGGAGGTTGCTGGAGGTTGCTGGAGGTTGCTGGAGGTTGCTGGAGGTTGCTGGAGGTTGCTGGAGGTTGCTGGAGGTTGCTGGAGGTTGCTGGAGGTTGCTGGAGGTTGCTGGAGGTTGCTGGAGGTTGCTGGCGGTTGCTGGAGGTTGCTGCAGGTTGCTAGAGGTTGCTGGAGGTTGCTAGAGGTTGCTGCAGGTTGCTGGAGGTTGCTAGAGGTGGCTGGAGGTTGCTAGAGGTTGCTAGAGGTTAATGGAGGTTGCTGGAGGTTGCTGGAGGTTGCTGGACGTTGCTGGAGGTTGCTAGAGGTTGCTAGAGGTTGCTGCAGGTTGCTGGAGGTTGCTGGAGGTTGCTAGAGGTGGCTGGAGGTTGCTAGAGGTTGCTAGAGGTTACTGGAGGTTGCTGGAGGTTGTTAGAGGTTGCTAGAGGTTGCTGGAGGTTGCTGGAGGTTGCTAGAGGTTGCTAGAGGTTGCTGGATGTTGCTGGAGGTTGCTGGAGGTTGCTAGAGGTGGCTGGAGGTTGCTAGAGGTTGCTGGATGTTGCTGGAGGTTGCTGGAGGTTGCTAGAGGTTGCTAGAGGTTGCTAGAGGTTGCTGGAGGTTGCTGGAGGTTGCTGGAGGTTGCTGGAGGTTGCTAGAGGTGGCTGGAGGTTGCTAGAGGTTGCTAGAGGTTACTGGAGGTTGCTGGAGGTTGTTAGAGGTTGCTAGAGGTTGCTGGAGGTTGCTAGAGGTTGCTAGAGGTTGCTGGATGTTGCTGGAGGTTGCTGCAGGTTGCTGCAGGTTGCTGGAGGTTGCTGGAGGTTGCTAGAGGTGGCTGGAGGTTGCTAGAGGTTGCTAGAGGTTACTGGAGGTTGCTGGAGGTTGTTAGAGGTTGCTAGAGGTTGCTGGATGTTGCTGGAGGTTGCTGCAGGTTGCTGCAGGTTGCTGGAGGTTGCTAGAGGTGGCTGGAGGTTGCTAGAGGTTGCTGGATGTTGCTGGAGGTTGCTGGAGGTTGCTAGAGGTTGCTAGAGGTTGCTAGAGGTTGCTGGAGGTTGCTGGAGGTTGCTAGAGGTTGCTAGAGGTTGCTGGAGGTTGCTAGAGGTTGGTAGAGGTTGCTGGATGTTGCTGGAGGTTGCTGCAGGTTGCTGGAGGTTGCTGGAGGTCGCTAGAGGTGGCTGGAGGTTGCTAGAGGTTGCTGGAGGTTGCTGGATGTTGCTGGAGGTTGCTGGAGGTTGCTAGAGGTTGCTAGAGGTTGCTGGAGGTTGCTAGAGGTTGCTAGAGGTTGCTGGATGTTGCTGGAGGTTGCTGCAGGTTGCTGGAGGTTGCTGGAGGTCGCTAGAGGTGGCTGGAGGTTGCTAGAGGTTGCTGGAGGTTGCTGGATGTTGCTGGAGGTTGCTGGAGGTTGCTAGAGGTTGCTAGAGGTTGCTGGAGGTTGCTCGAGGTTGCTGGAGGTTGCTAGAGGTGGCTGGAGGTTGCTAGAGGTTTGGAGGTTGCTAGAGGTTGCTGGAGGTTGCTGGACGTTGCTGAAGGTTGCTGGAGGTTGCTAGAGGTTGCTAGAGGTTGCTAGAGGTTGCTGGAGGTTGCTAGAGGTTGCTGGATGTTGCTGGAGGTTTCTGGAGGTTGCTGCAGGTTGCTAGAGGTTGCCAGAGGTTGCTGGAGGTTGCTAGAGCTAACCTACCTCTGCTACCAGGGGGGATAAAATCCAACTTGCTGCCTTCACGTGGCGCCCCCTGTGATTACCCTCCTCCGAGGGGAAACTAAAGGAAGCTCTGGTAACTCTTTTTCCGCTGTGTGCCCTGTTTCATATATGCGGAGGGGCCCTTTCTGCACGGCTTTGGTTTTATTGATGTTGTGGTGTGCGTGGTTTATTTTCCCTTTTATTGTTGTTTTCGCAGCATTTTATGCTGTCGGGTGAGCTTCCGCCCCATGGGAGGCGCTCCTTCCGGCTTGCGCTGCCCACCCATCCCACCCCCGTCCCCTTCCCACATTCTTTCTTTTCTTTTGGGGGAGACGTCCTCGCAGTGGCTGTTTGGCCTGACGCGATTCCCCGCCTCAAAGCAGACCCACCTGGCAGCTACTCAAGGCACATGAGGAGTGAGAGGCGTCAACGGGCGCAACGCCCCTCCCTGCGGTCCGGCTTCCGCCACGTGGCTGACTCAAAGCAGCGAAGTGACCAACGGGAGCGACATGAAAAAAAAGAAAGAGCTTGCTAGAGGTTGCTGGAGGTTGCTGGAGGTTGCTGGAGGTTGCTAGAGGTTGCTAGAGGTTGCTAGAGGTTGCTAGAGGTTGCTAGAGGTTGCTGGAGGTTGCTGGAGGTTGCTGGAGGTTGCTAGAGGTTGCTGGAGGTTACTGGAGGTTGCTGGAGGTTGTTAGAGGTTGCTGGAGGTTGCTAGAGGTTGCTAGAGGTTGCTGGATGTTGCTGGAGGTTGCTGCAGGTTGCTGCAGGTTGCTGGAGGTTGCTAGAGGTGGCTGGAGGTTGCTAGAGGTTGCTGGAGGTTGCTGGATGTTGCTGGAGGTTGCTGGAGGTTGCTAGAGGTTGCTAGAGGTTGCTGGAGGTTGCTGGACGTTGCTGGAGGTTGCTGGAGGTTGCTAGAGGTTGCTGGAGGTTGCTGGATGTTGCTGGAGGTTTCTGGAGGTTGCTGCAGGTTGCTAGAGGTTGCCAGAGGTTGCTGGAGGTTGCTAGAGCTTGCTAGAGGTTGCTGGAGGTTGCTGGAGGTTGCTAGAGGTTGCTAGAGGTTGCTAGAGGTTGCTAGAGGTTGCTAGAGGTTGCTGGAGGTTGCTGGATTTTGCTGGAGGTTGCTGGAGGTTGCTGGAGGTTGCTGGAGGTTGCTGGAGGTTGCTAGAGGTTGCTGGAGGTTGCTGGAGGTTGCTGCAGGTTGCTAGAGGTTGCTGGAGGTTGCTGGAGGTTGCTAGAGGTTGCTGGAGGTTGCTGGAGGTTGCTGGAGGTTGCTGGAGGTTGCTAGAGGTTGCTGGAGGTTGCTAGAGGTTGCTGGAGGTTGCTAGAGGTTGCTGGAGGTTGCTAGAGGTTGGGAGTTTGGCAGAAGTGTCCGACTGCGGGAGAGTGCCTATATGGGTGTTTGGGAGTTCGCCACAGGTGTCCGACTGCGGGAGAGTGCTGAAATGCGTCGTTTCGGAGTTCGGCAGAAGTGTCCGGAAGTTGCTGGAGGTTGCTCGTGGTTGCTGCAGGCTACTGGAAGTTGCTGGTCGCTGGAAACGGTCAGGAACAGGTGTTTTCTGTAGGGTATAGCTGCTACCTACAGTGAGCGAGTTCTTTTTAGCAGATTGGTTTGTGCGGCTAGCAGAGGACGCGGGGGCGGAGCACCCAACAAGGGAGTGAGAATCAACGCCACGGTTCCTGTCTGCGGGTCGCCAGCGGGGCTGCGTCACACCGCTGCGTGTGCGGGGGTCGCCTCCTCCCGGTGGAGTGGCGGTTGCGGGTACGAGCTGGTGTCGCGCGTCGGGCGTGGGGTTGTGGCGTGTGGTCGGAGCGTTGGTCACAACTTGGTGTGAGCGGATGGTGAGGGGAGCCGTCAGAGTTGTGTGGCTGACGGGCTGTGTGACTGGGAATCGGCGGTGGCTGTGCCGGCCGCAGTCACACAACCTGCCCCAATCCCCCACACGAAGCCGTGATCATGTGAATTCCGCATTGCCAGTGGCCACCAATGTGACCCCCAGCATAGAATGCAATGGCCGTCTGCAATGTCAATCTGAGAGCCGATGAACCGGGCACCCAACGCCTCTTGTGGACTTCTGTTCAATGCCGATGCGCGGCTCCAACCTCGAGTACGGTTGTTCCCAGTGAGATATTGTGAAGCGCCGGATACCTGCCCCCACCCCACCCCACCCCCACCACCCCCTCCTGCACGTGCCTTGGACAAGTGTTCCGCATTCCGCCCTGATGTGCCAACAATTATCACACAGATGCCCTCCATACACATCCCCCACAGTCAGACAGATAGACAGACAGACAGTGACAGTCCAGGATATCAGTGCATCCTTGTACCCAAAACAACACCATGGCAGTCGGCCCTGAGTCGGGTGGCGGCGTCGGCGGGGGCCTGGATTCGGCATTTTTTGTGTGGAAAGTCTCATTTTTGTGTGCCAGAGGTCGGAGGTGGTGAGGAGGCGGTGAACGGGAGGGGAAAACTGCCCCATCAAAAAATCCACGGTACCTACAGCAGAAAATTAAACAGTCTTGCCAGGCCCTACTGTTTAGGACTTAGGCAGAGGTGTGCGACTGCAGGAGAGTGCTGAAATGGGTGTTGAGGACTTAGGCAGAGGTGTGCGACTGCAGGAGAGTGCTGAAATGGGTGTTTAGGACCTAGGCAGAGGTGTGCGACTGCAGGAGAGTGCTGAAATGGGTGTTTAGGACTTAGGCAGAGGTGTCCGACTGCCGGAGAGTGCTGAAATGGGTGTTTCGGAGTTAGGCAGAGGTGTGCGACTGCAGGAGAGTGCTGAAATGGGTGTTGAGGACTTAGGCAGAGGTGTCCGACTGCAGGAGAGTGCTGAAATGGGTGTTTAGGACCTAGGCAGAGGTGTGCGACTGCAGGAGAGTGCTGAAATGGGTGTTTAGGACCTAGGCAGAGGTGTGCGACCGCAGGAGAGTGCTGAAATGGGTGTTTAGGACTTAGGCAGAGGTGTGCGACTGCAGGAGAGTGCCGAAATGGGTGTTTAGGACCTAGGCAGAGGTGTGCGACCGCAGGAGAGTGCTGAAATGGGTGTTTAGGACCTAGGCAGAGGTGTGCGACTGCAGGAGAGTGCTGAAATGGGTGTTGAGGACTTAGGCAGAGGTGTGCGACTGCAGGAGAGTGCCGAAATGGGTGTTTAGGACCTAGGCAGAGGTGTGCGACCGCAGGAGAGTGCTGAAATGGGTGTTTAGGACTTAGGCAGAGGTGTGCGACTGCAGGAGAGTGCTGAAATGGGTGTTTAGGACTTAGGCAGAGGTGTGCGACTGCAGGAGAGTGCCGAAATGGGTGTTTAGGACCTAGGCAGAGGTGTGCGACCGCAGGAGAGTGCTGAAATGGGTGTTTAGGACTTAGGCAGAGGTGTGCGACTGCAGGAGAGTGCTGAAATGGGTGTTGAGGACTTAGGCAGAGGTGTGCGACTGCAGGAGAGTGCTGAAATGGGTGTTTAGGACCTAGGCAGAGGTGTGCGACTGCAGGAGAGTGCTGAAATGGGTGTTTAGGACTTAGGCAGAGGTGTGCGACTGCAGGAGAGTGCTGAAATGGGTGTTGAGGACTTAGGCAGAGGTGTGCGACTGCAGGAGAGTGCTGAAATGGGTGTTTAGGACCTAGGCAGAGGTGTGCGACCGCAGGAGAGTGCTGAAATGGGTGTTTAGGACTTAGGCAGAGGTGTGCGACTGCAGGAGAGTGCTGAAATGGGTGTTTAGGACTTAGGCAGAGGTGTGCGACTGCAGGAGAGTGCCGAAATGGGTGTTTAGGACCTAGGCAGAGGTGTGCGACCGCAGGAGAGTGCTGAAATGGGTGTTTAGGACTTAGGCAGAGGTGTGCGACTGCAGGAGAGTGCTGAAATGGGTGTTGAGGACTTAGGCAGAGGTGTGCGACTGCAGGAGAGTGCTGAAATGGGTGTTTAGGACCTAGGCAGAGGTGTGCGACTGCAGGAGAGTGCTGAAATGGGTGTTGAGGACTTAGGCAGAGGTGTGCGACTGCAGGAGAGTGCCGAAATGGGTGTTTAGGACCTAGGCAGAGGTGTGCGACCGCAGGAGAGTGCTGAAATGGGTGTTTAGGACTTAGGCAGAGGTGTCCGACTGCCGGAGAGTGCTGAAATGGGTGTTTCGGAGTTAGGCAGAGGTGTGCGACTGCAGGAGAGTGCTGAAATGGGTGTTTGGCCCTGCTGCTGGTGGTTGCTGGAAGTTGCTTGAGGTTGCTGGAGGTTGCTAGAGGTTGCTAGAGGTTGCTAGAGGTTGCTAGAGGTTGCTGGAGGTTGCTGGACGTTGCTGGAGGTTGCTGGAGGTTGCTAGAGGTTGCTGGAGGTTGCTGGATGTTGCTGGAGGTTTCTGGAGGTTGCTGCAGGTTGCTAGAGGTTGCCAGAGGTTGCTGGAGGTTGCTAGAGCTTGCTAGAGGTTGCTGGAGGTTGCTGGAGGTTGCTAGAGGTTGCTAGAGGTTGCTAGAGGTTGCTAGAGGTTGCTAGAGGTTGCTGGAGGTTGCTGGATTTTGCTGGAGGTTGCTGGAGGTTGCTGGAGGTTGCTGGAGGTTGCTGGAGGTTGCTAGAGGTTGCTGGAGGTTGCTGGAGGTTGCTGCAGGTTGCTAGAGGTTGCTGGAGGTTGCTGGAGGTTGCTAGAGGTTGCTGGAGGTTGCTGGAGGTTGCTGGAGGTTGCTGGAGGTTGCTAGAGGTTGCTGGAGGTTGCTAGAGGTTGCTGGAGGTTGCTAGAGGTTGCTGGAGGTTGCTAGAGGTTGGGAGTTTGGCAGAAGTGTCCGACTGCGGGAGAGTGCCTATATGGGTGTTTGGGAGTTCGCCACAGGTGTCCGACTGCGGGAGAGTGCTGAAATGCGTCGTTTCGGAGTTCGGCAGAAGTGTCCGGAAGTTGCTGGAGGTTGCTCGTGGTTGCTGCAGGCTACTGGAAGTTGCTGGTCGCTGGAAACGGTCAGGAACAGGTGTTTTCTGTAGGGTATAGCTGCTACCTACAGTGAGCGAGTTCTTTTTAGCAGATTGGTTTGTGCGGCTAGCAGAGGACGCGGGGGCGGAGCACCCAACAAGGGAGTGAGAATCAACGCCACGGTTCCTGTCTGCGGGTCGCCAGCGGGGCTGCGTCACACCGCTGCGTGTGCGGGGGTCGCCTCCTCCCGGTGGAGTGGCGGTTGCGGGTACGAGCTGGTGTCGCGCGTCGGGCGTGGGGTTGTGGCGTGTGGTCGGAGCGTTGGTCACAACTTGGTGTGAGCGGATGGTGAGGGGAGCCGTCAGAGTTGTGTGGCTGACGGGCTGTGTGACTGGGAATCGGCGGTGGCTGTGCCGGCCGCAGTCACACAACCTGCCCCAATCCCCCACACGAAGCCGTGATCATGTGAATTCCGCATTGCCAGTGGCCACCAATGTGACCCCCAGCATAGAATGCAATGGCCGTCTGCAATGTCAATCTGAGAGCCGATGAACCGGGCACCCAACGCCTCTTGTGGACTTCTGTTCAATGCCGATGCGCGGCTCCAACCTCGAGTACGGTTGTTCCCAGTGAGATATTGTGAAGCGCCGGATACCTGCCCCCACCCCACCCCACCCCCACCACCCCCTCCTGCACGTGCCTTGGACAAGTGTTCCGCATTCCGCCCTGATGTGCCAACAATTATCACACAGATGCCCTCCATACACATCCCCCACAGTCAGACAGATAGACAGACAGACAGTGACAGTCCAGGATATCAGTGCATCCTTGTACCCAAAACAACACCATGGCAGTCGGCCCTGAGTCGGGTGGCGGCGTCGGCGGGGGCCTGGATTCGGCATTTTTTGTGTGGAAAGTCTCATTTTTGTGTGCCAGAGGTCGGAGGTGGTGAGGAGGCGGTGAACGGGAGGGGAAAACTGCCCCATCAAAAAATCCACGGTACCTACAGCAGAAAATTAAACAGTCTTGCCAGGCCCTACTGTTTAGGACTTAGGCAGAGGTGTGCGACTGCAGGAGAGTGCTGAAATGGGTGTTGAGGACTTAGGCAGAGGTGTGCGACTGCAGGAGAGTGCTGAAATGGGTGTTTAGGACCTAGGCAGAGGTGTGCGACTGCAGGAGAGTGCTGAAATGGGTGTTTAGGACTTAGGCAGAGGTGTCCGACTGCCGGAGAGTGCTGAAATGGGTGTTTCGGAGTTAGGCAGAGGTGTGCGACTGCAGGAGAGTGCTGAAATGGGTGTTGAGGACTTAGGCAGAGGTGTCCGACTGCAGGAGAGTGCTGAAATGGGTGTTTAGGACCTAGGCAGAGGTGTGCGACCGCAGGAGAGTGCTGAAATGGGTGTTTAGGACTTAGGCAGAGGTGTGCGACTGCAGGAGAGTGCCGAAATGGGTGTTTAGGACCTAGGCAGAGGTGTGCGACTGCAGGAGAGTGCTGAAATGGGTGTTTAGGACTTAGGCAGAGGTGTCCGACTGCCGGAGAGTGCTGAAATGGGTGTTTCGGAGTTAGGCAGAGGTGTGCGACTGCAGGAGAGTGCTGAAATGGGTGTTGAGGACTTAGGCAGAGGTGTCCGACTGCAGGAGAGTGCTGAAATGGGTGTTTAGGACCTAGGCAGAGGTGTGCGACTGCAGGAGAGTGCTGAAATGGGTGTTTAGGACCTAGGCAGAGGTGTGCGACCGCAGGAGAGTGCTGAAATGGGTGTTTAGGACTTAGGCAGAGGTGTGCGACTGCAGGAGAGTGCCGAAATGGGTGTTTAGGACCTAGGCAGAGGTGTGCGACCGCAGGAGAGTGCTGAAATGGGTGTTTAGGACCTAGGCAGAGGTGTGCGACTGCAGGAGAGTGCTGAAATGGGTGTTGAGGACTTAGGCAGAGGTGTGCGACTGCAGGAGAGTGCCGAAATGGGTGTTTAGGACCTAGGCAGAGGTGTGCGACCGCAGGAGAGTGCTGAAATGGGTGTTTAGGACTTAGGCAGAGGTGTGCGACTGCAGGAGAGTGCTGAAATGGGTGTTTAGGACTTAGGCAGAGGTGTGCGACTGCAGGAGAGTGCCGAAATGGGTGTTTAGGACCTAGGCAGAGGTGTGCGACCGCAGGAGAGTGCTGAAATGGGTGTTTAGGACTTAGGCAGAGGTGTGCGACTGCAGGAGAGTGCTGAAATGGGTGTTGAGGACTTAGGCAGAGGTGTGCGACTGCAGGAGAGTGCTGAAATGGGTGTTTAGGACCTAGGCAGAGGTGTGCGACTGCAGGAGAGTGCTGAAATGGGTGTTTAGGACTTAGGCAGAGGTGTGCGACTGCAGGAGAGTGCTGAAATGGGTGTTGAGGACTTAGGCAGAGGTGTGCGACTGCAGGAGAGTGCTGAAATGGGTGTTTAGGACCTAGGCAGAGGTGTGCGACCGCAGGAGAGTGCTGAAATGGGTGTTTAGGACTTAGGCAGAGGTGTGCGACTGCAGGAGAGTGCTGAAATGGGTGTTTAGGACTTAGGCAGAGGTGTGCGACTGCAGGAGAGTGCCGAAATGGGTGTTTAGGACCTAGGCAGAGGTGTGCGACCGCAGGAGAGTGCTGAAATGGGTGTTTAGGACTTAGGCAGAGGTGTGCGACTGCAGGAGAGTGCTGAAATGGGTGTTGAGGACTTAGGCAGAGGTGTGCGACTGCAGGAGAGTGCTGAAATGGGTGTTTAGGACCTAGGCAGAGGTGTGCGACTGCAGGAGAGTGCTGAAATGGGTGTTGAGGACTTAGGCAGAGGTGTGCGACTGCAGGAGAGTGCCGAAATGGGTGTTTAGGACCTAGGCAGAGGTGTGCGACCGCAGGAGAGTGCTGAAATGGGTGTTTAGGACCTAGGCAGAGGTGTGCGACTGCAGGAGAGTGCTGAAATGGGTGTTGAGGACTTAGGCAGAGGTGTGCGACTGCAGGAGAGTGCCGAAATGGGTGTTTAGGACCTAGGCAGAGGTGTGCGACCGCAGGAGAGTGCTGAAATGGGTGTTTAGGACTTAGGCAGAGGTGTGCGACTGCAGGAGAGTGCTGAAATGGGTGTTTAGGACTTAGGCAGAGGTGTGCGACTGCAGGAGAGTGCCGAAATGGGTGTTTAGGACCTAGGCAGAGGTGTGCGACCGCAGGAGAGTGCTGAAATGGGTGTTTAGGACTTAGGCAGAGGTGTGCGACTGCAGGAGAGTGCTGAAATGGGTGTTGAGGACTTAGGCAGAGGTGTGCGACTGCAGGAGAGTGCTGAAATGGGTGTTTAGGACCTAGGCAGAGGTGTGCGACTGCAGGAGAGTGCTGAAATGGGTGTTGAGGACTTAGGCAGAGGTGTGCGACTGCAGGAGAGTGCCGAAATGGGTGTTTAGGACCTAGGCAGAGGTGTGCGACCGCAGGAGAGTGCTGAAATGGGTGTTTAGGACCTAGGCAGAGGTGTGCGACTGCAGGAGAGTGCTGAAATGGGTGTTGAGGACTTAGGCAGAGGTGTGCGACTGCAGGAGAGTGCCGAAATGGGTGTTTAGGACCTAGGCAGAGGTGTGCGACCGCAGGAGAGTGCTGAAATGGGTGTTTAGGACTTAGGCAGAGGTGTCCGACTGCCGGAGAGTGCTGAAATGGGTGTTTCGGAGTTAGGCAGAGGTGTGCGACTGCAGGAGAGTGCTGAAATGGGTGTTTGGCCCTGCTGCTGGTGGTTGCTGGAAGTTGCTTGAGGTTGCTGGAGGTTGCTAGAGGTTGCTAGAGGTTGCTAGAGGTTGCTAGAGGTTGCTAGAGGTTGCTAGAGGTTGCTAGAGGTTGCTAGAGGTTGCTAGAGGTTGCTAGAGGTTGCTGGAGGTTGCTGGAGGTTGCTGGAAGTTGCTAGAGGTTGCTAGAGGTTGCTGGAGGTTGCTGGAAGTTGCTAGAGGTTGCTAGAGGTTGCTCGAGGTTGCTGGAAGTTGCTGGAGGTAACTTCTCAGGCATGTGGGGGCGCGGGCGGCGAAGCCGCCCGCGCCCCCCCGCGCCCCCCCGCGCCCCCCCGCGCCCCCCCGCGCCCCCCCGCGCCCCCCCGCGCCCCCCCGCGCCCCCCCGCGCCCCCCCGCGCCCCCCCGCGCCCCCCCGCGCCCCCCCGCGCCCCCCCGCACCCCCGCAGCGGGCCCCGCTCCCATGTCTGGTGTGGTACCTTCATAGAGAACTAACATTGCGAGATGGTGCTGGGAGACTTGCTTTTCCATTCACTCCGCCTCTCAGAACCCCCTGCTCGGCTGATCGCCGACTTCCGGCCGGTTCCCTGGTCAAGCTATGGGTTGACTGCTGCATCACCCGGGCGCTCCCGTTAGCCCTTCCGTCGTCGTATGATCTAGACGCCTTGATGTACTGGTCGACGCGATGCGTGCGGTCGTCGTGCACTTCCTGGGTCTCCTGGCAGTTCCCGCTCGACCCGGGAGTGGACCGGGCGGGAGCGGGGTCTTTTGCAGATTGGTTTTGGCAGTGGGTGGAGGACAAGGGGGTGGGAACCAACGTCCTGTGTGCGGGTCGTGAGTGGGACTATAGTGCGGTTGCGGGTGCGAGCCGAAGTCGCGGAGGTGTGGGGCGTGGGTGTGTAGCGCGTCGGGTGTGGGGTTGTGGCGTGTGGTCGGAGCGTTGGTGAGCACGTTTTTTGCGCTGGGTGTCAGTGGGTGATTGGCTGTGCGACGTGCAGACCTGCTGGATTGGGTGCGGATGCAGGGACGACGAGGAGCGACCTCGGAGCGACCTGTTTCGGTGCTGAGCGACCTCGGAGCGACCTTGAGCGGCCTGTTTTGGTGCGGAGCGACCTCTGTTAGCTGTGAGCGACCTCGGAGCGATCTTGAGCGACCTGTTTCGGTGCGGAGCCGCACACAGTGAGGACAGACTGAGACTCCCCTCCAAGCCCCTGCCCCTGCCCCAACAGCCCTCTTGTCTGTGTTTGTAACTGCCGGTGCAGAGACACACCCATCCTACAATCCTACAGGTGCAGGATTTCTACAACATGATGTCATCAGATGCAAGAGACTGTGTACCACTGTTGAGAGAGTGACATCTGCTACCACCCACCTACCACCCCCTTCAGAGGCTTGCCCGTGAGGTGGCGCGACATCTACCTCCTGGCAATCACAGAGCACCCCGCAGTCTGTGCGCCCGCTGCGTCTGATATTGCCCAAGGCAGCGCACCAGCATCGACGGCTACGGGCCAGCCACCCGCGGAGCACCAACACGCACAGCAGGATGGCTCAACGTCGTCGTCGGACTCGTCAGACTCTTCGGACTCATCCGACTCATCGTCATCCCCAAGTTCCGAGAGCACGATATACCACCGCTGTATCACAGCGAACCCAGCGCTCTATTCAAGTCATGCGTCTGGAAGCTGCTTGAGAGATGGTGTGCAGAACGACCGCGGCTCGGGACATGAGTCCGATAAGTAGATGATGGAAGCCTTCAAGAGAGACACCGTTTTTCTCACATTTCTCTTTTTTCTGCTTTCGTCAAAACACCCCCACCCCCAACCCATGTTTTTCTTATCAAATACGTTACGTACTCAGTATGGATCTTTGATGTGTGTAACACAAATATGTCATTGTTGACCCGCCTCCCCTTCGTGGGGGGTGAGGGCCAGGTGGGGTGTGCGACGACCACCGACTGAGGCAAGACATATGGACACACAGGTAATTGAACATTGGGAGGATGTGGAAGGGTGGGTTCGTTTATAAAACTGGTCCCCAGGCCCCCCTCCCGTTGATTCTTCGGGGGAGGCGGGGCTGGTAGAACAGGGTAAACCCCATACCTTGCTCCCAAGGCAGGGCAGTGGTATGGATTTTCCAATCCAGTCACTGAGTGGTGAGGGACCTGTCATGTTTACTGCTTCTGCTTTTACTCTGTATTTGCATTTGCGATGAGAAACATACTTGTTCCCACTACTAAACCCTAGAGTACAGGAAACATTGCTTGGAGTGCTGATAATGGATGGGATGTGGATGAGCATTACAAAGCAATTGACCACCCCCTTCAGAGGCTTGCCCGTGCAGGGCTCCCTCCACTCTGGGGGAGGCTTGAGGTTTCTGAGAGTCAGCAGACCAGGTCCTGCGTGTTCTTCTCGGCGTAGAGTGCACATTGTCAGTATTCTCCGGGTAGGAGACGTGTAGTTGTGCCAGAGATGCGCCGGCACCACATTTCTACCGGATGAGGTGTCGTTTTTTCCGGTTCGGAATGCGAAAATACAGCTTGTTTTCCCACTTTCTGGCCAGAAATCCCGATTTGGCCGAGACTTGTGGCCAGGGTGGCTGGGTATTGGCCCAAACGGCCCCAAAATTCACCAATAATATTGTACACGGATTTTGGTTTTTTTTACAAGGGATTTTCAGCCAAATTTCAAACTTGCCACCCCCTAAATGGGGAGGGGAGAGGTTGTGGTGAAACGCACACACCTCGATCAGTGATGAGGTGAGATGTGGCTCTGCAATTACGACATTACCGCGTGCCGTAAAATCAAGTTGGACCTGCTCCGTGTTCCATTTTTACGCACACCTGTGAGCAGAAAACGGCACTCCACAGCCAAACGTGCTCTACACACCACTAGCCTCCCCCAGCACAGGAGTTGAGGCATTTGTGTGTGGATGCGTCAACGCAGCTCAAACAAAATACGAGGAAAGAGCGGCTGTACTGGACTGACATTTCCCTCCTTCATTGCATGAGGTGACTACATAAAAAATGCCCCAGCATTTTTTCGTCCGGAGTTCCAAATTTCAGCACACTTCGATGTGGGCGGAAAGTGTCGCGTGCTTGTTCGTGCCCTTGTGCTCCTCACTCACGACACCATCATCAGCAGGAGTGTGAGTGTGGAAGCGTCAACGCAAAAAGGAGCCGGCGGTACGTAATGTGTTTGTTTGTGCAACCGGGGTGTTAATCTGCAGAAGGAAGGTGAATGTACTGATAAGGCAGAGAAGCAAATGATGCAGACTACACGCCCACATTGCTGCCACAGCTCCTTTTTAGGCTTAACACACTTCTCGCCCGAGCGGGTGATTTGCGCGTTCTACCAAAAAAAGGTCCTGGGCACGACCTTAAACTACCTAAGACCTAGGGAAGTCGTAAAACTCAACCCCACACCCCGAGGGCTCCCCCAGGCTGGTCCGCCTGGGCAACGGGGTCCCAGTGCATAGCACGGAGCACTGGGACAAAAGAGGGTCCGCCTTTTTCCGTCAACTCTGACATGGGGAGGGACAGCTGGAGCCACTGGCGGGGTGCTGTGTTGACTTCAGGGGGCTCCCAACGTGCTTCGGCACACCGGGTTCTTGGCCTGCGGCGGCATGGTAGTCGGTCAGAGAGGCCAGCGCTTGGTCGGGGACTACTCAGAGAGGGCGTGTGCGGACTTCAGGGGGCTCCCAACGTGCATCTGCACACCGGGTTCTTGGCCTGCGGACGTAGATTGCCTAAAGGTTTAGAAACCGGCCGAGCCCGTGGGGGTGACGAACGTACTGCCGGCCCGGGATTGTCAAGGTTCTTTCCCCAGATGGCTCACCAGTACCACCAAACCACACGGAGAGCAAAACCGCCGGGGAGGGGGTGGGGGAAGGTGGGAAGGGCGGCATGCCGAACTACAGCAAGGATGGCCAACAATGCGATCACTGCAAACAAGGCATGGGACACAAGAGGGAAAAAAAAAAATTCCTCGGTAGTATAGAGGTCAGTATTTCCGCCTGTCACGCGGAAGACCCGGGTTCAATTCCCGGCCGGGGAACCAGGTCCTGGGCACGACCTTAAACTACCTAAGACCTAGGGAAGTCGTAAAACTCAACCCCACACCCCGAGGGCTCCCCCAGGCTGGTCCGCCTGGGCAACGGGGTCCCAGTGCATAGCACGGAGCACTGGGACAAAAGAGGGTCCGCCTTTTTCCGTCAACTCTGACATGGGGAGGGACAGCTGGAGCCACTGGCGGGGTGCTGTGTTGACTTCAGGGGGCTCCCAATGTGCTTCGGCACACCGGGTTCTTGGCCTGCGGCGGCATGGTAGTCGGTCAGAGAGGCCAGCGCTTGGTCGGGGACTACTCAGAGAGGGCGTGTGCGGACTTCAGGGGGCTCCCAACGTGCATCTGCACACCGGGTTCTTGGCCTGCGGACGTAGATTGCCTAAAGGTTTAGAAACCGGCCGAGCCCGTGGGGGTGACGAACGTACTGCCGGCCCGGGATTGTCAAGGTTCTTTCCCCAGATGGCTCACCAGTACCACCAAACCACACGGAGAGCAAAACCGCCGGGGAGGGGGTGGGGGAAGGTGGGAAGGGCGGCATGCCGAACTACAGCAAGGATGGCCAACAATGCGATCACTGCAAACAAGGCATGGGACACAAGAGGGAATAAAAAAAGGTCCTGGGCACGACCTTAAACTACCTAAGACCTAGGGAAGTCGTAAAACTCAACCCCACACCCCGAGGGCTCCCCCAGGCTGGTCCGCCTGGGCAACGGGGTCCCAGTGCATAGCACGGAGCACTGGGACAAAAGAGGGTCCGCCTTTTTCCGTCAACTCTGACATGGGGAGGGACAGCTGGAGCCACTGGCGGGGTGCTGTGTTGACTTCAGGGGGCTCCCAACGTGCTTCGGCACACCGGGTTCTTGGCCTGCGGCGGCATGGTAGTCGGTCAGAGAGGCCAGCGCTTGGTCGGGGACTACTCAGAGAGGGCGTGTGCGGACTTCAGGGGGCTCCCAACGTGCATCTGCACACCGGGTTCTTGGCCTGCGGACGTAGATTGCCTAAAGGTTTAGAAACCGGCCGAGCCCGTGGGGGTGACGAACGTACTGCCGGCCCGGGATTGTCAAGGTTCTTTCCCCAGATGGCTCACCAGTACCACCAAACCACACGGAGAGCAAAACCGCCGGGGAGGGGGTGGGGGAAGGTGGGAAGGGCGGCATGCCGAACTACAGCAAGGATGGCCAACAATGCGATCACTGCAAACAAGGCATGGGACACAAGAGGGAAAAAAAAAAAAAAAAAAAAAAAAAAAAAAAAAAAGAGGTCCTGGGTAAGACGTTAAACTGCCTGGGGGGGCCGTCCCCGGACCATGACGGGTGCCTGCACCAGGAGTCAAGCACGGCCGTGGTCCAGGGCATGACCGAAAACTGCTTGGGTACCGAGGCTCCCCAGACCAGGAAGGGTGGAGACACCTGGAGTCTAAATAGTCACACCACGTCAGGCCAGACCTTCGCATTGCACTCCGCGAAGACTGCCACACAGCCGCGGGGCAGGTGTGCAGCCTGTGGAAAACCTCGTACAGAAAAGGGTCGGCGACCGCCCGCCCCCAGTCTGAGAGGCATCAGCCGAATCTCGGTGGAGGCGGGCACAAAACAAAAGGGAGAGTCGTCACTGTGCATATCAGCACGGTCCCGCCCTCTGTGCCAGACCAACACACCACCAAAGGAAAAGAGGAAGAGGCGACGTAAGGCAATGCCTCCGTGCGGCCAGGAGAACACGAAATAGCGACCCCCTCAACGGGGAATGCTACGAGCACGGCCAAAAATCGTTCAAATCGTTCAAAAAAGAAGGGTAAAGGACTAATTAGCCCACAACTTTTCCAGAAATGCCAATTCAGGCCCAAACTTATTGTGAAATTCCAATGTAGACCACCACTTATTGGAAAATGCCAATTCAACCCAGCCACTTTTTCAAAAATGCCAATTCAACCCAACCACTTTTGTGAAAATTCCAATTCAACCCAACCGCTGATGTACACCTCCGCCCACACACCCCACACCTCAGGAGGGATGCCCCCCTCACAAAACACAATGGTTGGTACCGGAGACACATTCTTCACATTTGAAGCCCTGCACGACGCACTCACAATACAAGCGGCAGAGCAGCAGAGGACGCTAAAGAAGACGAGGTGCGAGTCCACCAGGACGACACATATCTGTGGGTCAGACGATTCCGACGAAGTTGCCCGTACCGTGTGACGGCCTCCCTCCAGGAGGGGGAGGTTGTTGTCCATGTGCACGCCGAACACACCTGCACTGCCGCACACCACAAGCGCAAGACATACGGGGAGACAACCACTTTGGGAAAGCAGTTTGCAGGCGTCGTCAGAGAAAAGCCCCGCATGACCCCCTCGCACATGAGGGCTCTGCTCACGGACAGGGGCGACACGGAGGATTCGAAGAAGGCGATGAGAGTCCTCGCAGCGGCAAAAACACACATCTGGGGTCCAGAGGAGGAGGCGTTTGGGCGCCTCAGGCCAATGCTCCAAGGACGGGTGGACGATGTTTCTGGAAAAGGTGAGAGCTGCCCTTTCCCTTGGCGAGGGGGAGGGCACAACGCGTGCCCCGGACCGGGACAAGGGCCTCCTCGATGCCCTTCCGGCAGTGCTGCCCCGCGCTGCCCGAATGGTGTGCGCCAGACATGTTGCCAACAACATCCGGGTGCACAAGGGTTTCAACAAGAGCCATGTTGAATCCTTCTGGGTATTCAGGGGCCTCCCCAAAGACTCTCTTGCCTTCAGCGGCTGGTTGGGTTGAATTGGAATTTTCACAAAAGTGGTTGGGTTGAATTGGCATTTTTGAAAAAGTGGCTGGGTTGAATTGGCATTTTCCAATAAGTGGTGGTCTACATTGGAATTTCACAATAAGTTTGGGCCTGAATTGGCATTTCTGGAAAAGTTGTGGGCTAATTAGTCCTTTACGGTAATACCCTTAATATTATGCGGGGGGGGGGGGGTTTACGAGGAAAGAGCGGCTGTACTGGACTGACATTTTCCTCCTTCATTGCATGAGGCGACTACAGAAAAGCGTAGCAACCGTGCTTCCTTCTTCCTTAATGATGCGTTGACGCTTCCACCACCCTAGAGCCTGCTGCTTTGATGTGGGTGTGGAGCACATGTGAACACAGATAGCTAGACACACAGAAAAGGAACAGGATCGTCGGAAGCACTCCTACACTTTTACGCATCATAAATGTGCTCAAAAAAAAGGCCCCAGCATTTTTTCGTCCGGAGTTCCAAATTTTGTGGTGATTCATGTCAGCGGTCCAGGCAGGGGCAGAGCCATGATGTGTGCTTCGCAACAGCCCCCCGACCCCATTCCCCGGTTTTGACTGATCCTGTTGGCAAATGCGTTTCCCTGCAGTTGTTGTGCCGCCCTGTGACTGACTTTGCCACACCACCTGACACACAGGCAAGACCAAATCATGTCTGCTGAAGCAATGGAGGTGTTCCTGAAGGACAGGCTGACTGGGGAGCAGCATGCGGTGCACGTGAAGGAGGGCGACACGCCGGTTCATCTCAAGGCAAACGCACTCGACGTGGTGCTCGGGTCGCCTGCTGACGCGCTTCTCGAAGACGTGGAGCTGTCGGTGGATGGGGAGGCGCTCCACGACAGCACGCCTCTGTGCGGTGCCGCAGGTGTGTCGCAGGGGTGCTGCATCGACGTGGCGCTGTCGGGTGCTCGCTTCGTTCACGTGTTGGAGAAGCAAAGGCGTGACAACCCGGATGGGTCTGACGTTGACATCACCTCCATACCTGCCTGGGCACGGGGTCTGCGTGATGTGGCGCTTGCGGTGGTGCGGTGTGACGGGATGGCGTTGCAGTACCTCGATGAGTCCTTCCGCAGTGACAGATACATCGTCACCGCAGCGGTGCGCACTCACGGTGACGCACTTCAACACGCTTCCGAAGACCTGCGTGCGGATGAGGATCTGGTGCTGTCGGTGGCACTGATACACTCGTATGACCGCATGATCTGCTACTCGATGAAACCCTCCAACTTCCTGATGCATGCATCACCTGCACTGCTCAGCAACAAGCCTTTCGTCCTCACTCTTGTGCAGCGCTCCAGCCATAAACTTCCTGTCCTCAAGCATGTCGATGCAGCGCTGCAGGCCGACAGGGAGGTGGTCATGGCAGCAGTCCGATTTGACCCTGGCGCACTCGAGTACGCCTGTGAATCCCTCCGCAACGACAGGCAGGTGGTCATGGTGTCATGCGGTGGCTTTGGGCACGCAAGTGCTGCACTGCGCAACGACAAGGAGTTTGTTCTCCGTGCCCTGCAGGGGGGTGTAGATTCTGCTTCGGAAGCACTGCGTGCCGACAGGGAGGTGATGCTGGCTGCCGTGCGTCGCTGGGGACCCAACTTCAAAGAGGCATCTTCAGCACTGCGTCACGACAACGAGTTCCAACGCGAGGCAGTGCTGTGGGACGGTCAGGCAATGGCGTATGCCCCCAAGCCGGTGGAGCCGTTCGCAGCGCCGCTTCACCAAGACCGAGACCTTGTGCTTGCAGCAGTCGAGACCGAGCCAGAGGCACTTGAATACGCCCACGCTTCCCTGCAGGGCGACAGGGAGGTGGTGCTCGCTGCGATGCACAGCAGAACGTCGTGGGGTCATATCTATGCACTGGGCTGTGCACCCTCACACCTGAAGCAAGACGAGGAGGTGGTGCTGGCAGGTGTGCGGCGTGACTGTTGGGTTCTCGGAGAAGCAGACTCCTCGCTTCGCACCAACAGAGACTTCGTGCTGCAGTGTGTCAAGGTGCAGGGACGTGCCTTGCGGTGCGCCGACCCCTCTGTTCGTAGCGACAGGGAGGTGCAGCCTGCTGCGGTGGCACAGGACCCGCGTGCCTTGGAGTTCTGTGATGAGTCGATCCGCAGCAACAGAGATGTGGTCCTCACAGCCGTGCGGAAGGGGGGCAGTGCTTTGGAGTATGCTTCAGACAACCTGCGAAAGGATCGTGAGGTCGTGCTTGCTGCTGTGAAGTCGTCGCCTTTCGCGCTGGATTGTGCTGACGTGTCATTGCAGGAGGACGAGGAGGTGATACTCGGAGCCGCACATACTGACAGACCTGCTCTTCAACACGCCGCCCCTTCACTCCGCAGCAACAGAGACTTCATGCTTGCAGCCGTACGCAAGTGCGGGTGTGCTCTCCGTTACGCCAGTGCTTCACTGTGCCGTGACAAGGAGCTTCAACTGGCGGCCGTCTTGCAGGACGGGAGGGCGCTGCAGTACGCTGACCCTTCACTGCGAAGCGACAGGTCGGTTGTGCTTCAAGCGGCTCGTGCACACGGCGGGGCACTGCAGTTCGCCGATCCTGTGTTCTGGGGTGACGAGGAGGTGGTCCTCGCAGCCGTGACAAGTTGCGGCAGTGCGCTGCGCTTCGCCCACGACACACTGTGGAACAAGCGTGAGGTGGTGCTGGCGGCTGTGCGACAGAACGGATCTGCCCTCGACGACGCCCCCACAGCGCTGCGCTCCGACAAGGAGGTGGTGCTGGCGGCTGTGCGTGCGGACCCAGATGCCTTCCGCTACGCGTGTGCCGTGCTGCGCCGCGACAGCGACGTCGTTGCTGCCGCCTTCCCTGAGCCGCACGAACATAACAGACGGAGCTGCATCAGAACAGGAGAGTCCTCTCTCAGCCTGTGACTGTGCAAGCCAACAGCATGACATGTCGTGAGCTCGCTTCCTCCAGGCGTCACAGAATCTGCTGTTTCCCTTATTGGTGATGCAACATCGCCGGTCGTTGGCCACACGTGTCCTGATGTCTCCAGAGGGTGTGGTGCCTGGAGCCCCCGTGTTCAGATGATGGCAGGCAACCCGTTCTCGAGACACCACAACGTGTGAGCCCTGGAGGCCACCCCCCACCCCATTCTTCAGGATGCTTTTGTTTTGTACTCTGTCAGAAGGAGGTCTCGTGACGACCCTGCTTCAGTTCTGTCGTCGGCCTATGATAGCGGTGCAGCGGTTTGATGAAAGCCTGCCGATCCTTTTCTAATCCCGATGTCTTCTCCCATATCAGGCTGATTCATGGAACCTTTCGGCGTCTGGATGATGCGTAACATGTTACGAATCCCGGCTGAACAGCAGGTTCGTCCGCCCTCCTTCCGCCGGGATCGCCGGAGCAGCCGCAGCGCAGGGGCAGGGGTGGGGGCGGACCGCAATTCGGTTGCGGGGGTGGAGGCGGAGTCGGTGCATATCCAGGATGACGACCCGGCCCATGCGGCTGACTCGCCTGGGGCACGGTCGACGGTGTCGTCTTACGTATGATGGGGTTGGGTGTTGCTGGGAAGAGGGTCGACGGAGGAGGGGGGGGGAGGAGGGATGTGAGGGGGGTTGGAAACTTCACCTCTACACTCAACGCGCCACCACACCGCCACACCATATGCACACGGCAACAGGGCGGGCAGGATGCGCGCTCCCCAATGTCGAACGCCCACTCCGTCAACGGCGCGGATCAGACTGGGGCCAGAAGTGACGAACGGGAGCCCCCCACCCCACCCACCCTCGCCCCACCCACTGCCACCCCCTCGAGCTCTCCCTCTCTCTTGGCCATCTCAGGGCCTCAGCCGCCGGAGGGCACCGTACTGACCAGCCTCTCCTTCCGAGCTGAATTCGGTGTTGATTGCTCCGACATCAGGTCGGAACCCAGTCCTGCGCGGGAAGCAGTCACTGGGAGTTGAAGTCCTCGTGGTTCGGGCCTGCTGCAGAGTCGACGAGACAGCCTCGGAGTGGCCGATGATAAACAGGCTCAAGGGGTGCGGTGTGTACCCTCAGCTGACCTGCTGGGAAGGTCCGATGTAGGTCCTGTTGCTCTCCTGCTGAGCGGAGCTCCTCATCCCCGGGGGCTCGGGGCCGACACCTCAGCACAGGTCGAGGTGTGTCGTTTCACCACAGCCTCCCCACTCCCCCGTGTTGAGTGGTGTCGAAGGTGTTCCCTTTTGCAGCCTCATGCACTGCAGGGGGGACTCGAGCACGGAGAAGGTAGGTGCGATGCACACGCAGGGGCAGAGCCATGACCTCATCACAGGTCGAGGGATGTGTGCTTCACAGCAACCCTCCGACCCCATTCCCCAGTTTTGAGTGAGCCTGTTGTCGAAGGCGTTCCATTGCGGTTGTAGCACCTCCCTGTGATTTGCCACACCGCACCACCACACACAGGCAAGACCAAATCATGTCTTCTGAAGCAATGGAGGTGTTCCTGAATGACAGGCTGACTGGGGAGCAGCATGCGGTGCACGTGAAGGAGGGCGACACGCCGGTTCATCTCAAGGCAAACGCACTCGACGTGGTGCTCGGGTCGCCTGCTGACGCGCTTCTCGAAGACGTGGAGCTGTCGGTGGATGGCGAGGCGCTCCACGACAGCACGCCTCTGTGCGGTGCCGCAGGTGTGTCGCAGGGGTGCTGCATCGACGTGGCGCTGTCGGGTGCTCGCTTCGTTCACGTGTTGGAGAAGCAAAGGCGTGACAACCCGGATGGGTCTGACGTTGACATCACCTCCATACCTGCCTGGGCACGGGGTCTGCGTGATGTGGCGCTTGCGGTGGTGCGGTGTGACGGGAAGGCGTTGCAGCACCTCGATGAGTCCTTCCGCAGTGACAGATACATCGTCACCGCAGCGGTGCGCACTCACGGTGACGCACTTCAACACGCTTCCGAAGACCTGCGTGCGGATGAGGATCTGGTGCTGTCGGTGGCACTGATACACTCGCATGACCGCATGATCTGCTACCCGATGAAACCCTCCAACTTCCTGATGCATGCATCACCTGCACTGCTCAGCAACAAGCCCTTCGTCCTCACTCTTGTGCAGCGTTCCGGCCGTGAACTTCCTGTCCTCAAGCATGTCGATGCAGCGCTGCAGGCCGACAGGGAGGTGGTCATGGCAGCAGTCCAATGTGATCCTGACGCACTCGAGTACGCCTGTGAATCCCTCCGCAACGACAGGCAGGTGGTCATGGTGTCATGCGGTGGCTTTGAGCACGCAGGTGCTGCACTGCTCAACGACAAGGAGTTTGTTCTCCGTGCCCTACGTATGGGCAAGCTCGGTGTAGATTGTGCTTCGGAAGCACTGCGTGCCGACAGGGAGGTGATGCTGGCTGCCGTGCTTCGCTGGGGACGCAACTTCGAAGAGGCATCTTCAGCACTGCGTCACGACAACGAATTCCAACGCGAGGCAGTGCTGTGGCAGGGTGAGGCATTGGAGTATGTCCCCAAGCCGGTGGAGCCGTTCGCAGTGCCGCTTCACCAAGACCGAAACCTTGTGCTTGCAGCAGTCGAGACCGGCCCAGAGGCACTTGAATACGCCCACCCTTCCCTGCAGGGCGACAGGGAGGTGGTGCTCGCTGCGATGCACAGCAGAGCGGGGGGATATCCCCATGAACTGGGCTGTGCACCCTCACACCTGAAGCAAGACGAGGAGGTGGTGCTGGCAGGTGTGCGGCGTAGCTGTTGGGTTCTCGGAGAAGCAGACTCCTCGCTTCGCACCAACAGAGACTTCGTGCTGCAGTGTGTCAAGGTGCAGGGAAGTGCCTTGGAGTACGCCGACCCCTCTGTTCGTAGCGACAGGGAGGTGCAGCTTGCTGCGGTGGCACAGGACCCGTGGGCCTTGGAGTTCTGTGATGAGTCGATCCGCAGCAACAGAGATGTGGTCCTCACAGCCGTGCGGAAGGGGGGCGGTGCTTTGAAGTATGCTTCAGACAACCTGCGAAAGGATCGTGAGGTCGTGCTTGCTGCTGTGAAGTCGCCGCCTTTCGCAAATTGGGCACTGCATTATGCAGACGTGTCATTGCAGGAGGACGAGGAGGTGATACTCGCAGCCGCACAGACTGACGGATCTGCTTATCGATATGCCGCCCCTTCACTCCGCAGCAACAGAGACTTCATGCTTGCAGCCGTACGCAAGTGCGGGTGTGCTCTCCGCTACGCCAGTGCTTCACTGTGCCGTGACAAGGAGCTTCAACTGGCGGCCGTCTTGCAGGACGGGAGGGCGCTGCAGTACGCTGACCCTTCACTGCGAAGCGACAGGTCGGTTGTGCTTCAAGCGGCTCGTGCACACGGCGATGCACTGCAGTTCGCCGATCCTGTGTTCTGGGGTGACGAGGAGGTGGTCCTCGCAGCCGTGACAAGTTGCGGCAGTGCGCTGTGCTTTGCCCACAACACACTGTGGAACAAGCGTGAGGTGGTGCTGGCGGCTGTGCGACAGAACAGATATGCCCTGAAGTACGCCCCCACAGCGCTGCGCTGCGACAAGGAGGTGGTGCTGGCGGCTGTGCGTGCGGACCCAGATGCCTTCTGCTTCGCGTGTGCCGTGCTGCGTCGCGACAGCGACGTCGTTGCTGCCGCCTTCCCTGAGCCGCACGAACACAACAGACGGAGCTGCATCAGAACAGGAGAGTCCAGCTCCCGCATCTGGACCTACCTCAGAAGTTGGTCCTTTTCTTTTTGGTGATACAACATCGCCGCTCGCTGCCCTACCTGCCCTCATGTCGATGGTGGTGTCGGGAGCCCGTCCTTCACCAGAGCAGTCACCCCGCCACACCCCCCCCCCCCCACTCATGTTCACAAGATGGCATGACACGCAGGATCCAATAGGGTACCGTTCAAACGGGGAGGTGCCTGTCCCTGCTGGACGGCACAGGGCACAGCAGGGTCTGGGGGGCTCCGCCCCCCAGCCGCCGGAGGCCACGGTAGCGACGATTTATTCAGCACACTTCGATGTGGGCGGAAAGTGTCGCGTGCTTGTTCGTGCCCTTCTGCTCCCCACTCACGACACCATCATGGAGTGTGAGTGTGGAAGCGTCAATGCAAAGAAAAGAAACCAAAGCAAAAAGTGCCGAACAAAGCGCAGTGATACTTTTTCTTGGCGGGCGCAGATTTGGTGTGAATTGGGCTGCATCCTGAGTGGCCAGACCCTACCCGATGTGACGATAAATTGTCGCGCAAGACACGACACAGGGAGGTCTGGGAGGCTCCGTCCCCCAGCCGCCGTTGGCCACGGTCGTCAACAGCTGTTCACAGGTTGTTTTTACATGATCCATGTCATGTCAAGCCCCCGACCAAAGTTGGTGGGTTGACGGGTTGATGGGGCGATCCCCTCAACCCATCGACCCACCGACCCAGAAATTCGGTGGGTCGGTGGAAAAGGTTGGGGGGGGGGGGGGGAAACGGTTTTTGGTGGGTCGATGGCTCGATAGTTAGGAATTGCCCTGCCCGAGGCGGACGATTACAAAGGGGGGGGGGGGTAGGTAGTTAGGATCTGTGTGTGTGTAGTGATAGTGGTTTTAAGTGGGTAACCCTGCGCGGATCTGTGCCCACTCCCCGCCCACCCCTACGTCACAGCGGATCTGTGTGTGTGTGTCACAAATGGTGCAGGTTCATCTCGACAGCAGGACGGTGCCTGCTGCACCCCAACAAACAAGGAACCATCCGCCTCGCCCAAAAGGGACCCCCCGCCGCCGCTCCTCCTAACGCGGCACCCCGCCAAACCGCGAAGCGTTCGCTCTCCGCTGCTGCTGCGTCGGCGCAGGAGAAGTATAGGAGGACGCTTCAAAGCTCCGAGTCCCTGAAGGGGGTGGTGGTGGTGGTGGTGTGGCTGTGGGGGTGTGAAACAGGGAGGGTTGTGGGAAAACACCTTTCAGCAGCAAAGCCGCAGCTCAGCCCCCCTCCCCCAGCCTTTTATCTAACAGGTGGCCTGGTCACGGTCTGCAGGTGATTGACCAGGGGGGCGGGGGGGTCGGCAGCCCATGCATTTTGCCCTGTACCCCTGGTAGACTTTCCAGGCCCTTGCTTGACCAGGGTCTGGCAGTTTCTAACACAAGCCCCACTCCACCCCCACACCCCGACAGCTCCACACCACACCTCCCCTCCCCTCCCCTCCCCTCCTATATCTGATACAATGCCCGCAACACCCCTGGGTGCGACCACAGAGGAATACATCCGCCTCTTCGCAGCGGAAGGGGTCGGGGTCACCACGGAGCCGCTCGGCGGCCCCCTTGGGAAGGACGGGGACTGCCTGCTGGTGCTCGGGATGCAGCGGGACAACATGTCAGGGGGTGCCCGCGCCTGCCCTGCGGCAGACGAATGCGCTGCAGCCGCGGCGCGCATCCTGGGGTGCCTGGAGACCCGGGTCGACGGGAAGTGGGCTGTGGGCTTCACGAAGGACCTGATCCCTGCGGAGCACTGCCTGTTCTCCCACAAGCCTGGCCAGCCCGGTCGTCTTCCCTACTCCATCTCCGGCAGCCCGGGCTCCGCTCTGCAGTGGGATGTGTGCGACTCCCTCAGCCGCCTCCGCGCCGTCGTCCCGCGCCGCATCGTCGCAGGCTTCAAGACATACCACGACCAGATCCAGTCCCCCTCCGCCGTGTCGTACACCGCAGAGGCGATGGCACAGCTTCGCCAGGCGGGGATCGAGCGGGAGAGGGATGAAAACCGGGTCCTCAACAAGCTCCTGGCCTACACCGGCGGGATTGCCGCGCCCTCCTCCGCAATGGACGCGCCCTGCGGGCTCCGGATGTCAAGCGTCGACGCTCCGCCCGATGTGATGGGCCTCCAGGGGTACACCACGCTGTCCGGTCAGCAGGTGAAACCCGTCTCCCTGTTTGACGCAATCTGCTCCGCGCTCCCCGGGAAGAAGGTGTCCCAGATGCGGCGGCTCTTCATCGTGGGGCTCCCCTTCGAAGAGGATGTTCTCGACACGGCGCTCTGCGCCCTCCTCCGCAACTCCGCGACAGATGTCTACATCGTGATCGACGCCGTCAGCGGCGCCTCCTTCGGGCAGGAACTGCCCTACACCACCCAGGCGGCAACCCTCCTCGCAAGAAACGGCGTGAAGCTCACAACTGAATCCTCAGTTGTGTTCCCCAGGCCGGGGGTCTCACTCCTGTCCCTCTCTGCCCCCAAGCCCCGGGCCCCTGTGGAGCCCGGCGTGGTGGTTCCGCCCGGGGGGTCGGGCTCCAGCCACGCTGCAGCCCGAGACCCCACCGCCCCCGCCTCCGCCATGCGGGAGGCAGCCTCTGCAAAGAACTGCGTCGCCGTCGCGGCCATCCCGCTGCTCTTCCCCCCGAAGGAGAAGCTGGCGGCGGGGCCTGCTGACGGCGCACACCCCGTTGGCCCAGCCGGTGCGGCGCCCCGCAGCAACAGCAAGGCGGCGGAGGTGCTGCGGCAGCTCGGAGGTGGCGGCGGCGGTGGCAGTGCTGCCGCCGGTTCGCTCGCCGAGAGGCGAGCCCCTGAGGGCTGCGTGAGGGACCTCTACATCACAACCTACGCGTTAGAGCTGTTCACAGTGGGCATGGCGGAGGGGAAGCTCTGCGACGTTCTCACTGGGTTGGAGAACTTCGGGGGAAAACACCGTGTCCCGGTGAAGGCGGCACGGCTCGGGTCCTGCCTCATGAAGTGGCTCAACAGGGACGAGACCCGGAGCTCGCACTGGAAGTGGGTGACCCCTGCTGTGACGCTCCGGTCTCCCTTCCCGACGGGGGTCGCCGCCATGACCCTCCAGGTCTCCTCCAAGGTGAACCCGCAGCTCTCCGCGATCTACGGGGATGAGAATTTCCAGATCCCGGTGGAGGAGGCGATGCGGCTCGTCGGGACACGCACCTTCGTCACACAGAGCGGGGCCCTGTCGCACATCCGGCGGATTCTGCAGAGGGTCGCCTCCCCTGCCCTCCTGAGCTACCTTGCGCTGACGGTGCGGCACAGCCTGAAGGCGTGCCTGAATGTGGATGGCATGCTCGCGACAGAGCTGGTCCGCCACATCGAGAAGAAGGTGCAAGATGCGGAGGACGACGACACGACAACACCCGACCTCCTCTGGTATGCCGAGAAGGTTGCAGAGGTCACGTCCGACTGGAAGACGGTCCTCCTCGCCGGGCAGCAGCTGCAGCAGGAGATGGATGTGATGCGGAAGTCGCTGAATGACCACACCGAGAGGGCAGCGCTCGACGCGGCGCTGGAGTACTCCATCTCGGAGCTGGCCTCCCTCGGGTGTGCGCGCAGCGAGGGGTATTTCATCACCTCGGCGCCCGACAGCAAGATCCGGATCTGCAAGGGGAAGTGCTGCGTCTTTGCGACGGCCTGCGCGCCCGACTTCTCCCACTTCGCAGGCAAGGAGCAGGACAGCCTCCGCTACTTCGACGGCGCAAAGGGGGTCCACACCGAACGCCGCTGGCGGCACGACGGGAAAGCCCTCCTCGGCTCCAGGCTCCGCCAGACCTTCCACACAGCCCTCTCCGCCTTCCGCCAGTCAGGCGTCACCTCCGTCTCCCTCTCCCCGCTCGGCTGCCGCCCGCAGGACCTCGAGGCTGTGCCGGTCCACCTCCGGGGCGACGTGGTGCGGGAGACGCTGCGCGCCCTGTTCGCCTCCCTCCAACGCCCCTGGGGTTTCGGGCAGGTCTTCCTGCAGGTCCTCCAGGAGCACTTCGTGATGGCGTCTGAGGAGCTTGCCTCTGTGGGCACCGCGGGGGGTGGGTGCATCTGCAACGTTGTTCTGCATCTGAAGGACGCACGCGAGGTGGCATACAGGCTCGGGGTGAGCTCGGGCCTCGTGGGGACGGACGTCGGGTACCTCGTGTGTGGAGATGTTTTCTCCGTCATGCTCGGACAGACCGGCGGTTGTTGGGAGAATGGGCTGACACAGTCCGCATACTCCTACCAGGAGGACCTGGCAAACACGTCGACCTACCTGCTGCAGCACCTGGGTGTGAGTGGGGACGGTCTCCGCTCGGAGGCGATCGCGCCCCACACCGCGACACCGCCACTCTCTGCCAGCATCGGGCCCCCTCTGAAGCCGCCGAAGAAGCGGTAGGCTGGTGGTGGTGGTGGGGGGGGGAGGTTGGAGGGGGTCCTGCGTCAAGATGCATTGGAGGCCTTGTCTCTGTGTCAAGGCTGTGTCGATTTGTGTCCTCCGTTATGTAATCCCATGCCTGAGTGGGGGGTGGGGGGGGGGGGGGTATCGCACAACGGTTGGGTTATCACAGCTGGGTGGTGTTGCCTTGGCACATGTTTACGACACCATTTGGTGCTGCCCGCCTGTGGGAGTTGGCCTCCCAGCCCAGTGTCAAAGCAGTGTTCAGAGAGCCGCTCAACTCAGCGAGCTGTTGCAGCTATAGGGCCCTTTCATGTTTTTAGACAGCGCTCGTGTGCGGAGGGACGCGTCGCTTTGTTCAGGGACCCACCTGTGTGTTGCTCCACACCCCTCTCGCCTTCGCACAGGCGAGAGGTTGTGCAGGGGCCAACGCACCACCAAGCAGAAATAGATATTGCCGACACGTTTGTTTACTCGACGCGCCTCATTGGTCGTACACACTCATAATCAGGTGTTCCTCCTTGCCTGAAAGGCCTCAGGTTGCAGCGTATGGATCCCCCACCGCCTTTTCCAAGGTGGTGGCGGGCGCGGTGCTGTGTTACATCAGTGGGTGCGCCCAATGCTGTGCTCCAGAGGGCACAGACTTGAGAGGAGAGGGAAGTGGGTGCGAATGGAAATGCAGGCACGTCACCGCAACTGGGGGCTAGAGTGGCCGAAAGATAAGCAGGCTGAAGGGGTGCGGTGTGTACCCTCAGCTGACCTGCTGGGAAGGTCCGATGTAGGTCCTGTTGCTCTCCTGCTGAGCGGAGCTCCTCATCCCCGAGGGCTCGGGGCCGACACCTCAGCACAGGTCGAGGTGTGTCGTTTCACCACAGCCTCCCCACTCCCCCGTGTTGAGTGGTGTCGAAGGTGTTCCCTTTTGCAGCCTCATGCACTGCAGGGGGGACTCGAGCACGGAGAAGGTAGGTGCGATGCACACGCAGGGGCAGAGCCATGACCTCATCACAGGTCGAGGGATGTGTGCTTCACAGCAACCCGCCGACCCCTTTCCCCGGTTTTGAGTGATCCTGTTGTTAGATGCGTTTCCCTGCAGTTGTTGTGCCGCCCTGTGACTGACTTTGCGACACCGCACCACCAGACACACAGGCAATACCAAATCATGTCTGCTGAAGCAATGGAGGTGTTCCTGAAGGACAGGCTGACTGGGGAGCAGCATGCGGTGCACGTGAAGGAGGGCGACACGCCGGTTCATCTCAAGGCAAACGCACTCGACGTGGTGCTCGGGTCGCCTGCTGACGCGCTTCTCGAAGACGTGGAGCTGTCGGTGGATGGGGAGGCGCTCCACGACAGCACGCCTCTGTGCGGTGCCGCAGGTGTGTCGCAGGGGTGCTGCATCGACGTGGCGCTGTCGGGTGCTCGCTTCGTTCACGTGTTGGAGAAGCAAAGGCGTGACAACCCGGATGGGTCTGACGTTGACATCACCTCCATACCTGCCTGGGCACGGGGTCTGCGTGATGTGGCGCTTGCGGTGGTGCGGTGTGACGGGATGGCGTTGCAGCACCTCGATGAGTCCTTCCGCAGTGACAGATACATCGTCACCGCAGCGGTGCGCACTCACGGTGACGCACTTCAACACGCTTCCGAAGACCTGTGTGTGGATGAGGATCTGGTGCTGTCGGTGGCACTGATACACTCGTATGACCGCATGATCTGCTACTCGATGGAACCCTCCAACGTCCTGATGCATGCATCACCTGCACTGCTCAGTAACAAGCCCTTCGTTCTCACTCTTGTGCAGCGTTCCAGCCGTGAACTTCCTGTCCTCAAGCATGTCGATGCAGCGCTGCAGGCCGACAGGGAGGTGGTCATGGCAGCAGTCCAATGTGATCCTGACGCACTCGAGTACGCCTGTGAATCCCTCCGCAACGACAGGCAGGTGGTCATGGTGTCATGCGGTGGCTTTGGGCACGCAAGTGCTGCACTGCGCAACGACAAGGAGTTTGTTCTCCGTGCCCTACGTATGGGCAAGCTCGATGTAGATTCTGCTTCGGAAGCACTGCGTGCCGACAGGGAGGTCATGCTGCCTGCCGTGCTTCGCTGGGGACGCAACTTCCAAGAGGCATCTTCAGCACTGCGTCACGACAACGAGTTCCAACGCGAGGCAGTGCTGTGGCAGGGTGAGGCATTGGAGTATGTCCCCAAGCCGGTGGAGCCGTTCGCAGCGCCACTTCACCAAGACCGAAACCTTGTGCTTGCAGCAGTCGAGACCGAGCCAGAGGCACTTGAATACGCCCACGCTTCCCTGCAGGGCGACAGGGAGGTGGTGCTCGCTGCGATGCACAGCAGAGCGTCGTGGGGTCAGAGAAATGCACTGCGATGTGCACCCTCACACCTGAAGCAAGACGAGGAGGTGGTTCTGGCAGGTGTGCGGCGTAGCTGTTGGGTTCTCGAAGAAGCAGACTCCTCGCTTCGCACCAACAGAGACTTCGTGCTGCAGTGTGTCAAGGTGCAGGGACGTGCCTTGCGGTGCGCCGACCCCTCTGTTCGTAGCGACAGGGAGGTGCAGCCTGCTGCGGTGGCACAGGACCCGCGTGCCTTGGAGTTCTGTGATGAGTCGATCCGCAGCAACAGAGATGTGGTCCTCACAGCCGTGCGGAAGGGGGGCAGTGCTTTGGAGTATGCTTCAGACAACCTGCGAAAGGATCGTGAGGTCGTGCTTGCTGCTGTGAAGTCGTCGCCTTTCGCGCTGCATTATGCAGACGTGTCATTGCAGGAGGACGAGGAGGTGATACTCGCAGCCGCATACACTGACGAACCTGCTCTTCAACACGCCGCCCCTTCACTCCGCAGCAACAGAGACTTCATGCTTGCAGCCGTACGCAAGTGCGGGTGTGCTCTCCGCTACGCCAGTGCTTCACTGTGCCGTGACAAGGAGCTTCAACTGGCGGCCGTCTTGCAGGACGGGAGGGCGCTGCAGTACGCTGAACCTTCACTGCGAAGCGACAGGTCGGTTGTGCTTCAAGCGGCTCGTGCACACGGCGATGCACTGCAGTTCGCCGATCCTGTGTTCTGGGGTGATGAGGAGGTGGTCCTCGCAGCCGTGACAAGTTGCGGCTTGGCGCTGCGCTTCGCCCACAACACACTGTGGAACAAGCGTGAGGTGGTGCTGGCGGCTGTGCGACAGAACGGATATGCCCTCGACGACGCCCCCACAGCGCTGCGCTCCGACAAGGAGGTGGTGCTGGCGGCTGTGTGCGCGCACCCAGATGCCTTCCGCTACGCGTGTGCCGTGCTGCGCCGCGACAGCGACGTCGTTGCTGCCGCCTTCCCTGAGCCGCACGAACACAACAGACGGAGCTGCATCAGAACAGGAGAGTCCTCTCTCAGCCTGTGACTGTGCAATCCAACAGCATGACATGTCGTGAGCTCGCTTCCTCCAGGCGTCACAGAATCTGCTGTTTCCCGTGTTGGAGATACAACGTTGGCCACACGTGTCCTGATGTCTCCAGAGGGTGTGGTGCCTGGAGCCCCCGTGTTCACATGATGGCAGGCAACCCGTTCTCGAGACACCACAACGTGTGAGCCCTGGAGGCCACCCCCCACCCCATTCTTCAGGATGCTTTTGTTTTGTACTCTGTCAGAAGGAGGTCTCGTGACGACTGCTTCAGTTCTGTCGTCGGCCTATGATAGCGGTGCAGCGCTTTGAGCAAAGCGTGCCGATCCTTTTCTAATCCCCTTGGCTTCTCCCATGTCGGGCTGATTCATCAGTCCTATTCGTGGTAATTTACCCCCCCCCCTAAATTTACCCCCCCCCCTTATATTACCCCCTTTTTCGGAAATTTTGGGTTCAGGCCCCAGAAACTTGGTAATTTACCCCCCCCCCTTTGGCTGGGGGGGTGGGGGGAAAATACCCATTTTTTGGCTGGTCGGGGGGTAAATTTACCCCCTCCGCTGGGTGGTGGGGGGGTAATTTACCACCCCCTTTGCCTGGTAGGGGGGTAAATTACCCCCCCTACCTGGTAAGAGGGGGTAAATTTACCCCCCACCAGGCTAAGGGGGGTAAATTACCCCCCTGGCCCTCCCCAGCAAAGGGGGAGTAATTTGTTCCCGCTCTTACTGGGGGGTAATTTACCCCCTCCCAGGCCAAAGGGGTAGTTGCCACCCCTTTACCCGCAGGGAGGGTAAATTTGCCCCCTTGTACTGGAGAGGGGGGTAATTTACCCCCCTACCCACCACCGGAGAAGGGGGTAAATTACCCCCCAGTAAGGGCGGGGGCAATTTACCCCCCCTTTACTGGGGAGGGCCAGGGGGGTAGTTTACCCCCTCCCCGGGCAAAGGGGGTGGCACATATACCCCCCTTTGCCTGGAAGGGGGGGGTAAATTACCCCCCAGTTACCCCCACTACCCAGTCAGAAGGGGGGTAATTTACCCCCTCTTTGCCGCCAGGGGAGGGTAATTGGCTGTGAGGTAGGCACCACACACCCCACCGCATGCATGTGACAGGTCCAATCATGCCGAAGGAAGTGCCCGAGGGCCTGGGTGATGCCGGGGTAGGTCACCCACAGGCCCTGGGCGCCCTCTCACCCCCCTATGGCCTACCAAAAAAACCGGCCACCCCAGAACATGGTAATTTACCCCCCCCCCCCTTATATTATTAAGCACACTCGTGTGAGCGGAAAGCGCCCCACCACAGCTGCAACCAAACGTGCTCTATACACTAACCCCACCCTTCATCAGGCTCAGGGTGTGATCAGTTCAGGGTTTTGTGTGTAGAAGCGTCAACGCAACAAACTATCAAGCAGGCGAGAGAATCAAGAGGGGGGCAAGAGTGACAGAAGCGGACAGAGTACGCCGAGCTGCGTGGTTGTTCTGAAGAGAGAGGGACAGTAACTACGCCGTGCGTAACTACGGGCTGAGGGAGTACGCCGAGCTGCGCGTATTTTGAGGTCAGAGAGGGACAGTAACTACGCCGAGCTGCGTGTATCTTACAGAGAGGGGCAGTAACAACGCCGTGCTGCGTGTAACAAACAGAGAGGGACAGTAACTACGCCGAGCTGCGTGTATCTTACAGAGAGGGACAGTAACAACGCCGTGCTGCGTGTAACAAACAGAGAGGGACAGTAACTACGCCGAGCTGCGTGTATCTTACAGAGAGGGACAGTAACAACGCCGTGCTGCGTGTAACAAACAGAGAGGGACAGTAACTACGCCGAGCTGCGTAACAGAGAAGATGGCCACTCTGGATTGGGACACCCTGAAGGTTCCCGACCCCGCCCACCCCGACAACGAGCCAGCAGAGCGTCGCCCCGAGTGCATATTCGAAACCTGCAATACAACGCACACAGCCAGGACCGCATTCAGCTGCCACGACTGCGGTGGGACCACGGTCAGGACGTGCATGAGAGAGCACATCCCGGCGCACATCGTCCCCGAATGGCTCGAGGGCGCAGGGGACAGGGGCTGGGTGTGCCCCGAGTGCGCATGGGTCCGGCAGGCGGTCGACGAGGAGACCGCGGCGGACCTGGCAGCAGGGGCGGGCGAGCTAGGCGAGGACGGGGAGTACAGCGAGGCGGACAGCCAGAGTGGCACGGGCCTCCAGCACAGGGACGCACACCACCCCGCCGACTCGAACACCGATCTCCGCGTGGCGAACTCGCTGGAGTACCTGCTGAAGTTGACAGGCCGGCTGGAGAAGGAGCAGAAGGAGCTGAAGAAGACCGTGGAGACGCAGGCGAAGCAGATCGCCACTCTGCAGAAGGCGCTGCAGCGGACGGAGGCCGAGCTGCCCGCTGACTTCTCCGCCCACATCGTGTCGACCTGGGGATCGTCGATCGCCACTGCCCCCGGACGCAGGTTGGTGAAAGCTGAGGTATCCCGGGTTTTCCGACAGGCGGAGCTCAGCGATGCCCCGAGTTCACCGGACTGGCAACACCAGCTCATCCAGGCCTTCGACTCTCTGTTTCAGACAATGGGGCTGATCCGCGACGACGACGATCCGGACCGGTTTATCGAGGCCCTTCACAAGACAATCGTCGCTATGAACTCACACTTTCTCCTGAAGGGGCGAGCGGGCGCCCGCCTCTACCTGGCAAAGGCGAAGATTATGGACCCAGCGAAGTACGATGCGGTGGCACACGGGCGCCTACTCCGGGAGGGGCGGGCCACGCAGGACGACACGCAGGAGAGGCGGGCCGCGTTTCAGGAGCGGTTCCTGCAGGAGCGTAACACGCAGGACCGCCCCGCGCCCTACTCGGGAAAGGGCCACCACAAAGGACGGGGGGGGAAAGGCAAGCGACAGTGACTTCCCGACACCAGCAGGGGACGCCCGCGGGCCACGACCCTCCCCCCCGCCGCGGTGGTGTATGTGAAGGCAGTACCATCTGCCCCCCCGTCAACAAGAGGACGCCCCCGCAAGACCGAGACGAGCGTGACCCCGGAGGAAGCAACCACCATTCGCCAGGAACTACAGCACACCCTGTCCCAAGCCCTCGCACCCACATACTGGGGGGCCCTCCGCCGCACATACGACAGATACTCGCAGTTCCGGGAAGGGTGGATGAAAGCGGAGAGGCGGACACTGCCACACGACGAAGGGGCGGTGCTGTGGGTCACGAAGCAACGGAAGGACGGGCTATCAGTGCAGTCCGCCCTCCAGTACCTCAACAACCTTGCAGCAGCACTCAGACGCTTCGCAGCGTTCCCCCTCGACGGAAGACAAATTGTGGCGGACTACAGGCGGGCGCTGAAGCGGGGAGGAGCACTACGACCACAGAAGCAAGCAGAACCAGCAACAGCCCACAACATCCGGGAGGCGCTAGCGAAGGAGCCACGTCCCATCGTGAAACTGCTGCTCGGCATCATGTGGGGGGGTGCGGCAAGGGCTTCGGACGCACTGCGTTTGGATGTGAAGGACGTCACATCGGAAAAGCGCAGCGAGCCGATATACGTGCGCTGGACCCAGTCGAAGGCGGACCCTTTCCACATGGGTCACATCACAGGAATCTCCCTGCCGAAGGACCTACACCGTATCCTCCGACACCGCCTCCGCAGGGCGCGCAGTGCAGGAGAGACGAGACTGTTCCCGGCGGACGTCACCTACCGGACCGTGGTAAAAGCCGTCAAGCGGGCACGGAGGGGGCTCACGGCACACTCTCTGCGGAGGGGGGCACTCACACAGCTTGCGCGGAAGAACGTTCCACTGGAGGAGGTGCGCCTCCTCTCGAGACACACGACGGTCGACGGTGTGATGCGTTACGTATCAGCGGCGGAAAACGCACACGCGCGCGAGACAGCACAGGTGTCGGCGAAGATCGAGTGGTGAAGAAAAAACGACAGCAAGGGGGGACTACGCGCACACAGCCAAAACCCCTGACAGCAACCCACTTCCCGGGGACCACGAGGCTGTTCGCAGCGCGCCGCTACTACGAAGATGCCACATCCGACGAAGCCACGTCCGACCCTCCACCCAGTGATGAGGAAGCGTGGAGCGAGGTGGATAGCGCAGAGTCGTACGGTCCGGGTGTCGAGGACCTCTACGGGGAGGACTTGGGTGTGTGCACGGGGGGGAAGGTGATACGGCCAGCCAACGCGAAGACGGAGCTGCCGGAGGAAGAGGACTACATCGCGGAGATCTGCACCTCACGCCTCAATCTCAAGGAACTGCGACGGTTGGACAGCGAGGGTGAACTGACGGGGGTCCTGGACCTCATCACCAAGCCAGCCGCTTTCGCTGACGCACTGCTTCCCGAGGCCCGCCAAGAACTACGTAAAACGGGGAGGAAGGTATCACGCCACATGTTGCACCACCTGGACACCTTGGTTGAGTATGGCGTCCTGACGGAGGCGGATGCACACCCGTACCTCACGCTGCCAGCGTTCACCGTGTCCAAGAATTCTGGGGGCCAACGTTTCATCGTCGACGCAAGGCGGCTAAACGCACTGATGACACGCCCACCGGACATGCGTTTGCAGGACATCACGGAGGTGACACAGCGAGTGGCCGCGGCGAGCTGGGTGGTGATGGCAGATGCACGCAGCTGGTTCTACCAGTTCCCCGTACACAAGGAGATCCAACGCTACTTCGAAGTGCGCCTAGGCGGGGAGAGAAAGACATTCGTGAAGACCTTCCTGACTGTCATGTGCATGGGGTGGTCACATTCCCCGGCAATCGCGAACCGCAGCGCACGCGTGCTGCTCCCGCCAGAGCACGGAATAGTCTGGATTGACAACTTCATCGCTGTCGGAGACTCCCTACCAGAGGCACAGGCGAGGTACGCCGACTTCATCAGCCGCTGCGAGAAGGTGGGGGCCGCCCTGAACTTCGACGACACACAACACGGCGTGCCGCTGCAGGACTTCACAGTGTTCGGGATCCACTTCGACCTGACGCGACACCGTTTCCGCATGGACACAGCCTGGGTGCAAAAAGTCCTCGGACGGGAAGAGTACAAGGAAGTCGTCAACGGCCACACGACACCACGCAGGGCGTTCAGAGTATTCGGGTCTTTCGTCTGGCAGTCGTATGTGATGCGGACACCGATGTGTTACATGCCAGCCGTGTTGTCCTTCGTGCGGCGCATCGCGAAGCAGACTCACTCGAACAACGCCCGATGGGACTCCAGGGTCGCAGTACCTCCGTCAGTGCAGGCGGAGACAGTGGCGCGGACACGACTCATCGAGGACAACGAGTGGTATACGCCGCAGAACCCGCCACCGACCATTGAGCTCTGGACAGACGCGTCATCCACGGCGTGGGCGGCGGTGCTCGTGTTACCGGGAGGGGAGTCAGTGTCCCAAGGTGCGTTCGAAGGGAGCGACGCGGACACGAACATCTTCCTGAAGGAAGCGTATGCAGTGTGGCAGGGGGTGCGCATGATGCAGCGTGTGAGGGAGGCAAGCGTGACCTGCCACATAGACAACCTCGGCCTGGTGTTCGCGCTCCGGAAGGGCCACTGCGCCAACTACCGAGGCAACCTTCTGCTGCAGGAGATATACACAACAGCGCGCCGCCAGCAGATACGACTGATTCCACACTGGGTTGCGACCCACGACCAACGCGCAGACGCGTACACGCGAGGGACGCAGGCCACACACCCCGTGGAGTTGCCACCAGTGTCGATGCCACCCACACTTTTACCAGCGCGCCCGCCTCGTTGAGAACGAGACGGACACGTCCCTCCGGATGAGGGTCCTGGTGTAGAAGCGTCAACGCAACAAACAAAAGGAAATTCATCAGAGCGGTTGTAGCTGTGAAGTGATAGGGCGCTTTCCCCCCTTTTCCCAAAATTTCCGGTCAGGCGACCCAAAGGGGGGGGGGGTAAATGACCACGAATAGGACTGATGGAACCTTTCGGCGTCTGGATGATGCGTAACATGTTGCGAATCCCGGCTGAACAGCAGGTTCGTCCGCCCTTCTCTCAGACTGGGGCCAGAAGTGACGAACGGGAACCCCCCATCCCGGCACAGACTTGGGAGGAGAGGGAAGTGGGTGCGAATGGAAATGCAGGCACGTCACCGCAACTGGGGGCTAGAGTGGCCGAAAGATAAGCAGGCTGAAGGGGTGCGGTGTGTACCCTCAGCTGACCTGCTGGGAAGGTCCGATGTAGGTCCTGTTGCTCTCCTGCTGAGCGGAGCTCCTCATCCCCGAGGGCTCGGGGCCGACACCTCAGCACAGGTCGAGGTGTGTCGTTTCACCACAGCCTCCCCACTCCCCCGTGTTGAGTGGTGTCGAAGGTGTTCCCTTTTGCAGCCTCATGCACTGCAGGGGGGACTCGAGCACGGAGAAGGTAGGTGCGATTGTGTGAGGGTTGTTGGCGAGCGGCTGAACCCCGGCAGGTGTGTGGAGCAGTGGTGAGGGCGCCCGTCAAACGGGGGCTGGTTGCGCTCCCCGGGTGGGCTGCTCTCTGCACTCCAGGTTTACTGGGGGGGTGGTGGGGCCCTCGCTGCCTGGTGTGACAAGGTCAGAAAAGGTGGGTGGCGTGGCCTATTCCCACCCGCCCCCCTGCCGACAAGCGAGGCAGGGTAAAACGTCTCATTGGCAATGGGAGACTTTGTATGCTGTGTGGGTGTGGGTGACTCAGGTTTATACCGACACGGCGGAGAGCACCAGGGTGAACTGGAATGTTTCTCGCGCTTTGTTCTGTTGTCGTGCCCTTGTGGCTTTCTGTGTGCCTAGCTAGCGCGTGTTCGCATGTGCTCCACACCCACATCGCAGCAGGCTCTAGGGGGGTGGTGCACGTCAATCCATCATTGGGGCGAATCTGCCCACCTTCCTGTCGCACACCTACCCACCCCCTGCCCCAGTGTCGCCTCAACCGCAGCTCTGGCCGAGCTGCGGCTGTTCTTCACAACATGCTGCTGAGTGCGGCGCTGTGTGCGCTGCTGTGCCTGCCGGCAGCGCTGCAGGCTGCGCAGGCGCCGATACGCATCATCGGGTCGTTGGGTACATCGCCTCCTGTCGCACCGCACGACAGGTCCTGGAACTCCCTTGTGCCGTGCAGCACCATCACAGACACCGGACGGTACCCTTGCAACAGGGCCGGGTACCCTGCCACCAAGGCCTGGATGGCAAACCTCAGCTCCGACGCACGCGGGACTGTGAAGTTCATGACACCCGACTACAGGTCGCGGACAGTGCTCGCGCACCCTGACGGGCTGATGCTGAACCACGCGGTGTGGCAGAACCTCGGCATTGACTTCGTCACCATGCGCAACGACTACATGCATGTGTCTGGGAAGACCGAATCAGACCTTGTGAACTTCATGAGTGAGGGAACGTATCCCTGGGTCGTATCGGACTACGGCGTCAACAGCGAATTCCCGTATGTGTCTGACCTGCTGGACGCGATGCACATCAAGGTGGTTGACGGCGTCAGCATCGGCACACTCGTGCTGTGGCCCGGCATGGTCCGTGCCTTGCCCCTTGCACGTGTCCTGCCCCATCTGACGAGGCGGCTGCGGAAGAAGGGCGCCGACAAGATTGTTGTGTTTCTGTCGGGATTTGCCTCGAAGGGTGGGATGGAGCCTGTCTCCACACCTGCCACCGCAGTGATGATTGCCAACGACGTCGACGTGGTTGTGCGGGACATCGCACCGGATGCACCGCCCTTCGTGCAGAACGGCACCACTGTGCTGACTGCTGCACCGTACACATCTGCGTCGAACAACCTTCTGGTGCTGGAGATGGTGCAGGGCGGCAGCCCGTGGCAGTACAGCCTGCGTGAAATCTCCCTGCTCGACACGCCTGTGCCCTTCTACGACGACCCTGTGTACCTTGCAGCGAAGCAGTGGATGCAGGTGGAGATCGACCGCAGCGTATCCAACGACGTCACCATCACTCAACTGACCGCACCCATGCCAAAAGCTGCCATGTCTCCAGGCGTCTATTGGTGCGATGGGCCTCATGATTGCGAGGTGGGTGTGCTGACTGCTGACGCCATGAGGGAGAGTGCCGGCACTGAACTGGCACTGGTCAATGCGGCAGGTGCGCGTGCTGGTATGGGCTGGCCCGTGGGCCCTGTCAAGCGGAGCACCTTGTGGGCGACCTACCCCTTCGCAAACCAGGTGTGCATTGTGAACGTGTCTGCCACCCTGCTGGTCTCGATGCTGAACTACGGCATCAACAACCTCCTCGCGAGCGGGGCGCAGAACAGTTCAATGCGGCAGGGAAGCTACCCGCAGATCAGCGGGTTCCGCTTCTCGCTGAACCCTCAGCTGCCTGTGGGCAGCAGGGTGGTGTCGGTGGACGTGATGCAGCCAGACGGCACCTTCGCACCGCTCCAGAAGAGGCGTGTCTACTCCCTGGCGGTCTCGAGCTACTTCCTGACTGGCGGAGATATTTACACGATGCTGCCCGGCAGGCACCACGGCCCCAGCAAGTGTTTGGTGACGACGATGATGGAGGCCACACAGGAGTACCTGATGCGGAGGCAGACGTACGCACCGTACACCGACAGGAGGACTGTTCTCGATTTCAACGGGATGGCGCTGCCGATGCGAAACCAGTCGCTTGCTGACTGCAGCGACCTCGAGAAGCACGATCCGTTCTGGGAGGACTGTGTGCCGTGTGACGCAGGGTTCTGGCGGCCTGACGCGTTGAGCAACGTTTGCATCGAGAAGCTGTCGGACAGCGTGAGCGTGTTCATGATTGCCGGGATCGTCGTGGGTGCTGTGCTGGTGCTTGCCATCCCTCTGGTGTGGAAGATGACGGAGAAGCAGCGCCACATCAATGCGCTGTACAACAACAACAAGGTTGCGGAGGAGTGTGCCGTGGCGGTGATGGAGCTGCGCCTGTCGGACCTCGACTACCTCAACAAGCTGGAGAAGCCCAACGCCATCCAGGCTGCCTTCATCGCGATCGTGAAGCAGATGAAGGTGTACATGGAGTTCATGCCAAAGAACATGATCGCGAACTACATGCCCAGTGAAGCTGAGGCAACGGCTGCTGAGGGTCCTCGGGAAAGCGTTGTCTCCTTCTCCGATAGGTCCACCGGATCCACAGTCCGCAGCCTCTCAGCTTCGCGGCGTGCTGCAGCCTCTTTGAGGAATGATGCCACACGGCAGAAGCGTGTCACCGTCCTTGCCCTGAACAGCAGGTCACACACTGCCAACTGCGGGTTGCTTGACTCCAACGGCGTGCGCGAGCTACACTCGCACCTGATCGAGACTTTCAACAATGTGGTGGAGACCTTCAAGGGACTTGCTGAGTCGATGTGCGGTGACCGCCTCCTGGCTGCGTGGAACACTGTAGTTGACCGTGCCAGCCACAGCATGCTCGCCTGCAAGGCTGCATACCAGATGCGGGAATGCCTGACGGAGGGCGCCATCACAGCACACGTCGGGCTGGCCACAGGCAGCGCTACATTCGGGCTCTTCGGTGCAACTGGGACGAAGAAGTACGACATTGTGGGGAGGGTTGTGCCGGCTGCGATGCTGCTGGCACTTCTGAACAAGGAGTACAACACGCGGTGCCTGTTCCCGCAGTCGATGCTGCACGATGCAGGCCTTCTTTTCTATGTGTACGTCGTGGACTACATCAGCCACCCGAAGGTCGATGCCTCCTTCATCTACGGGATGGGAGAAGAAAGGCGAGGCCGAGCAGACTGAGTGGATGTACCAGCTGGAGGCTGCTGAGATCGCAGACCCGTACAAGCAGCTGAACGACCAGTGGAAGAGCTTCATCAAGACAGGCCGCATCGACCTGTGGTCGGGTGTGACCCCTTCCGATTCCACTGATTCCACTCTTGAACATGTAGTGTTGAAAGATACTTGGTGTTCTGATGTTTTACAGGGTACTTGACAAAGGAAAGAGGGTGGTCAGTCTTGTGATCCACCCTGAATCCTTCCTGTGAGCAGCAGATCCACAACACCTCGACTTCTTTCAGCGGCTGTATTGATATTGCCTGACACAGCAAACATGATTCAATTGGAGGAACAAGCCTCGTACACCAGCGGCCCAAAAGGTGGATTTCATGTATGGTTTTAGGATTTCCCTTACTACTGATGGTGTAGAGACTACAAAGCCTGACCTGATGACGCCGCCATGAACCTGGGAGACACGCCGCGTGAGAAGGGACCTCGGTGCGGGGTGGCGTGAAGATCCTGCCTGAGTGCCCTCGTCGGGACCCGCGGTAAACCGTGGCGTTCCCCCCGAGGCAAGTCCAGGACGAAGGTTGCAGATAACCGCTGCACCTCTTCGTCCGAAAGGAGCTCACAGGATAGGGGAACTGCCCACACCCCACTCACGACAGTGTATCCGAAAGGTGCACTGCGCGTGTGGTGGCGGTGTCGGGTCCAGACCCACCTCGTTCCCCCATGCCCGTCAGTTGTTGCCCCTCCAGGGGTGGCTGCTGTCTGGCATGGGGGGCGCCCTCCCTGCCTTGCAAGGAAAAATGTAGAACGGCATGCTGCCCGTTTCTTCATTTTTTCACCTTTGTCACCAGGGGGGGATAAAATCCAACTTGCTGCCTTCACGTGGCGCCCCCTGTGATTACCCTCCTCCGAGGGGAAACTAAAGCAAGCTCTGGTAACTCATTTTCCGCTGTGTGCCCTGTTTCATATATGCGGAGGGGCCCTTTCTGCACGGCTTTGGTTTTATTGATGTTGTGGTGTGCGTGGTTTCTTTTCCCCTTTTTTGTTGTTTTTGCAGCATTTTATGCTGTCGGGTGAGCTTCCGCCCCATGGGGGGCGCTCCTTCCGGCTTGCGCCGCCCACCCATCTCGCCCCCGTCCCCTTCCCACATTCTTTCTTTTCTTTTAGGGGAGACGTCCTCGCAGTGGCTGTTTGGCCTGACGCGATTCCCCGCCTCAAAGCAGACCCACCAGGCAGCTACTCAAGGCACATGAGGAGCGAGAGGCGTCAACGGGCGCAACGCCCCTCCCTGCGGTCCGGCTTCCGCCACGTGGCTGACTCAAAGCAGCGCAGTGACCAACGGGAGCGACATGGAAAAAAAAAAAAAAACCTTGCCTGGCAGGGGGGGGCCCACCCTCACGGGGGGAAAAAGAGGAACGGCATGCTGCCCGTTCACTCTTTTTTCCTCCCGTCGTGGGTGGGCGGCCAACTACCCGGGGTATCCGGCTGGGTATCCGGCCCGGGTACCCGGGTACCCGGAAAGGTGGAGACCGCGTCGTGCACCCACCCACCCACCCCACGGTTCCATACAGTCACCCATGTCCATGCTCATTCTACACAGTCACCCAGGTCGTCTCGTCATCCTGCACGCTGTGTGGGGGCAGACAGGTCCTTCCACACCAAGTTTGGTCCGGCGTGACGTTTGCAAACCCTCCCGGGTGACCAGAAGACGACCCCCCCCCCCCAGGGGGGTTCCATAGGGGGTTTCCATTTTAAACGGTCCCCCACCGCCCAACTCCGCCAAACTCAGGGCAAAATCAGGTGGTTGTACAAACAAATCAATAGAGCCCGGCAATCCTTTTTTCCTTGTGCTTTGTCATCCATGGCCTTGGCAATCCACTCTCCGTCCGCCATGTTTAGCTCTCGTGTCGACATGTGCTCCACACCCACATCAAAGCAGCAAGATATAGGGTGGTGGAAGCGTCATAAAAAGGAGGAAGGAAGGTCATATCAGCTCCATCTTCTCATCCACCCCACCACACACCACCCTTCGGCCAGGACATATAACCCACAGGAAGCAGGCAAAAGGTGCACCCCTACACACATCCAGATTCCACATCAAAAGGTAAACGGGCCGGTCGCTTTTTCTTCGCCCATTACTCTTCGTTCCCCCAACAGCACCGCCCCTGCTTGTTGAACCTTGCGAGCCCCTGGCCTGAGCCCCCCCCGCCTTGCCTGGCACCCTCACTCCTCACTCCCAGCCGTGAGAACTTCTGCGTCGAGGGGAGGCAACACAATGGCAGGTGCGTCGTTGCGCGTCGCGGTGCTGCTCGTGGCCCTCGCCGCCTCAGCCAGCGGGATTGGGGAGAAGCTGGCGAAGGACGTTGCGAACAAGATCCTGCAGCGCGACGACAATCGGAAGGTCGAGATGGGACAGGGAAAGAAGCACGCACAGAAGAAGCCGGCGAAGAACAAGGTTCCCGGCGATCGGTGCTCGCGCCAGTGCATCGCGCACAGCTGTGAGGTATGTCTAGGATCGGATAGGATGGGATGGGGTTGCTGCTCTGCTTTGAAGCAACTGCAAATGCATGGATGGGGGTTAGGGGGCAGGGTGCGGCCAGCGGCCTCTTTCTTCCTCCTTTCTGAGCGAAGGGGCCCCTTATTGTTTGCAAGAGCAGCTCGCTTTTTGCCCTAAATAGACTCGTGGCAGCGTTCGGTATCCTGCACACACATGCACTAGCAAGGCACTCTTCGTACAAACGAAGAACGCAACTCTGGTGCCCCCGACTACCCCCTATTTCACTACGCACGAAGTACGCAATTTAGGGGGTGCCGGGGACACCAAAGTTAGTAACTCCAAGGGGGTCTTCGCTACGGGGTGGTCGTCAGTGCACTTTGGTGCATTTCTTGTTGAATTAGCTGAAAACTGACGAATGTCGACCAGCGAAGACCCCCCAAGTCTTTTTTGGCTCCACCTCCTCCAACAACGCACTCCATGCCACGCCATGGGTGGGTTGTTGGAGTCGGAGCACACAACAAAGCTGTCCACTGTCGCGTTTCGAATCTGAATACATGCCCCCTCCCCCCACGCCCCCTCCCCCTAACAGGCCGGGCTGACGCTGCGCTGGGGCAAGTACTGCGGCATTGGGCACTCAGGGTGCCCCGACGAGGAGCCCTGCGATGCCTACGACTCCTGCTGCAAGGGGCACGACGACTGTGTCGGCGACAAGGGCGTCATGGACACTGGGGTATGCCTACCTGTTGGGACTCTCGCTGGATCCCCCCTTCCTCGCCCCCCCCCCCCCCCACGCAAAGACTTGATACCTGTTAACCCCTTCGGGCGTGGGCTCACACACCGCCGATTATCCCGCTTCCACTTCCCCCAAGGGGATCACCCTCATGCTTCGTTCTTCCTCGACCACACCCCCACGCAGTGCCACACGGAGTTGAAGCAGTGCCTGAAGACCGCGATCGATGCTGACGAGCCGACGTGGTCAAACCAGTGCAGTGCGGAGACGATTGTGCAGACGATGAGCAGCGGGATGGACATCGCGAACCTGTTTTCCAACTCTCTCAGCAACCAGGGCGGCGGGGCAAAGAAGCCGTTCCAGCCGATGAAGAAGAACCCGAAGCTGACGAACAAGCAGTACTTCGGCCGCCGGCAGGAAGGGAAGATGGCACAGAAGAAGTACCGCAAGCTGGGAGACGAGCTGTAAGCAGGCTTGCGGCGGAGCGGGGAGGCGGGGGGGGGGGGGAACCGTGACGAACCCGCGATATCGCCCTTCCAGGCGCCCCATGTTCCACCGCAGCATACAGAAGGCGCACTCCCCACACCCACCCCCAGAGTTGCGGGGAAAGCTTCGGAAACACGCAGAAATTTAAAAAAAAGCCTCACTTTTCTTTGCCCCCAGACGCCCCCCCCCCCCTCCGGAACAGCACAGTAGTTACCCCCCCCCCCACCTCCCCACCCCCCCACCACCACACCCCCCTTCACATCCCACCCCTTTCCCGCCTCCCTCCCTCTGGTCAGCCGCCGCCCCTCCTCTTTTTCTCTCTCCCGTACACCAGAAACGGGGAGGGGTGGGGGCATGGCCTGGGGTGTGTAGGGTGCAGGCTGTGTGGGTGGCCTTCGCTCTGTGTCAAACTTTGTGTCGGTAACGCGTGCGTTGCGACAGTTGTATCTCCCTTTTTTGTGAGGCGGGCTGCGCTTGTTCTGCACTTCTGAGTGCGAAGGCACCCAAGTCAGTTACTGTCAGTAGCAGGCTTCAGGTTTTCGCTCGGAGCGAAGTGACACAGCTTGGCACACAGCGACACAGAGCGAAGGGCCCCTAATCTGTGTGGAGGGGAGGGTGGGTGCTGCTTCAAGAATAAATATGGGAGCAGTAAAGTACTGTTGTCCAACTCAGACTGACAGTAACTCCAGCAATATGTAGTGACACCGGGGGGGGGGGGGGGATTTTTCCGAGGGGAAAAAAGTCGGAGCTTTCATGCGTGTGTGTCTGTTTGTTTTCAACGAGGAGGGGCACCGTCAAAAATGAGGTGCTGTCGATGCGTCCGTCAACACCACAAAAAGCATCAATCCAGTCAGTATCAGCTGAGGGGGAGAGGGCACGTCTATGCCACCACGGGCTGGACGCCGGGATATACAGATTACGGAGACATTGGTTCCAGGTTCCGTGTCCACTGTTTCGACGTTTCCCACCCGCGGTAGTTTTTATTTCGAGTCAGGGGGGTTCACGGGGGGGGGGGGCTTTCTGCAATTCTGAGCGTAGGCCCCCCCCCCCCCCCCCCCCCACCCACCCCCACCCACTCCACCCCACGCCACTCGGGCGCTTCTGCGATCCTTCATCCAGGAGCTGCTGCCCCCACCTACCCTCCCCCCCCCTCCTCCTAACGAACATAATTAAATTCTTCGCACCCCGGGCGTCTTGCTGTTCTGACAGCTGCAAGGCACCCATGCAATGGCGCGTGTGTAGGGGGGGGGGAAGTTTTTTTTTCTGGATTTTCTTTTGCCAACGGGGTGTTTGGGTCCCGCCCAATATGGCAGCAGTTTTATTTGCATGCCACTGGAGGGTGAGCCTTCGCTACTCCGGGGAGTCTCCTCAGGAGTTAGGGAGGGGGGGGGGGGGGAGGGCCCTTCCGGCAGTGATTCTTTTTGTTTTTTTTCCGCATTTCTCCACATTGGGTTTCCGTACTGGATAGCGGGGTGCTGACTCGAGCATCAGAGTGGTCAACGTGGTGCTCGTATTGGGTGATGCTGCAGCACGTTGCCAATAAGGGATGCCAAATGCATTACGCAAACATTACGCCGCTCTTGAGGTGCGGTTCCAGCGCACTCCGGACCCCAATCTCCAGCACGCATTTCTCCGATTCATTGGTGACAACTGACGCCGGCCCTTTGTCTCTTGTCTCTCTCTCAAACTTGGCATGCGTGCCAGCCAAGATCAAACAAAAGTTTAGCACAAAAAGAACGACTCTCTTCCCCCCTCCCCCCCCCCACTGCCCACCCTCGTATTCTTCGCGTTCTCGCGTGTCGCGGCACCTTTGCACACAGCAGAAACAAACCCCTTGCGGAAATGGGGGGAGGGGCTTTGGGGAAAAGGGGGGAGAGAAGTTCAACAAACACGGGGTGGGGGTGGTTGTGCCTCACTGCACGGTGGACTCCCGGACGTCGAGGTAGACCCTTTTGGGATGTCGGAATATCGGGGGTCTGGCGAGGTACGACCCCCGCGAGCGGGGGTCGTCTGGGCACCACAAATAGCAGGGCAGACTCCCGATATCGGGGGTCCAGACCCCCGCTCCCGGGGGTGGGGGTCCACCGTGTGGGGGGGAAGGCAAGAGAAGGCACCTGCAGATGTGTTCACTGCATGGCCCTGCACGGCGTGGGCTGTCGTTGTGTCAGGTTGTTGGGTTCTTCGGAACCCCAAAGAGTTGAGGGGACATAGGTGCACGTCAGTATCGCGTATCGAATCCCCTCATCGCCACACTATCGCACATTTTTCTTCACACTTTCTGAACGTGCCTTCAGCTCGTTTGCCACACCGCACCACCAGACACACAGGCAAGACTAAATTATGTCTTCTGAAGCAATGGAGGTGTTCCTGAATGAGAGGCTGACTGGGGAGCAGCATGCGGTGCACGTGAAGGAGGGCGACACGCCGGTTCATCTCAAGGCAAACGCACTCGACGTGGTGCTCGGGTCGCCTGCTGACGCGCTTCTCGAAGACGTGGAGCTGTCGGTGGATGGGGAGGCGCTCCACGACAGCACGCCTCTGTGCGGTGCCGCAGGTGTGTCGCAGGGGTGCTGCATCGACGTGGCGCTGTCGGGTGCTCGCTTCGTTCACGTGTTGGAGAAGCAAAGGCGTGACAACCCGGATGGGTCTGACGTTGACATCACCTCCATACCTGCCTGGGCACGGGGTCTGCGTGATGTGGCGCTTGCGGTGGTGCGGTGTGACGGGATGGCGTTGCAGCACCTCGATGAGTCCTTCCGCAGTGACAGATACATCGTCACCGCAGCGGTGCGCACTCACGGTGACGCACTTCAACACGCTTCCGAAGACCTGCGTGCGGATGAGGATCTGGTGCTGTCGGTGGCACTGATACACTCGCATGACCGCATGATCTGCTACTCGATGAAACCCTCCAACTTCCTGATGCATGCATCACCTGCACTGCTCAGCAACAAGCCCTTCGTCCTCACTCTTGTGCAGCGCTCCAGCCGTAAACTTCCTGTCCTCAAGCATGTCGATGCAGCGCTGCAGGCCGACAGGGAGGTGGTCATGGCAGCAGTCCAATTTGACCCTGATGCACTCGAGTACGCCTGTGAATCCCTCCGCAACGACAGGCAGGTGGTCATGGTGTCATGCGGTGGCTTTGAGCACGCAAGTTCTGCACTGCGCAACGACAAGGAGTTTGTTCTCCGTGCCCTACGTATGGGCATGGTTGATGTAGGTTCTGCTTCGGAAGCACTGCGTGCCGACAGGGAGGTGATGCTGGCTGCCGTGCTTCGCTGGGGACGCAACTTCGAAGAGTCATCTTCAGCACTGCGTCACGACAACGAGTTCCAACGCGAGGCAGTGCTGTGGCAGGGTGAGGCATTGGAGTACGTCCCCATGCCGGTGGAGCCGTTCGCAGCGCCGCTTCACCAAGACCGAAACCTTGTGCTTGCAGCAGTCGAGGGGTGATGGGTCGTCAGGGGAGCGGACCTGGCGACTACGGCTGGCACCTCCACGTGGTGAACCCTGGGGGCCTTTGCGAACAGACCGTTGAGGTAAGCTACGCTGCACGCTTTGGCTTAAGGTAGCGCATTGCGTGTAGGCTGGATGTATCCCTCTGGAGACCCGGTGTTTCGCTTAGGCCGCTAAGACCAGTCAGGCTGCACGCGGCGCTCATGAAGCGCGCCGCGTGGCCAGAAGAAACTGTGGGCGGCAACCGTGTTACGTGGTTTTCACCGGGGCGCGTGGGACAAGTTTACCGCACACGCGCACGTGGGACAAGTTCAACGCACACGTGGATCCCCCGGCTTTGCCTTCCTTCGCCTTCCTACTTTTAGTTCTTTTTCACCACGATCTTTTGCCCGTCACCTGTTGTTCGACGAGTCGAGCCGCGACCAGGAACGCCTCTGGAATACCCTGTGGTGGTGAGTGTCCGTTCGTCCTGTTTAGACCAGCCGTTGTTCCCGTCTTCTCCTTTTTACGCCCACTGGGTTGGAGTTGATCAGTCAATCGTTCATCCGACCGCAGCATTATGCGACCGGCGCGGTGTTAACAAACGAGTGCATTAATCGTATTTTGTTGCACATTGCTTCCTTCCTTTCTACCTTTTAGCCTTTTCCCGCCAGCCCACAGAGATAGGAGCACGCTCTCCCTTTTTATTGCTGTTCTTGCTGTTAGCTTTTAGCTGGGTCCGCCCCGGCGAAGACCGGCGTCTTCTGGCCGTCTGGGGGGTCTGGCAATTGCGCTGGGCTCCCTGGATCCTCTGGATGAGTCAGTCTTTAAACAAAATCAATATGTGCTTGCAGCAGTCGAGACGGACCCGTGCGCACTTGAATACGCCCACCCTTCCCTGCAGGGCGACAGGGAGGTGGTGCTCGCTGCGATGCACAGCAGAGCGTTGTGGGGTCATCAGTGTGCACTGCGCTGTGCACCCTCACACCTGAAGCAAGACGAGGAGGTGGTGCTGGCAGGTGTGCGGCGTAGCTGTTGGGTTCTCGGAGAAGCAGACTCCTCGCTTCGCACCAACAGAGACTTCGTGCTGCAGTGTGTCAAGGTGCAGGGACGTGCCTTGCGGTTCGCCGACCCCTCTGTTCGTAGCGACAGGGAGGTGCCGACCCCTCTGTTCGTAGCGACAGGCTAGCTCGGACCTGTGGCCGACGGGCCGGGGTCGGACCTCGTTCGGTTCAAACCCAACTAATGTTCGTAGCGACAGGGAGGTGCAGCCTGCTGCGGTGGCACAGGACCCGTGGGCCTTGGAGTTCTGTGATGAGTCGATCCGCAGCAACAGAGATGTGGTCCTCACAGCCGTGCGGAAGGGGGGCGGTGCTTTGAAGTATGCTTCAGACAACCTGCGAAAGGATCGTGAGGTCGTGCTTGCTGCTGTGAAGTCGTCGCCTTTCGCGCTGCATTATGCAGACGTGTCATTGCAGGAGGACGAGGAGGTGATACTCGCAGCCGCACATACTGACGAACCTGCTCTTCAACACGCCGCCCCTTCACTCCGCAGCAACAGATACTTCATGCTTGCAGCCGTACGCAAGTGCGGGTGTGCTCTCCGCTACGCCAGTGCTTCACTGTGCCGTGACAAGGAGCTTCAACTGGCGGCCGTCTTGCAGGACGGGAGGGCGCTGCAGTACGCTGCCCCTTCACTGCGAAGCGACAGGTCGGTTGTGCTTCAAGCGGCTCGTGCACACGGCGGTGCACTGCAGTTCGCCGATCCTGTGTTCTGGGGTGACGAGGAGGTGGTCCTCGCAGCCGTGACAAGTTGCGGCGGTGCGCTGCGCTTCGCCCACAACACACTGTGGAACAAGCGTGAGGTGGTGCTGGCGGCTGTGCGACAGAACGGATATGCCCTCGACGACGCCCCCACAGCGCTGCGCTGCGACAAGGAGGTGGTGCTGGCGGCTGTGCGTGCTTGCCCAAACGCCTTCCGCTACGCGTGTGCCGTGCTGCGCCGCAACAGCGACGTTGTTGCTGCCGCCTTCCCTGAGCCGCCTGAACACAACAGACGGAGCTGCATCATTTTCGGCAGCCGCAGGACACAGCAGGAGCCCCCATCCGCCGGAAGCTGAACCCACCTGTGTTATAACGCGATGGACAGACCCGGTGGCGAACCGGGGACTACCCCCCAACTCGGGACCGACCCCTGTCCCAATTACGCACTTGTGTTGATGTTCCCCCACCCACGCCAACCACTGCCTCGCAGCACATCTCGCAGCACCACCTGGCCCCTTCTCTGTTTGGGGGCCGCTGTGCGTTTGCATCTGAGATGAGAACAGGGCAAAGGGTTGACACGACAGTGCTCTCTCTGTAGACTGCCCCCCACCCCCTCCCCTCTCCTGCGGAGACGATTGTACCCCCCACCACCACACCCCCCTTCACACCCCACCCCTTTCCCTGCTTCAAGAAGGATTATGGGGCACAACACACCGCGCGTCGTACGCACACGGCATGCCTCTTCTCATCGCTGATTTTGTTATCATTTTTTTTGGCTGGGAGCCGCCAAACGTGTCACTTCCACTCTTCCGCTCTTTCTCTACTGTTGGTACTTCGTTTGATGCGTTGACGCTTCCACACCTTACAAACCCACTTGCCTGATGAAGGGGGTGGTGTGTAGAGCACGTTTGGCAGAGCTGAATGACACTTTCCGCGCGAAAGTCGTGTGCGTAAAAGTAATACCTGGGACCCCCCGTGTTTAGGCCCCCCCTCTTACCCCCGTGTTTAAGCCCTTGAGGGTCTTGAGGGAAACCGGTTGAAACACGACGGCAAACCGGCTGCTGACACATCACGAACCGGTTGGGAACTGGTTCAGAACCGGCTGGGACCGGTTCTGAAACTGGCAGAAACCGGTTCGCGAACCGGTTCTAGAACCGGTTTGCCGAGAACCGGTTCACGAACCGGTTCTTTGAGACTGGCCCGTATCTCAACCGTAGACTCCGTCGACTCCCTCAATCCAGTCATTTGTGGCACCCAATCAGCCTCCCATTTGACAATGCAGCCATGCCTGAGTACTTCCCGACAATACCGTTGAGCGGAAGTTGGGGCTAGAAGCTGAGACGGGAAAATATTGCGCTTCTGCTGAGCGCTATTTCTGGCCACTTCTGGCCACTTCTTGTACCCGTGCCTACTGTACCAGACGCCTGCCTGTTCCAGTCAGCTGGCTAAATAACAGCCCACCCCCTTGATTCCCATCCCCACCGCCACACCCTCCAAGAAGGATTTGCAGTTTGTTTCCACGTGTAAGAAAGCGAAACCAGCAATATGGATGTGACTGTGCGTCACAGCGGGACCGGTGACAGCTGTGTCATCGGTGTTCCGGAAGGCGGGACCGTGGTCGGGCTGAAGGTGGATGCGCTCAAGGAGATGTTCCGGGGTTCTATCAACCCAGTCCGTGAGGCTGACTACGTCGCAGCACACATCGAAGGGTGTGAGGAGGAGCTGGATGACGCACAGCGTGTTGCCGACACGGGTCTGGAGGACGGGGGTGCTGTCCAGCTCGTCCCACGCTGGCCCATCGTCAAGGCTCCCGCAGTCTACTCATCGACCCATGGCGGCCAGGTTTACACCATCGCACTGTCGAGGTGTGGGGCGCTGTGTACTGTGGGTTACTACTACGGACACATCACTGTGTTGGACACCACCACCACTGCTGTGGTTGCAGACTTAACACACGGCAATACGACTACGACTTGCACTGCGTTCTCTGTCTGTGGTACGTGGTTGGCAACGTGCTCTCTCGACGGCACCATCTGCGTGTGGCTGACTTCAACTTGGGAGGAGGTGTGCATGCTGGACCACAACAGCACCAGGGTGTACAGTGCAGCGTGGACACGCTGCGGACGTCTGGTGTCCGGAGACGAATTAGGCAAGGTGCGTGCGTGGGACTTGAAGGGCACACCGAACGCCACAGTGCTGGAGGGTCACAGCAACGGTGTTTTCAGCATTGCTGTGTCGGGCACGAGGATCTTCAGCGGGTCAGCTGACAGGACCATCCGTGTGTGGGACATCAGCACCCTCACACACACACACACCCTGGATGAGCCCACTGGTTGGGTGAAGGACATCGCCCTAACGAAGGACGAGCAGCACCTGGTAACCTTGTATAACCTTGATAGCAAGACACAACTGGTGTCGTGCTCTAGCGGCAGGTCATTCAAGGTGTGGTGCACAACCTCCCTCAGGTGCCTGCGTACTGTGCAGCTGAACGGGAAACCAACCTCAGTTGCTGTGTCACAGCCAGGTGATGTTGTTGCAGTGGGGAATTTTTTGGTAAAACACACCCCGTGTGGTAGAGAAAATACGGCAAGAGTCTCGGTGGGTCGGAAGAGCAGATGGTTCCCGCAACAGCTCCCGGGGAGCGGCGGGTATTTCGCATAGGATGCCGGATGTGTGAACACGTTTGTGCGGTTTGCCCTGTGTTGTGTGAACATATGTGTATGTGTGTGTGTATGCTCCACCCAACCCGACACATTTTCTGTACTTCAGACAGGTAAGGTCACTCGACACGCGGGGGGGGGGGGTTTTGTTGTGTGTTTTTTCTGCCAGCCGACATCACTAGCGCCAGCGAGAAGAAAAAAAAATTTCTGTACTTCATTGGCGTTTCCAGGCAGAAAACAGTGCGTGCTAGATCACGGTTTGTTACGACAGAGCGACCAGAGCAGACTTCGACGCAGGTGCTAGATCACCGCCTTTTACCACAGAGCGACCAGAGCAGACTTCGACGCAGGTGCTAGATCACCGAATTTTTTACGACAGAGCGATCAGAGCAGACTCGACGTAGGTGCTAGATCACCGCCTTTTACCACAGAGCGACCAGAGCAGACTTCGACGCAGGTGCTAGATCACCGAATTTTTTACGACAGAGCGATCAGAGCAGACTCGACGTAGGTGCTAGATCACCCCTTTTACCACAGAGCGACCAGAGCAGACTTCGACGCAGGTGCTAAATCACCGAGTTTTTTACGACAGAGCGATCAGAGCAGACTCGACGTAGGTGCTAGATCACCGCTTTTTACCACAGAGCGACCAGAGCAGACTTCGACGCAGGTGCTAGATCACCGAATTTTTCTACGACAGAGCGATCAGAGCAGACTCGACGCAGGTGCTAGATCACCCATGTCGGACATGCACCCCCACGACATGGACTGGTTGGGGGTGCCAGTCGTGACGGGGTACGGGGATCCGGAAGTGGCAGTGGACACCTGCGTGTTCACGCCACACTGCCAGGCGGAGCACACCTCGCGGGGAAGGGGCCATTGCAGCACTTGCGGGCGGGCGGCCTGTAAGACCTGCATCCGGGCTTTCCTCCCGAAAAACGTGTCTGGGGATTTTGTGCAGGGTTTGGGGGAACCGACGTGGGTGTGCCCGATGTGCGCGATGGAGCAACATCGCGACAATCCCCCGGGGGACACTCGGGATCCCGACTCCCTGTCCCTCTCGGAGGACCCCCACGACGCGTCGCTGGGGGCGTCGGACGACGAGTCGTCGCTGAGGCAGCCGGGTGTCGACACACAGGGGGAACTGCGCGCGACGATCGCCGCTTTGGCAAAACGGGTGGACACGCTAGAGCGCGAGAAGCCCCCCCTCCTTTTGCGGATCCAGCAACTGGAGTTTGAGACTAAAAATCTCAAAAAGCAGCTGGGGGCCACCCTGGCACCGGAGTTCTCGCCTCACACAGTGGGGACATGGCGGGACCTGGAGGTGCCCGCGATCCGGGAGAAGATCCGGGACAGATGCAGGAAGGCCTTCAGGGAAGACGCCCTGCCCGTGAACATCGAGGACGCGAAGGCGTACGAGTACGACGTCGCACAGTATCTCAGCACACTGACGAACACACTGGACCTCATCACCGACGGCGAACCCCCGAAGGAGGGCATCATCCGCATGCTGCACTCCAACATCAACCAGCTGACAGGGATTACGCAGCTGGGGCTGTACGGCCCGAAGCACCGGAGGGAGTACGTGGCGAGGGCTGAAATCATCGCGCCAAAGGATTTCTCGGAGACGGCCCAGCGGCGCCTGCTGAAAGGAGTGGCTGAAGAGGCAAAGAAGGAGGGGGAGCACCGCGGACGGGACGGGGACAGGAGGGACCGTGACTACCGGAACTCACGCCAGCAGAGGTCCGTCCCGGCCCACAGCCGCGACAGGAAGCAGGCAGCACCACCTACGACTCGCGATCGTGACTGGGACAGAAAGGCGCCGGGCGGAAAGCCGGGAAAGGACCGGCAGTGACTGGCCTTGAGGCCGGTCCCTCCACCTCCCGCACCGATGCAGCGGGAAGCAACAGAACCCCCCCTGACAACAACTCAGCGAGAGAAGATTTTAAGATCGGCAAGGCAGACACTGGCGGACTGCCTCTCGGAGTCATATTGGCGCAGCATCAGGAGCTGTTACAGACGGTACCGAAGGTTCAAGGAAAACTGGGAAAAGGGGAGGGGGCGGATCTCCCACGACATGGCAATCATCCTCTGGACGGCAAAACTCCGATGCATCGACTCGAGGACACGGAGCACAGCGCTGCAGTACACGGTCAACATCGGAGCGGCACTGAAGCGGTACGAGGGGGTGCAGCTCGGGGAGAGCCAGGAACTCATGGATTACAGAAGGGGACTCAAGAAACAGGGTGCTCTGCGGGCCCAGCAGCAGAAGCCCCCTGCGACGGCCCCGGAGGTGGAAGACATCATCGAAGCGGAGAGGCGGAGTTTAGTACAGCTGGCCATCTCAATCTGCTGGGCGGGGGCGGCGCGTCTGGCAGACGTGCGGGGTTTGTTGGCGAAGGAGGTGCGTATCCGGGCGGACGGGGTGGTGGCGGTGCAGTGGTGCAACACAAAGGGGGACCCATGGAAGCTCGGTCGTTTCACGGGTCTGGAGCTGCCACCAAAACAGCTCGGACGTCTCCGCCGCCTCCTGTCATCCACAACGAGCCCCCTGCAGTGCCTTTTCGAGGGGGTGTCTTACCACAAGGTGGCGAGGGCGGTGAAACGCATCAACCCTGCTCTGACCCCACATTCACTACGTCGGGGAGCGATACATCATTTGGCCCTGCAGGGGACGCCGTTGGACGACATCCAAACACTGAGCAGACACGCAACAAAGGAGGCCATGTTGAGGTACTGCCCGACAGCGGCGCTGGAGCAGGTGTCACGCACGGCAGCCACGTCCCGAAAAATGCGCGGAACGGGGACACAGTGACCAATCACCTTCTGCGGGCAAAGATCCCCTCGCTGTCCTGGCTACCTAGAACGCGAAAGTACGTGAGGGACGGCAGCATTCCACCAGAGGGGTCACAGGAGCAGGTCGATGCCTCGGGTCTGCATGACGACACGTTTGGGCCTGGCCTGGACACGCTGTACGACGACTGCTTCGCAGTGAGGGTATCATCTCGGAGGGCGCGGCCCCCCGCCACTAGATCCACACCGGCGCCGGGCACGGACTACATCGCGCCGATCTGCAGCAGTTTCTTGAACCTCGACAGGCTGCGGGAGCTGGACACCACAGGGGAGCTTGACGGCGTCCTCGACATGATCACGGACCCCGCGGCATTCTACTCGAAGTTCATCCCGGGTGCCATCAAGCGGATTAAATCACAGCCCGACGCGTGCGACAAAGTCTCAAGACATCTGCGGACACACCTCAGCGCTTTGATCGGTTTCGAAGTCCTCGAGACCGCCCCGCAGAGTTTGGTGCTGCACGCATTCACAGTGCCAAAGAAGTCGGGGGGTTTGCGTTTCGTGCTGGATGGAAGACCACTCAACGCCCTCATGACGCACCCATTCGACATGCGCCTCCCTCCGATCACCGACGTGATAGATCAAATTACATCGCACAGCTGGGCAGCACTGGCTGATGGGAAGAGCTGGTTCTACCAGTTTCCCGTGCACCCGGAAATCCGCGAATACTTCGGGGTGAACGTGGGTGACCGTCGAGGGGATTATGTCCGCACACGTCTGAAAGCGTTGTGCATGGGGTGGTCATTCGCACCCTGCATCGCGCACCGCTCCGCCCGGGTCCTCCTGCCACAGGAAGAGGGGGCCACGTGGGTGGATAACTTCATTGTGTTGGGGGGGTCGGAGGAAGGAGTACAGAGTTCGTTTGACGCTTTCCTCCACCGGTGCGCCGAGACCAACGCTGTGATGAACCTCGATGACCCAGACTACGGGCACCCGGTGCAGCGATTCACCTCGTTCGGGATCGCGTTCGATCTGAGAAACCACCGCTACAGATCAGACGAATCATGGCTGGAGAAGTTCCTGTCGGGGACAGAGTTGAGGGCAGTTGTCGGGGGGAAGCCCGCTACACCAAGAGAGATCTTCAAAGTCGTGGGGGGTTTGGTGTGGCATGCCTACACGACGAAGGCCCACCTGTGTTTCCTCCCGTCAACCCTGACTTTCATGAAGGACATTGCAGCTGCCTCAGTCGATGACCGGGGCGCGTGGGATCGCCAGGTGGCGGTCCGACCCTCAGTGCGAGCCGAGATCAAGATGCGTACTCACCGCATGCGGGCCAACTTTTGGGTACTTCGACCGCCGACGGACGCAGTAACAGTGTGGTCTGACGCATCATCGACGCGCTGGGGGGTTCTCATCGACACAGCCGCTCCGCTCGTGGCATACGAAGATTTCCAGGGGCCGAGTTCCGGGCACCACATATACCTGAAGGAGGCACACGCGGCGCGCCAGGCAGTACGCCTTACCGCCCTACACTATACGAACAAGCGGGTACGTCTGATGGTCGACAACCTACCCCTCGTGCACTCAATACAGCGGGGGCATTCGTCATCGTTCGTGGCAAACGGAATACTTGCGGATCTCTTCACGGTTGCACAGGGCGCTGAGCTCTGCATCGAATGCATGTGGGTCCCAACTGATGAGCAGAAAGCAGATCAGTACACCCGGGGGTCGTCATCAGAGCACTACGTCCGCATTCCGCCCTAGACTCCACCGGCCATCTAACAAAACGCGTGGCGTCCCTTGGCCCAAGGGCCCTCAGGGTCCTAGGTGGAAGCGATCAATGCAAAAATCATCTGAAAGGAAGACTCGAGAGACTGCTGCTGTATTTTGGTAAAACACACCCCGTGTGGTAGAGAAAATACGGCAAGAGTCTCGGTGGGTCGGAAGAGCAGATGGTTCCCGCAACAGCTCTCGGGGAGCGGCGGGTATTTCGCATAGGATGCCGGATGTGTGAACACGTTTGTGCGGTTTGCCCTGTGTTGTGTGAACATATGTGTATGTGTGTGTGTATGCTCCACCCAACCCGACACATTTTCTGTACTTCAGACAGGTAAGGTCACTCGACACGCGGGGGGGGGGGGGGGGGTTTTGTTGTGTGTTTTTTCTGCCAGCCGACATCACTAGCGCCAGCGAGAAAAAAAAACGCGTGACGAGTGACGGGTTGAGGTGGAAGCGATCAATGCAAAAATCATCTGAAAGGAAGACTCGAGAGACTGCTGCTGTATTTTCAGTGACACCACACTGTACCGCCTCAGCACAGGAGAGTGTCTGGGGGAGGTGGACTCGCAGGGTCATGGTGTTGCACTCAGCCTCTGCGGGAGGTGGGTCTTCACACCAACGAACAAAACTTCCGTCACTGTGTGTACTGTGTCCTCCGTTTCACCCTGAGTGCCGTGTCTCTGAGCCTCGATCCCTGCCTTCTGTGTTGCCATGTTGTTCGTGTGGGGACTTCGCTCAGAACTGCAGATAAGTGTGAATAGGTGAACCGCCTCACACACTGGCTGCAGATAGGATGCCCCAACGCTCGGAGTTCCCGCTGACCCCAAGCAGCCGTAAGGTTTTCAAACCGCCGCCTCCGGATTCGGTTCCTTCTGGACGCACGGCCTTTATGCAAGCAATGCACGAGCCGATCCAACGGTTTGATCTCGCCTGTGCCGTGCACAATACGCTTTGGGGCAAAGAATTTGATGAGTTGAGCTGTGATGGTCGGAAGGAAAGAAGATACACTATCTGATGATCCGACGACACTCGGCATGCAGGCCTGTCGCTAACTTTTCGATTTTGGAGATTTGGTGGGTTGACGCTCCTGTTTTGGGGGGGGATCAGGGGGGAAAACACTCGGGGTCAATTTTTCTCGCGCGCGCTTCGCGCGAGCTCGTGTTGTTGCCAAATTTTCCCATCGGTGGACCACTAGGTGGGCACGGTGCGAGGCGCTGGGTTCCTTCCGTGGTTCCTCTCCCGCTCGCGCCGTCGGGTGCCGGAGGAAACCAAAAAATGGCTTTCGGGACCATGATTTCGACGCTACCCCCTGATATGCCACGGCCGTCAAAGCGCAAGGACTTGGTTACTAGACGGGCACGCGAGATGGGGGGTCTGGGGGGCGGAGCCCCCCAGCCGCCGGAGGCCACGGTAGTGAACATCTGTTCATTGTGGGCGTACAGATTCTGTGTGAGTTGGCTGCGTCCCCCTGAGGCGACTGGAGTAGTTGGATTCCCTGACCCGGTGGGAATCGAATGACTTGAGTACGAGACATACGCCACAGGGGGGTCTGGGGGGCGGAGCCCCCCAGCCGCCGGAGGCCACGGTAGTGATCATCTGTTCCTGCAAAACCATACTCTCTTCGACGTCAACCCAGTGAAAGTGGGTTGACGCTTGGTCGAAGCTTGGTGAGCGTCGACCCAGTGGAACCGGGTCAACGCTAGGTTAGCGTCGACCTAGGGGGTCTTCGCTGGTCGTCATTCTTCGTCAATCTTCGTCAGATTTCAGCTGATTCAACAGGAAATGCACCAAAATGCACTGACGATCACCCCGTAGCGAACACCCCCCTAGTGTAATAAATGGGTTGACGCTTGGTCCAGGCTTGAATGGCAACCCAGTTGGTCCACTGGGTTGACGCTCCAAGCCTCGACCAAGCGTCAACCCAGTCCACTGGGTCGACGCTGGGTCGACGCTTTTTTATGGGGGGGGGAAACCCAAAACCACTGGGTCGACGGTCGACGCTTAGCGACATGCCTGCTTGGCATGAGTGGGTGGGGCGGGGGGGGGGGGCAATGCTGAGAAATAGGCCAAGTCCCGAGTCCCGAGCCCCAAATCCGTGGCTGGTCTTCACCCTTACAATAGCCCCTTTTCACTTGAGGTGGGGCCAGAAAAGCTTTTTTGCAACCAACGAAACTCAGCTCCCAGATCAAAATGACCCCACCACAGTTCGGAGAATATCCGGAAATCCCAACTCCGAAATAATCATGAGGTCCCGAGGGTCTGACCCGGTCAGTGTGACCACTGGAGTCACCTCCAGCCTGGCAACATCATTTCAGGGGTGATGGCAGGCGCCACATGGCCAAAATGACCCCATCACGATCTGCACGGGCTCCAAACATGCAAATGAACCGGGTTTCCGGTCGCCTCACGCCACCCCCTCCCGTGCCATGTCCCAAGTCCGACTGAGAATAACCAAGTCCCAAGTCCCAAGTCCCGGACCCCCAAACCGTGTTCCCTACGAGTATTCAGAAGGAACACACGAATGAAACAGGACTACAGACAGAGAGCCCCACCCTTGGTATTAGGTGTTGTAGTGTATTGACACAAAGGCAACAAAAACAAACAAAAAACCCCCCCCCCAATGTTATGACAAGCAAAACTTGTAAGTTCTGCAGGAATTTGCACATTCTTAAACCTTGATACCAAGACATAACGGGGGCCGGTGGGCTGTTCTGGAGGGTCATCAGGCTGGCCCCTGGGCCACCTGGTGCCCTCCAGGTGCTGTCAGAGTCGAAAAGTGGGGTGCCAAAAGTCCATCCAGACCGGCTACAACAGCAGCGGATTGAGCGGAAGAGGGCACATTGGTCTGCACCGTGCCACCCCCGTGTACAACCCCCCCACCCCCGTGTTTTAAGCCCCCCCTGGCCGAAATGGGCCTCCAGGGGGGGGCCTAAACACGGGGGGTCCCAGGTAGCACAAAAAATGCAACTCTCTTCCCCCCCCCCCCCACTGCCCTCCCTCGTATTCTTCGCGTTCTCGCGTGTCGCGGCACCTTTGCACACAGCAGAAACAAACCCCTTGCGGAAATGGGGGGAGGGGCTTTGGGGAAAAGGGGGGAGAGAAGTTCAACAAACAGGGGGTGGGGGTGGTTGTGCCTCACTGGGGGGAAGGCAAGAGAAGGCGCCAGCAGATGTGGTCACTCCATGGCCCTGCGGGGGTTAAAGCCGCCTGACGCCTGCACGTGGCGCCCCTGCTAATCCCCTCGCATTGCACTGCGCGGGGGGTGAACAGAGTCGGCGGTGGGGTGGCTTCCTCGGTGCTGTAATGTCTTTTACATGGAGCCGAAATAGCCGGGGTGGTGACCTGTCCTATGAAGGGGGAACCCTGAGCCCAAAGAACCGAGATTCCAAGACCTCCACTGTCGTCGTGTCATGTTGTTGGGTTGTTCGGCACCCAACGAGTTTACATTGCACGGTCAGTGGTGGAAGCGTGCAATGCAACAACTGTCGGAGAGGATCGAGCGGAATGGATGGAGTGTATTTGCTATGAGGTGCCTAACGCCACAAGTAGCGGGGCCTGGTTCTCGCGTTGTGTAGTCTCGCCTCGACTAGACTAGCCGAGACTCGGGGGCACTCTAGGGTGCCAGCATGCGAAACCCAAACTACAATAAGAAGAGTGAGAATCGGTGAACCGCCTCACAAAGCTTGCTGAAGTAGAGATGCAGTTTGACACACAACGGGCACATATCGAAATCCGACCCCCGCTGTTATTCCAGAGGTCTTTCGCGAGGTAAGACCGGATGGTCGACCAGCCGGGTTTGCGCCCTCAGTATCGCGTATGAATCGCCTCATCGCCACACTATCGCCCATCGCACATTGTCCTCACATTTTCTGAAGGTGTCTTCAGCTCGTTCGCCACACCGCACCACCAGACACACAGGCAATACCAAATCATGTCTTCTGAAGCAATGGAGGTGTTCCTGAAGGACAGGCTGACTGGGGAGCAGCATGTGGTGCACGTGAAGGAGGGCGACACGCCGGTTCATCTCAAGGCAAACGCACTCGGCGTGGTGCTCGGGTCGCCTGCTGACGCGCTTCTCGAAGACGTGGAGCTGTCGGTGGATGGGGAGGCGCTCCACGACAGCACGCCTCTGTGCGGTGCCGCAGGTGTGTCGCAGGGGTGCTGCATCGACGTGGCGCTGTCGGGTGCTCGCTTCGTTCACGTGTTCGAGAAGCAAAGGCGTGACAACCCGGTTGGGTCTGACGTTGACATCACCTCCATACCTGCCTGGGCACGGGGTCTGCGTGATGTGGCGCTTGCGGTGGTGCGGTGTGACGGGAAGGCGTTGCAGCACCTCGATGAGTCCTTCCGCAGTGACAGATACATCGTCACCGCAGCGGTGCGCACTCACGGTGACGCACTTCAACACGCTTCCGAAGACCTGCGTGCGGATGAGGATCTGGTGCTGTCGGTGGCACGGATACACTCGTATGACCGCATGATCTGCTACGGGATGAAACCCTCCAACTTCCTGATGCATGCATCACCTGCACTGCTCAGCAACAAGCCTTTCGTCCTCACTCTTGTGCAGCGCTCCAGCCGTAAACTTCCTGTTCTCAAGCATGTCGATGCAGCGCTGCAGGCCGACAGGGAGGTGGTCATGGCAGCAGTCCGATTGAACCCTGGCGCACTCGAGTACGCCTGTGAATCCCTCCGCAACGACAGGCAGGTGGTCATGGTGTCATGCGGTGGCTTTGGGCACGCAAGTGCTGCACTGCGCAACGACAAGGAGTTTGTTCTCCGTGCCCTACGTATGGGCATGGTTGATGTAGGTTCTGCTTCGGAAGCACTGCGTGCCGACAGGGAGGTGATGCTGGCTGCCGTGCGTCGCTTGGGACGCAACTTCGAAGAGGCATCTTCAGCACTGCGTCACGACAACGAGTTCCAACGCGAGGCAGTGCTGTGGCAGGGTGAGGCATTGGAGTATGTCCCCATGCCGGTGGAGCCGTTCGCAGCGCCGCTTCACCAAGACCGAAACCTTGTGCTTGCAGCAGTCGAGACCTACCCCCAGGCCCTTGCATGCGCCCACCCTTCCCTGCAGGGCGACAGGGAGGTGGTGCTCGCTGCGATGCACAGCAGAGCGTCGTGGGGTCATCACTTTGCACTGCGATGTGCACCCTCACACCTGAAGCAAGACGAGGAGGTGGTGCTGGCAGGTGTGCGGCGTAGCTGTTGGGTTCTCGATGAAGCAGACTCCTCGCTTGGCACCAACAGAGACTTCGTGTTGCAGTGTGTCAAGGTGCAGGGACGTGCCTTGCGGTGCGCCGACCCCTCTGTTCGTAGCGACAGGGAGGTGCAGCTTGCTGCGGTGGCACAGCACCCGTGTGCCTTGGAGTTCTGTGATGAGTCGATCCGCAGCAACAGAGATGTGGTCCTCACAGCCGTGCGGAAGGGGGGCCGTGCTTTGAAGTATGCTTCAGACAACCTGCGAAAGGATCGTGAGGTCGTGCTTGCTGCTGTGAAGTCGTCGCCTTTCGCGCTGCATTATGCAGACGTGTCATTGCAGGAGGACGAGGAGGTGATACTCGCAGCCGCACATACTGACGGATCTGCTTATCGATATGCCGCCCCTTCACTCCGCAGCAACAGAGACTTCATGCTTGCAGCCGTACGCAAGTGCGGGTGTGCTCTCCGCTACGCCAGTGCTTCACTGTGCCGTGACAAGGAGCTTCAACTGGCGGCCGTCTTGCAGGACGGGAGGGCGCTGCAGTACGCTGACCCTTCACTACGGAGCGACAGGTCGGTTGTGCTTCAAGCGGCTCGTGCACACGGCGGTGCACTGCAGTTCGCCGATCCTGTGTTTTGCAGTGACGAGGAGGTGGTCCTCGCAGCCGTGACAAGTTGCGGCGATGCGCTGCGCTTCGCCCACAACACACTGTGGAACAAGCGTGAGGTGGTGCTGGCGGCTGTGCGACAGAACGGATATGCCCTGCGGTACGCCCCCGCAGCGCTGCGCTGCGACAAGGAGGTGGTGCTTGCGGCTGTGCGTGCGGACCCAGACGCCTTCCCCTACGCGTGTGCCCCGCTGCGCCGCAACAGCGACGTCGTTGCTGCCGCCTTCCCTGAGCCGCACGAACACAACAGACGGAGCTGCATCAGACGAGGAGAGTCTAGCTCCCGCATACGGAGTTTCCTCAGAAGTTGGTCCTTTCCATTTCGGTGATACAGCATCGCCGCACGCTGCCCATACCTGCCGTCATATCTCCAGAGGGTGTGCTGCCCAGGAGCCCCCGTGCTTCTTTCGCCCCCATCCGCCGGAAGCTGAACCCACCGGCGTTAAAACGCGATCGACACTCCAGGTGGCGAACCGGGGACTACCTTCGCTCCTGCCAACCGGATTGATGCTGGCAACGATGTGATCACCTGTGGAAGGGTCCAACAGAACTCTCTCAGTCCCGCAGGAGCAGGAAGACCCGAAAATCCCTTACGTCCCGCACGTCTTCAACTCCCCGCCCCCCTCCCGCACCCCACCCCCACCTCCCACAGTTGGGCACTCCAGGGTTCACTGTGGGGGGATCTTCTGCGCGCCACACACCACGACCACCACCACCACCTCCCCCGCCCCCAGCTCCTTTGCCACACGTTTTTTCAAGCAAAACGGTCTGCGGGCCAAGAGCCCTCGGGGAATCAGCGAACCTGCCATGCACAGCTGGGGGTAGTGACTTCTTTGATTTTTGAGCAGTTTTGAACGTGGTCGAGAACAGCATTTGCCTTTGAACTTCCCTATCACCCCCGCCCCCAGCAGCAGCAAATTTGCATGATCCAGGGCTGCTTGAGGCGCGTCACACGGAGCGCCGCCGCCACCGCGACCGCAACCGCAGCCGCCGCACCACACCACCTCCGCCACCACCGCTGCACCCCAACACCCTCCACGAGGGGCATCGCGAGCAGGGCGGGTGACGCGCTTTGTCCCATCTCTTCTTCTCCTCCTCCCCCGCCAGCAGGCGGCGTGCCAACAGCGATGGACGCCAGGAGCAAGTTCCTCTTCGACCTCAACGGGTATGTCGTGGTGCGCGGTGCGATCCCCCCTGAAGAGGTCGACGAGATGAACCGCGCCATCGACGGCCGCCTCTCCTCCGACGCCCTGCGGAGGCGCGACACCGCAGACCTGAAGAACGCTGTGGACGACCCTGCCTCTGCCTTCTCTGCCTCAGGGCCGCGCATGGATATGGGCGGGATTCTTGACTACGACGAGACGCCTCTCTTCAGGAAGCTCCTGGCGCACCCCGGCCTGGTCCCACACCTGGTGACGCTGCTCGGAGAAGGGTACAGGCTGGACCACCAGCCGATGCTCATTATCCAGAACAAGGGGTCTGAAGGCTTCTCGCTGCATGGCGGCCCGCTGGTCCCCTCTGGGGGGGTGCCGGCTGGGGAGGCGGATCCGGGGCACCTCAACCCGGAGCTGCAGTACCGCTGCCACAACGGGAGTATTTTCAACTCGCTTCTGGCCATGTCGGTCGCGCTGTGCGACACGGAAGAGGGCGACGGGGGCTACGTCGTGGTGAAGGGGTCGCACAAGCTGAACTTCGCGGTGCCGCACGACTTTGCCACATTCGGGGATGCGGACGGGGAGGAGAACGTCTACCACCCGAAGCTGCGCAAGGGGGATGTGCTCTTCTTCTCCGAAGCGACGGTGCACGGCGCAATCCCGTGGCGTGCTGAGCACCAGCGTCGCCTTGCCCTTTACAGGTTCTCCCCAGCGAACCTGGCCTACGGGCGTGCCTACATCGACAGCTTTTCCAGCAAGGAGGCGGGTGAGGCGCTTCTGGCGAAGTGCACCCCAGAGCAGCGGGCGGTCATCCAGTATCCGTTCTCGAAGCGGCTGGACAGGACCTGCGTGGTGCCGGAGGACAGCGCGGGGAGCAGTGGCGTGTCGACCTTCACCTACAAAAGGATGGAGGTGAAGAAGGAGCACGACAGGGCGATTTTCGGGACGGATTACTACTGATTCTGGTGGAGGGGCGGTGGGTGCGTGTGTGGATTTTTCTTTTTCGAAGACATTGCAAGATGTTATAGGAAATTTTTCAGGATCGGTTTTGAGGAGGCGTTCCGTGCTCTACACTCATCACACCACCACACCTTCATCAGCCAGGAGACTTGTGTATTTCGTCACCAAGAGTTTTTTCGTTGAGGCTTCACACCAAGTCAGACGTCCTTCGCCGTCTTTTCTTGCAAAAGCCCAAGGTTGGGTGTGTGTGTTCAGAGCATATTATAGGGGGTCTAAACTGAGGCGATCCCTCACATTTAAGGAAAAAAAAAGGGGGGGGAAAAACTGGTGGCGGCTGGGCAGCTCCGCAGCTGAGAGTGGACTCATGCCCACAGACTGCGAGCAACTTACCCGACCGTTTTTCTGTCCAGTTTCTTTGTCAAACCCCGAGAAAACGCAGGCCGCGAAGGGGCGGACGTTCACTACCGTGGCCTCCGGCGGCTGGGGGGCTCCGCCCCCCAGACCCCCCTGTGCCGTATGCCTGTCTTTAGTCACCCCAAACCCTTTGGGGTGACATCAGGGAATGGAATACAGACCACCCTCGGGAGGCAGGATTGTATGCCAGAGGAACAGATGCTCACTACCGTGGCCTCCGGCGGCTGGGGGGCTTCGCCCCCCAGACCCTCCTGTGCTGTATACCTGTACCCAAACCCTTTGAGGTTACATCAGGGAATAGACTGCAGTCCACACTCAGTAGCCTCAGGAGGACGCAGCAGCTCATGCAGAATCTGTACACGCAAGGAACAGCCCGGAACGCCCGGAAGAAGCAGATGTTCACTACCGTGGCCTCCGGCGGCTGGGGGGCACCGCCCCCCAGACCCCCCTGTGGCATGTGCCTGTATTGTATCCAAGTCCTTGCGCGCCCGGGTCTGCGGAAATCGGCCCCGAAATCTATTTTTTGGACTAACCTCCGGCACCCGAGGCTGGACCCGATCACTGATCCCTGAGAGAGGAACCGGGAGGTGACCCATTCATCACAAGTCTCGCTTGCCGGGGGGTCCGTCAAAAAATCGGGGGACGCCTCACATTTAAGCCCAAATGAGCGTAGATTTCGCCCCTATAAAATGCCCTGTGTGTGTTCAAAAAGCGCCCTATCACTTCACAGCTACAACCGCTCTGATGAATTTCCTTTTGTTTGTTGCGTTGACGCTTCTACACACAAAACCCTGAACTGATCACACCCTGAGCCTGATGAAGGGTGGGGTTAGTGTATAGAGCACGTTTGGTTGCAGCTGTGGTGGGGCGCTTTCCGCTCACACGAGTGTGCTTTAAAAAAAAATCCCGGTGTTTTGGTGAACGAACTGGCATGAAGGGGTGTGATCGAGATAGTGGAAGCGATCAACAAGTACAACCACTCTCTCTGAGATCTCAGAATGTTTACCTCACCCCTTTTCCTTTTCCTATCCTCCGACACAAATCAGAGACTCAAGAATTTTGAGAGTTGTGCAACAACGCAGGAAACTGTGCCAGTGCACATCCTTGCAGAACTTCCCACACACTTCATGACAGGCGTGTGGGGTGTTCTCGCGATCGACGATCCTAAACACACTTCAATGTGGGTGGAAAGTTTCTGTGGAAGCGTCAACGCAAAATGAAACCATAGCAAAAAAGTTCCGATCAAAGCGCAGAGACACTCTTGCAGGCTTTTCTGCCGGGTTTCCGACAGGGCACGCACGCACTGTCGTGCCTTGGGTGGAGGTGGGGGGGAGAGGGGCTGAGGGTGTTGGGGTGACGCTCTGGTTTTTGTTGTGTTTCCGCTTTTTCGGAGACACCCTACCTCACCCCACCCCACCCCACCACCCGACACCCACGAAACGGTCATTTCCTCTGTGTGGCGGGGTGATATGATACCAAAACAAACATACGCATGTGTGCAGCTGTTGTGAAAGCAACATGGCATTGCACAGCTTCCGTGTCTTCCGTGGCTTGTTTGCCTTTCTTTTCACAAACGATTAACCCTATTTGAGAAGCTCTCAATGTATGCTGAGCGGGGGAAGGGGCGGTGTGGCAGGCTGTGGTGTGATGACTTTCATGCCATGTTGCACGTGAGATCATTTGCATCTGCAGAATCCCAACACACACGCACGTTAGCCTTTGTGTGTCGTGTCGGTCGGTGTCGGTCGCACCGAGCGATCTCTGATGCTACCCACTGTCTGAGCATCTGCCTCCACTGTCATGCCGTGTTGCATGTGTGATCACTCCACTAAACACAGAACGGTTAACGCGTGTGTGCAGGGTGGCGTGCTTCACTCGTGGGTGTGAAGAGGCGGTGTCCTGGGCTGCCAAGGTGTCGCACTGACACATGTGGCTCTCAGCCGTCTCTCTGGTTTGCAACGTTCCGGTTTAATCTGAATTTTGTGCGTACATGGCCCCCCCTCTCCCCCATCCCCTCCCCCCCCCCTCCTCCTCCCCCGCAGAATGCAATCCTCTGATGTTATCCCAATTGGCTCGGAGAGAGGAAGAGCGTCTTCGCTATTTTCAGCAGAGTTCAGCGGCTTCCTCCTGTCTAGCCTAGACTAGGGGGGTTTTCGCTACGGGCAGGCTTTCGGCAAACTTCGGCTGTTTTCACCAGGAATAGACTACACATTTAGTAGGCGGAGATGCGCCAAAACGCACCGCAGGTATTGTTGCTGGTGTTGACACCGTAGCGAAGACGCCCCCTGAGTAGGATGATGTGCATCCCGCAACGTTACCACAGCTTTCGGCACCGCGAGACCCCCAGAGAACAGTTCGGCAGAGCTGAACCCTTCCCCCAGCTGTTTGCTGCTGCACATGGGCTGTGGAACCACGCAGCCGATCACCGGTGTACAGCAGAGGCCCCTGCATACAGTTTTCCTGAACGAGGCCCGCCTCCCCCCGCCCTGAAGCCCCCCTGCCTCTCCACTCCCTCACCAGACCTGCTAGCACAGTGAGTTTGGCATTACTTTTGCAACTGACACACATGACAGGTCCTGACCAGCCAAGGGTGTTAGGGGAAATACACCACCGCGAAGACAGATCCACGACACGAATGAATATGTTTCTGATGTTTTCTTCTTTTGTGCTCCGCCACTGACACCCCCATTTTCTGTACTTCAGGCAAAGTTCTTCACACACCGACACAATCCGCGTGTGCTGGAAAAAAAACGGTGGAAGCGTGCAATGCAACAACTGTCGGAAAGGATCGAGCGGAATGGATGTATTTCACCCAACCAACTTCAGCACAGTGTGGGTTGCGCTCTCTTTCTCTCTCTTGGAGGCAATAGCGTCGCGTTGCGAAGAGAACTTGTTTTGTGCGTCACATATATCACACACTGCGTATGCAGGAGGTGCCGAGGAGCTACACGCGGCGACTGTCACGCAACAAACACATTACAAAACAAGTTGTCTCTTCTCGCTCTGGACTGCGGCTGGGCCTGTTGCTCGTGGAGGCTTCTATTAGTGTCACGTCAGGCACGACATGTTCACGTGTATTTTCAAAAAAACATCGCTCAGAGGATTTGACGGACGACGCAATTCCCAGGGCCAGAGGCATGAGAAGTGTCCCTAGATTTGTCGCCTCCACTGCGAGGGATTAAACACACACACACTCTGGGTGGGCTAGGACCCGTGCAGTGTGTATCTGTACACAGAAATAAACCAATAACATGACAGTAGAGGACCCGTGCAGGGTTAACCACAATCAAAGCAGCAGGCTAGGGTGTAGAGGGGCCCAAGCTGCGTAACCTTAAGCGTGGGCAAAATTTCGGCGATTTAAAAATCGCATTGTCTAAAGCACTACCCCACCAAAAATCACTCTACGGAGTCCATCTGACCTAGCAGCACCTAGCGGCATCTAAATGCTGCCCGTTTGTTAAATTTTAAATCCAAAAAACTCCCAAAACACGGGGCCCTTGAGACAATGCGAAAATCGCGAAAAATCCGAAAAAAAAATTTCCCGAAATTTCGCCCAAAACACTGTTTTTTCGGCCCCAGGCACACCCACACCCAGAAAAAAATGGTTTTTGGGCAGAAATTTCGGGTTCAAAAATTTCACTTTGCCGCTGACAAATGGCCTGGGGGGGCCTCAGGGCCTGTAGGGGGGTTTTCTAAGGGTTTTGGGACCCTCCAGACGTAAAATATCTGCACTGTCTGGAGGGGTTACTGCATGTTAAACCCCATTCTCTGCTCCCAAGGCAGGGCAGCTCCTGGTGAGTAGGTGGTACCTGGCACGTCCTTGACGTGTGGTGCTCCTCTGATCAGCAGCTGAGTGGTGAGGGGCATGCCTCCATTTAACATATTGTTAAGAGTGTTGGAGTGCACGCCTCCGCAAGGTGCATTGCTGGGCAGGAGTCACGCGGCTGTGTCGTACCAGAGGAGTGTGTCGTAATGGGTATGTAGGTGTCACGCGGCAATGTTTCACCCTAGGAGAGTGTCGGAGTGGGTGTTTAGGTGTCACGCGGCTATGTCTCAACCTAGGAGAGTGTCGGAGTGGGTGTTTAGGTGTCACGCGGCTATGTCTCAACCTAGGAGAGTGTCGTAGTGGGTGTTTAGGTGTCACGCGGCTATGTCTCACCCTAGGAGAGTGTCGGAGTGGGTGTTTAGGTGTCACGCGGCTATGTCGCAACCTAGGAGAGTGTCGTAGTGGGTGTTTAGGTGTCACGCGGCTATGTCTCACCCTATGAGAGTGTCGTAGTGGGTATGTAGGTGTCACTCGGCTATGTCTCAACCTAGGAGAGTGTCGTAGTGGGTGTTTAGGTGTCACGCGGCTATGTCTCAACCTAGGAGAGTGTCGGAGTGGGTGTTTAGGTGTCACGCGGCTATGTCTCACCCTATGAGAGTGTCGGAGTGGGTGTTTAGGTGTCACGCGGCTATGTCTCAACCTAGGAGAGTGTCGGAGTGGGTATGTAGGTGTCACGCGGCTATGTCTCAACCTAGGAGAGTGTCGGAGTGGGTGTTTAGGTGTCACGCGGCTATGTCTCAACCTAGGAGAGTGTCGTAGTGGGTGTTTAGGTGTCACGCGGCTATGTCTCACCCTATGAGAGTGTCGGAGTGGGTGTTTAGGTGTCACGCGGCTATGTCTCACCCTAGGAGAGTGTCGGAGTGGGTGTTTAGGTGTCACGCGGCTATGTCTCAACCTAGGAGAGAGTCGTAGTGGGTGTTTAGGTGTCACGCGGCTATGTCTCAACCTAGGAGAGTGTCGTAGTGGGTGTTTAGGTGTCACGCGGCTATGTCTCAACCTAGGAGAGTGTCGGAATGGGTGTGTAGGTGTCACGCGGCTATGTCTCAACCTAGGAGAGTGTCGGAGTGGGTATGTAGGTGTCACGCGGCTGTGTCTCACCCTAGGAGAGTGTCAGAATGGGTATGTAGGTGTCACGCGGCTATGTCTCACCCTAGGAGAGTGTCGGAGTGGGTATGTCCGAGTCACGCGGATGTGTTGCACCCTGTTAGAGTGTCGCAATGGGTATGTCTGAGTCACGCGGATGTGTTGCACCCTGTGAGAGTGTCGCAATGGGTATGTATGAGTCACGCGGATGTGTTGCAACCTCTGAGAGTGTCGCAGTCGGTATGCATGAGTCACGCGGATGTGTCGCACCCTGTGAGAGTGTCACAATGGGTATGTATGAGTCACGCGGATGTGTCGCACCCTGTGAGAGTGTCGCTCTGGGTATGTTTGAGTCACGCGGATGTGTTGCACCCTGTGAGAGTGTCACAATGGGTATGTATGAGTCACGCGGATGTGTCGCACCCTGTGAGAGTGTCGCTCTGGGTATGTTTGAGTCACGCGGATGTGTTGCACCCTGTGAGAGTGTCACAATGGGTATGTATGAGTCACGCGGATGTGTTGCACCCTGTGAGAGTGTCACAATGGGTATGTCTGAGTCACGCGGATGTGTTGCACCCTATGAGAGTGTCGCAATCGGTATGTATGGGGGTCTTCGCTACGGGGTGATCGTCAGTGCATTTTGGTGCATTTCCTGTTGACTTGGCTGAAAACTGAAGAAGTTTGTCGAAGTTTGTCGACCAGCAAAGACCCCCTATGAGTCACGCGGATGTGTCGCACCCTGTGAGAGTGTCCCAATGGGTCGGTCTGACTCACGTGGATGTGTCACACTCTCTCGCAATGCGTATCTTGCCATGTTCGAGAAGTCACGCGTACCTTCCTCTGCTTATCTTCTTGCGGTTGAGAGTGTTTTGCATCTTGTAGGACTGGTATCGATTGTCTTCTTGCTGTGTTGCCTGAGCTTTTGCCCGAGGTCGCTGCAGGGTTTGCCGAGTGTGGTCTTGGTGCAGGTTTCTGAGGGTTAGTCCGTTTAATGTTTTTCCGACGCAGAGACGCTCGGAGAGGGGCCTCCGCGAAGTGGTGCCTGCGAGCAGCAGAGCACCTTTGCGGCGACGGATGGGATGTGAATGAGCATAGCAAATCAATTGACCTTTGCGGCGACAACCGTCAGTGCCGGTCTGTGGGGGCGCGCCCCCCCGCGCACCCCCCGCGCTCGGCTGCGGGCCGGTCACCTGGTGAAGCCGGGTTAACTGCTGCCTCCCCTGGCCGCTGCCGTTCGCTTTCAGTCGCCGTGTGATCGAGATGCTTTGCTGCTGGGTGGCGACGCGACGCGTGCGGTACTCGTGGACTTCTGGGGTCTTCTGCCGCCCCCCCCACTGGGCGTGAGCGGGTTCTTGAGCAGATTGCTTTGTGCAGCGGCGGAGCACGCGGGGGCGGAGCTCCCGACAAGGGTCCTGCGTGTGCGTCGCCTCCTCCCGATGGAGTGCCAGTTGCGGGTGCGAGCCGGAGTCGCGGCGGTGTCGCGCGTCGGCAGCCCCATTCCCCCAACCCCTCCCGACCGTCCCGACGCCACCCTACCCAGTGACTCGCGAGCACTTCGCGATTTTTTGCAGCCACACACGTCCGAATGCTTTGACACTTCCCCGACAGGTGATCAGGTTTGGCGCCGTGTGGTGAGGACAGTGTTGGATTCTGCGTTCGCGAGGGCGGAACCATCTGACTTCGTACCTGAGGCTGCCAAAGGCCGACCTGCTGCGTGCCCCCCTGTGTCTAGGGTGCATGTGTGCTGGAACAGCCCCACCACTCCATTGTGGCAGGCAGGAGGGGTGCGAGAGGGGGAAAACTGACCAAAAACAGCACTTTAATTTTGCCCACTTTTTTGCTCTGCTAAAATCCTAAGACTAGGGCCACCCTATCAAGAGATGTTCACGACCGTGGCCTGCGGCAGCTGGGGGGCACCGCCCCCCAGACCCCCTGTGGCATGTGGCACTCTTGCACGGTTGCACCTATGCGACTGTGCATCTCGAGGAAGGGGTGGCGAAGGGCGCATCCCCCCTTTTTTCCTCAGAACCATGTGGTGTGGCAGCTGCCATACCTAATAAAGTTTGAAGGCCGAACCCAGTGAGACCGCTGACTGGGTGGTGGTGGGGTAATTTACCACCCCCTTTGCCTGGTAGGGGGGTAAATTACCCCCCCCCCCCCGACCTGGGAAGAGGGGGTAAATTACCCCCCCCAGTAAGCTTTGCTGGGAAGGGCCAGGGGGGTATTTTACCCCCCTGGCCCTTCCCAGCAAAGCTTACTGGGGGGGGTAATTTACCCCCTCCCAGACCAAAGGGGTAGTTGCCACCCCTTTACCCGTAGGGGGGGGGGGGTAAATTTACCCCCCTACCCACCACCAGAGAAGGGGGTAAATTACCCCCCCCAGTGAGGGCGGGGGCAATTTACCCCCACTTGACTGGAGAGGGCCAAGGGGGTAAGTTACCCCCTCCCCGGGCAAAGGGGTGTCACATATACCCCCCTTTGCCTGGAAGGGGGGGTAAATTACCCCCCCTTTGCCGCCAGGGGAGGGTAATTGGCTGTGAGGTAGGCACCCCACGCCGAGTGGGGCATCCGCTGTGACGTAGGGGTGGGCGGAGAGTGGGCACAGATCCGCGCAGGGTTACCCACTTAAAACCACTATCACTACACACACACACACACGCGCGCGCGCGCGCCCCCTGCTGCAGGTCGCGAACACAAAGGGTTGTATCTGCTTGCTCCCCGAAGAACAAAAGTAACACAAATGGTCGACGCCTTCCTCAGCGGCTGCGGCACAGCGGTCCCGCCCTTCTACCACGACACGGAGACGTTCATCGAGCGCGATGCCGCCATGCGTCGCGAGCTGGGTCAGGACGAGCGCGTGATCGGGCTGATGGGGCGTATCGCACGGAAGACGGGCGTGAAGGGCCGCTACCAGTCGCACTCTCTGTTCGCCGAGCACCCGGACCCGGACGACGAGTTTGTGAAGAAGGGTGGGCAGGTGGGGGCGCGTGCGCGGTCGGCGCTTTGGTACCGCCTCGCACCGCAGCTTGCTGAGGAGGCGGCGCGCAAGGCGGTGCGGATGTGGGGCAAAGATGTGAAGGGCATCACGCACGTTGTGACCGTGTCGACCAGCGGGTGGCACGAGCCCGGCATCGCGTCTCACGTGGTGCACGCGCTGGGGTTGGACGTGAACATTGTAGCCAAGATGGAGCTCAACTACAACGGGTGCTTTGCGGGGATGAGCGCGCTGCGCGCGGCACGCGACATCATCCGCGGCGATGAATCGGGCGCTGTTCTCGTCGTGGCCGTCGAGCTGGCGTCGACGCAGTACTCGCCCGTCAGCACGGACGTGGAGACGCTGACGTCGTTGGTGCTGTTCGGTGACGGTGCGTCGTGCCTGGTGCTGGACAAGGACCCGGCGGCAAACCTCGGCTGGAAGTTCACCAACGCTGGGGCAGCGATGGTGCCCGACTCGAACAGCCTGCTGCAGATGAACATGGGCCTCAACGAGGACCGCGACCACTACTACATGCACCTCGCCAGGGATGTCGCGGCGCGTCTGCAGAGGTACTTCACAGACGAGAACGGCGTGCAGCTGATGGACAAGCTGATGCGCCTTCACGGCGAACGCACAGGCAACGACAAGGCGGTGCTGCCGAGGCTGGTCATCCATCCTGGTGGACCGAAGATCCTCGACGAGTTGCTCGAGCCGATGATGCAGCGCGGCTTCGACAAGACGTGCCTCGACAGGTCGTACGCTGTGCTGTTCGAGGTTGGAAACCTTGGCGCAGCCGCTATGCCGTTCGTTCTGTGCCGGACCCTTGAGAAGGAGGCTGCGGGGGAGCCAGCGACGGAGAACACGATGATCTCGATGGCCTTCGGGCCTGGTGTCACGGTCGAATGGGGCTTCTTCACGCGCTGCGAAGAGGCGGCTTGAGCGCAGGGGGCTTGGCGGCCCAGCGGAGCCTGCGAGGGACGTGCGAGCTCAACAACCCAGGCCTCGCCCCAGTGGCACCACGCTTCATGACAGGCACGTGGTGTTCTCGCGATCGACGAATACCCTTCGGCTCTTCTCTTTATCTCCCTTTCAGATTTGCACTAATAGGGGGTCTTCGCTACGGGGTGATCGTCAGTGCATTTTGGTGCATTTCCTGTTGACTTGGCTGAAAACTGAAGAAGTTTGTCGAAGTTTGTCGACCAGCAAAGACCCCCATACACAGTTTTTGAGAGTTCGGCGTCGCCAACTATCAAAAACTCACTCAAACTCACACTTTCTGTGCCTTTAGCTGGATCGTGTGTCCCCACTCACACCACTTCATCAGACCGGGGAGTGGTGTACACAAAGAGTGGGGTCTGCGTTCCAACAAAGCAACTTTCGGCAGTAATTGGTTTGTTGTCTCGTTTTGCTGTCACTTTACGACCCAGCGGGGGCACATAGTTTTTTCTCCCAACAAGGTACTTATCAGGCGGAAATGCAGCGATAGGGGAAGTGCTAGGTGCTTGCCGTCACACACAGTCTTATGCGCCTGCCAATCACACACCAACACTTCCGCAGGCACAATTTTCTGTGTGTGTCGTGCGATCAACGAAAAACTTTTCTCGTTTACCTTTCGTATTTCTTCACGAATGATCCTGCACGGCTCCAGCTATATTTTTTCTCGCTGGCGCTATTGATATCGTCTGGCAGAAGAAACACACAAACCCCCCCCCCCCCCCGCGTGTCGAGTGACCTGACCTGTCTGAAGTAAGAGTCAGAAGGTGTCGGGTTGGGTGGAGCATGCACACACACAACACGGAAAAAAAGCGCACAAACGTGTTCACACACCCGGCATCTTATGCGAATATCCGCCGCTCCCCGGGAGTGCTGGAGTGTTGCGGGAACCATCTGCTCTTCCGACCCATCTCGCCTGGGAAAAAAAAGACACCCCCCGCCTCCCCCCCCCCCCGCTTTTTTCAGTACACAAGAACTACACAAAATTTACTTTTTTTCTAGTTCAGCCAGACCGTCGTTCCGTTTTTTATAAGCAGGTTTTTTTAGTGTTACTAGTTACGAGCGACGAAGCGTAGCGAAGTCGCGAAGTAACGAAGGAAATCGTACGACTGAAGAAACAGCAACGGAACCTCCGGCTCCGAGTTGTTTACGGCACATCACAGGTTATGTGCTGTCCACTCAGTGTGTCCCGTGTCGATGTGATGACGCCTGCGGAATTTTCCCCCCCTCTCTTTTTACCACAACAGGGAACCTGTCAGCGTCAAAAAGATAGTAGGCAGCGCGTGGGCAACAAATTCAACCTCCTCATCAGGCTGCGGAGTTGCTTTTGTTTTGCCCGGATTTGGCGCACAAACAACAGCCTTATCTTTTTTCCCCTCTCTTTTTTTACTGGGGGGGGTCAAATAATTGTAACCCCTACGATTATTTAGCGACGCGGTCTGTGTAAATCGGGTGTCCCAAAATTTACAATTTTTCAACGGTGGTGATTAATCGTAGGGGTTACGATTATTCACTTTTGGCAAAAATTTACCCGTTTTGCTGTTCAGAATGTCAATTGGTGGGGTGGGGGTGGGTGTGAGGGGTCGCATTCTCGGCCTGTCTCACCGGCATTCCGTGCACACAGCAACATCACCGGTGGAAACTGGCCATAGCACCCCGGTGGGCCACCAGGAGGGGAGGGACCCGGTGTGAGGCGCTTGAGTCATCCAGATGGGCACACGGTGGGGTTACCCATTTTTTAGGTACCCTCCACACCCAGCACTGCTCTTGCGCCGTCTCCAGTTCGCATAGTCCCTTCGTATGACGGTGACTGGGAGCCCTGGCTGTCCCGATCTATTTCAATGACTGTATCAGTTTCCAGCCTAGTTCCCATGCTCCGGTGCACCCTTCGAGGTGGTACAGAGAATGCAAAGAGAGTCCACAGGGGGGTCTGGGGGGCGGAGCCCCCCAGCCGCCGGAGGCCACGGTAGTGGACATCTGTTCCTTGTGGGGTACAGTTTCTGGACTGTGTCCATCTTCCTGAGGTTGCGTATGGGCCACCCCAGAATTTTGGTGCCCCCCCCCCCAGGCTCACCTCACTGGCAGGGTACCTGGGGGCGGGGGGCCTCAAACCATGCTCTCTTCCCATTAAACTCGGGGCATGTGTGCTCCGACATGTGGGGTGACTCAATCACCGGTCTATGACGACCGATTCTCCACTTTTTACAGCCTGAGTGGGTTCCCTGCTGTTCCTGTTGCTTGATCCTCTGGGGAAAAGTCGGAAATTTGGCCAAAAGTGAATAATCGTAACCCCTACGATTATTCAAAACAAATTTACGTATAAATGGCCTGGTGCCCCTGATTTACCCCTTTTTCACTACGCACAAACTACGCAATCTGGGGGGGGGGTCTCGCTTTTTGGTCCCCCCCCAGTTTTTTTTGGTCCCCCTTTCTGTGTGGCTACTGAGACAGGACTGGAGGCACTGCGCTGACCGAGCAAAAAATTATTGCCAGAACTCACCTAGTGCAAAAAAATATTTTTTCCCCAAATTTGGTGCCCCTGATTTACCCCTTTTTCACTACGCACAAACTACGCAATCTGGGGGGGGGGGTCTCGCTTTTTGGTCCCCCCCCAGTTTTTTTTGGTCCCCCTTTCTGTGTGGCTACTGAGACAGGACTGGAGGCACTGCGCTGACCGAGCAAAAAATTATTGCCAGAACTCACTATACACCGTACGAAAGAACGCACGACATGTGGGGCGGGACTCCAGAAACACCTGGGCAAGGTTGCCCCATGCCCAGAAACACCTGAGAAGGAAGTGAGTTCCAGGAGCCGCGTAGAACACCCTCGAGATTGTGAATGATGATACGATCACAGCCTTCAGGGCGCTGCGAGGTGCCACCCTGAAGGTGGCCCTTGACATCAAGGAGAGCGTCGGCCGAGGGGTCGACGAAAAGCTGAAGAAGGCGCTACTGGCACTGGATCCCGCGGGGTATACGGAGGTCACCGCCACACAGGCAACCTCCGCTGACAACGTCCAGGAGACGTTATCCGAGGGGATCACAACGGCACTAGAGATCTGTGTCACGGGATCCAGGCGCCCACTCTCCCTCGACGGTCTGGGGATTGTTGTTGGGTATGGTGTCGTTTCCTGCAGCTGCAAAAAAGCGTAGCAACTGTGCTTCCTTCTTCCTTAATGATGCGTTGACGCTTCCACCCGGAGGAGCTGAAGCAGGCACCGCTTAATGATGCGTTGATGCTTCCACCCGACGAGCTGAAGCAGGCACCGCGCCAAAGGGCACCCCCAAAGAGACCTGCAAAGACTGCGTCGAAACCCGCACCGAAGGCTGCCAGCGCTGCAGCACCTGAAGAACCTGCAGCACCTGCAGCACCTGAAGCGCCTGCACCCTCACTGACCCCGGAACAGCAAGAACTCCTTGAGTTTGGGGTCCCGGCATAGAGACAGAGAATGGCTGAGTAAATCAAAAAATGAGACCCCCCCCCCCCCCTTTTTCACTACGCACAAACTACGCAATATGGGGTCGTCAGGGGCACCAATGGCCCAGAAAATGTTGTACAATTAATCGCCCCCTTACGATTATTCGACTACTTACGATTAATTGCCCCCCCCCCAGTAAGCACATGCATGATGCGTAAAAGTGTAGGAGTGCTTCCGACGACCTGCTTCTTTTCAGTGTGTCTTGCTATTTCGTGTTCACATGTGCTACGCTTTTCCCCTCTCTTTTGTTCGACCTCAAAATTCGCTATGCCGTTTGTCGGATCGTGGCGACCAGCGAGAGCACTGCACCTACCACGTGCATGCCTTTTTTCCCATATGTCCGGGGGTCCTTGCTGTTGCGGATGGCTTCAAACTGAAAGTGGTCGGTGTGTGATACACTGCTAAACCATATGTGTCATTTCTGCGATGGAGTCCCGAGTCAACGAAGGCCCCCTTCGACAGTGTAGAAGCGTCAACGCAACAAACAAAAGGAAAATCATCAGAGCAGATGTAGCTGTGAAGTGACAGGGCGCTTTCAAGCAAAAGAAAGTGATCCGAAGTGTGTTTACGTGACACTCTTTGTTGAGGGGGGGCAAATGGGGAGCTTGTCTAAAATTACAGGTGAAACATAGAGTTCTGCGGCGCTGCATCCCTTGCTCTGCCGTTGCTGTTGCACGCTCTGATAGTTCCTGAAATACCTGGGACCCCCCGTGTTTAAGTCCCCCCCCCTGGAGGCGATTTTCGGCCGGGGGGGACTTAAACACGGGGGGGGCGGGCCTAAACACAGGGGGGGCTTAAACACGGGGGTGGCACAGTGGAGACCAAGAAGACCTCTTCCTCTGCTGTCGTCGGGGGGTTATTCCGGTCCGGATGGACTTTTGGCACCCCACTTTTCGACTCTGACAGCACCTGGAGGGCACCAGGTGGCCTAGCGGCCGCCTGATGACCTCCAGACCAGCCCACCCCCGTGTTTAGGTCCACCTGTGTTTAAGTCCCCCCCCTGCCAGCCCCCCAGGGGGGGACTTAAACACGGGGGGTCCCAGGTACACCGAAAATTAGACGCGTGCTCCTCTGTCAGACCCCTCCAAGTTTGCTGTTCCTCTTTTATCCGTTTCCTTGAATCTTTCCTGCGTTCGATGGGCGGGCTGCGTCGGTGTCAGGACATGGGGGTGGAGGGCCATGCCCGGTCATCCGGGTCGTGCGAAAAACACTAGTGCCGCTTCCCCCTCAGGCGCGGCAGAAGGATTTCATCGTGCAACAAAACAACTTGGTATTGTCCCTGCAGTCAGCGTTGGAGGTGTCTGAGAACAAGCAGCTGCAAATACAGTCGCAGGACGCCCCAGCACGGGTGCAAGGGACGGACCAACCCCGTTTGTTGCAACCGAAGCCTGAGCAAGGGCAATTGGTTGTTCATACGGCCCAGAAGAAGAGGGACCGAGACGAAGTGAGTGGCAGTGACGAAACGAGTGAAGAGTCGAAGGACCTGTTTGAAAGCCAACCGCAACTTGATACAGTGGCTGCGACTTCTTCAGCCCTTGTAGTCATTCTCCCGGAGGATCGGGTGACGCCAAAGCCCAAGGGGCCGCAATCAAAGAGGCAGCGTGCAGAACCTGCCTCGGTAGTGAGCGGCTCTCAGATACAGGCGTCAGCCACGGAACCTGCTGTGGAACTTCCCTTGTTGTTGGGTGCCCCTCCGGCACAGATATCGCCCTCGGTGCCTGCCTCCCCTGATATTTTTCTGTCTCAGACGGGTGGTGAAGGGGTGGATGGTGAGCGGGAGACGGGGCCACCAGGGAAATCAGAGACGGACAGAACGGAGGTCTCACAATCGCAGTCAGGGGAGCCTGGTAATGGAACAGAACCAGAGCCTGACGGAACCACTTGACTATATGCCAAGTGAGTGCCGCGTGGGGTGAGCTACGACCACGTGATGATGAAGGCTTGAACAAGAGATGAAGCGTTTAGTGTATACGAATGTGTGAGGTGAGTGTGTATGCTGACGGACGTGACGGAACGTGATGAATATTTTGTTTTCTAAAACGAATTCCCCCCCCCCCCCCCTCCCCCCGGAACCTGAGAATGTGACCGCCTACCCAATGGTGTTTACACAAAGGAGTTCAGCGTGTTAAACCCCATTCTCTGTTCCCAAGGCAGAGCGGCGATGTGTACCCAGAGTGTACGTACGTGCACATGGCTCTGCAGATACGCTGAGTGGTGAGGGGCATGCCTGTTTTCCCTTTTGTTTCCATTATCTTGTCTTCAGAACGAACACACGAATGAAACAAAAACCATAACAGAACGCCCCCACCCCTGATGTATGTTTTTTCTCAACCATTTCCCCCCCCCCCCCTCCCCCAACCCCCGTTTTTGCTATGTCTTTTGATATGGTTCTTTCCCCCTTTTTTCCCCCCCCCCCCCCACCCGACAAGCGAATCAGCAGTGTGTATCTGTACACAGAAATAAACCAATAACATGACAGTATAGTGCCGCTTCCCCCTCTGGTCTGCAGTTTCTCTCGGGGCCAGTTTGACGGGGATGCGAGCGTACCGCCACACCCGACCCCCCCTACCCCCTCCCCTCTTTGCGATGTGCCAAAAAAAGGTGGCGCGTTTGTTTCCACCTGCTTTGTGGTGTGCGTGGTTTCTGTGTGCGTGGTTTCTTTTGCCTTTTTTTTGTAACAAACGCACCGTGCTCACGGAAAGCGTTCAGATCGAAAAAGGTTGCAGTGGGAGCAATGTTTTGTTCACCTACACTCCACGCCCCAACGTGCAGGTGACCAGAAGGTTGCACAAACAAAACAAAAGAAACCCGGCAATCCTTTTTTGTTATTTTTGCAGCATTTTATGCTGTCGGGTGAGCTTCCGCCCCATGGGAGGCGCTCCTTCAGGCTTGCGCTGCCCACCCATCCCGCCCCCGTCCCCTTCCCACATTCTTTGCATTGGACGCTTCCACCTGTTGAACGGGCTCCACCTCTTGCACTTTGAAAACCCCCCCCCCCATATTTTTTTTGATTTGACAACTCCGGTTTGGTGTACCTCGATGAGCTTACCTTACCTTGTCGTCGGACACAACATATCATCGTTGTCCCAAACCCCGTAACCCACGTGAAGTGGATCATCTGAAGTGCAGAATGAGGTGGAGCAGGTGGAGCACGAAACATAAGTAAACCATAGCAAGAGAGGCCAGCAGCAGTCCCGAGTCCATCGCGTTCCTCGTAGCATTTCCCGTACCACACAGGTGTGTTATGTGCAAAATACTACGAGAAACACTTGGCCTCTATGCTGTGAGTGTTGCATTGGACGCTTCCACCCAGGACCCTTAGGACCCAAGGACTTAGGGACGCCGCGCGAACGGTCTACTTTTGAAGTGATCAGGCTCCGTCGCCCATCGTATGCATCCCTCCGATGGTAATGTACCGCTTTCTACGTTGTCACGAGCACCTTGTACGGAAAACGATCGAACCTCACTCGCTGAGGGGATCCGCCTGCCTCGGCCGTGTGCCGCCGTCGTGTGGTCAGCCTCGTGATTCTTGGTGTGCCCTATCGACAACATGCCTGTCTCTCCAGTTGCCGCACCCGGCGAGAGAGTTGATGCGTCTCAACCCGGCGAAACTACGGGGGCAAAGGTTGCACACAGCCCCGCCTGTGCTGCAACCACCCGCTCTTGGCTGACCCCCGACGTCTGGTGCGTTTCCCACTCCGGGTATTTGAATCCTCACCCTGTACCTCTTCGGGATCCTCCATCCCCTGGGGAACCCTTCCCCTCGAGGCTTCTTCACGTCTCCGACATATTGGTGTGTGCCCACATGACCCTTCTTCCTGACATCCTCGATGTCGTTTTGCACCCCGGGCGATGCACTGAGACGGCCGTATCCAGGTAGTCAGTGGCCATGCCCAGCCCCTCAGCGTGACAGTCCTCTGGTGCGCTCCCAGCACCACCACCGCGACGCTCGTGCATATTCAGCCACCATGACCCGGCAGCTCTCGCCTGGGGACAGGGCTCGGCGGATCGAGAAATCACAGTCTGAAACTCGCCTCCCAGCTCCTCCGCAGCAGTCTACTGTCCGGCCGTCTTAGACTCTCGCCCTTCGGGAGCCCGGCCAACACCCGGTGCTTTCCGGCGTGATCTCGATCGCTCTGTGGCTCTCTGTGTCCTCTCCGGTCTTCGCTGGCTGCGAGCGAGTTGCGGGGTGAAGCCCAACGCGCCTCTTCATGGCGCACTGGAGACGCTGCATGGAGTGCCCAGGGGTAGGTGTGAGAGGTGCCGGCCCTTCTGGGTGAAAGAGGGCGATCGCGCGCACTGTCGTCTCCTGAACTCCGCTCGAGCGGTGGACAACACGTTCCTGCGGCCCCCTTCCCACTGGGCTGATCCCCACTGTACCTGCCCCATCGCCCGCCTCGTAGACAGCGCATCAAACGGAGGCCCTGTGGCCCCACGTGGCGTCGATTCAGTGGTAACGCCCGGACTCAGTGTGGAGGGCGTATTTCCCGGTGCGTGAGGAAATTCGAGGCCCTGGAGGTGTGGGCATGCCAGAAGGATTCTCGGAGTCGCCTTCTTAATGAGAGAGGTGAGTCCCCGCGGACCGGAGCTTGTCGCACGCTGCAGTCGCTGTTCGGGCTTGTCGAGTAGGCTGCTGGGTACTCGGGAAGACTGGCCGACTGCCCCCCAACCTTGTGGAATGATCTCGGCCCGCTGCCATGGCTGCGGTTTCGGTGGACCCCCTCAGCGGCGGCACCGCTGACACAGGCGATGCGGACGCGTCTCTCAGTCGCTGCTTCTTTTGCTCCCCGAGCAGTGCAGCTTGGGAGAGCGTCTCGGCTGTGTTGGATACCTGATCTCTGTGTATGTCCCACGGCACCTCGCAGGTGTCCAGTCAGCAGCTCCCCTTCCCTGCATGGAACTGTGAGGTCGTACGTCTCAACACCGGGCCACAGACGCCCGGAACTCCCCCTGACCCCTGTGAATAATGCAGGCTTGAATGTGTGTCCCCCGGCAGGGAGACTATGCTTCGACGGAGTATGCCCCGCTTGGGGCGTGTGCGGGCATCCGCTTGACGCCGGGGTGCGCGTAGTCGGCATTCGCGCAGATAAGCTGGGCACGACAGACGTGCCGGCTTCTCGGGGGCGTGTCCGGGGGCGTTGCATTGGTACACGAAAACTGTCGCCCTCGGAAAGCTCACGTCGCGTCACCGTGCTCGAGCTGGATCTGGCAGGCTGTGTGTGACAGGCCACCCTTCCGCCTTCAGGTGCCGTCGCTCGGGCAAAAAAGGTGTATTTCTCAATCAAGAGAGTATGCCCCTCACGATTGTGGCACGATTGTGTCTCCCCGGGTCAGGCTCGGTATTCCAGTCGAAAGCGTAAATGCCCCTCGGCACTGTGCTGGGCGGGGTTGTGTCTCGGTCAGGAGAGGAGGTGCCCCTCAGGCAAAATCCTGCGTCTCGCGGTCGGGAGTGAGTGCCCCTCGGCAGGAATGTGTCTCGGCCAGGTGTCCCTCAGGCAGGGAATGTAATGTCTCGGCCCGGTGTCCCTCGGGCATGAATGTGCGTCTTGGCCAGGTGCCCCTCAGGCAGGGTGCCCCGTAGGCGGAAGTGTATGTCGCGGCCAGATGCCCCTCAGGCAGGGTGCCCCGTAGGCGGAAATGTATGTCTTGACCAGGTGCCCCTCGGGCAGGGTGCCTCGTAGGCGGAAGTGTATGTCTTGGCCAGGTGCCCCTCGGGCAGGGTGCCTCGTAGGCGGAAGTGTATGTCTTGGCCAGGTGCCCCTCGGGCAGGGTGCCTCGTAGGCGGAAGTGTCTGTCTTGGCCAGGTGCCCCTCGGGCAGGGTGCCTCGTAGGCGGAAGTGTATGTCTTGGCCAGGTGCCCCTCGGGCAGGGTGCCTCGTAGGCGGAAGTGTATGTCTTGGCCAGGTGCCCCTCGGGCAGGGTGCCTCGTAGGCAGAGGTGTCTGTCTTGGCCAGGTGCCCCTCGGGCAGGGTGCCCCGTAGGCGGAAGTGTGTGTCTTGACCAGGTGCCCCTCGGGCAGGGTGCCTCGTAGGCGGAAATGTATGTCTTGGCCAGGTGCTCCTCAGGCAGGGTGCCCCGCAAGCGTAAGCTGTAGGTATGTCGTGGCCAGGTGCCCCTCAGGCAGGTAATGTCTCGGCGAGATGCCCCTCGGGCAGGAAAAATGCGTCTCGGCTAGGTGCCCCTCAGGCAGAAGTGGGTGTCTCGGTCCGATGCCCCTCGGCAAGATCGTGTCTCGGTCAGGAAAGTAGGAGTTGGATATCACTGACGTCACTTTGCTGCATCAGTATCGACCCATTTATCAGCACCCGACTGTTGCTCTTGGTCCCGCCTTTGTCAGCGCCTCTGTGACGGAACCTCCAGCTGAAGTATGCGTTTGGAAACCTTGAGCGCGATCAAGCGTGAAGCAGGCTTTCGGCGAGGCGCGGTGATAGTCTCGATGGCTGATGGGAATGTCCTCAATCCGCTGCGGCCACGGGCGCAGCGCTGTCCCGCTGTCACGTTCATAAGCGGCGGAGGACCACCTTGAACACCACGGCGTCATCATCCCCATCTTTTTGCGCCCCTCCTTCGTGCTGATCCCCCCGTGCACCTCGCCGTCATTTATTAGAACCAGTGCGTGGGGGTGTTGTTGTCCTCAACCGCGGCTTCGGCCCTCTTGAGACCTGACACGAGCATGGTGTGAGGGTCGTCTTCTCGGTCGGGATTTGGTGCCCCTCGGGCAAGATTGTGTATCTCTCGGTCGGGAGAGCGGGTGCCCCTCGGGAAAAATTATTGTCTCGGTCAGGAGAACAGGTGCCCCTCGGGCGAGATGCTGCGTCTCTCGGTCGGGAGAGTGGGTGCCCCTCGGGCATAGTTTTGTCTCGGTCAGGATAACGGGTGCCCCTCGGGCAAGACTGCGTGTCTCTCGGTCGGGAGAGTGAGTGCCCCTCGGGCAGAATATTGTCTCGGTCAGGAGAACAGGTGCCCCTCGGGCGAGATGCTGCGTCTCTCGGTCGGGAGAGTGGATGCCCCTCGGGCAGAATATTGTCTCGGTCAGGAGAACAGGTGCCCCTCGGGCAAGACTGCGTGTCTCTCGGTCGGGAGAGTGGGTGCCCCTCGGGCAAATTTTTTTGTCTCGGTCAGGAGAACAGGTGCCCCTCGGGCGAGATGCTGCGTCTCTCGGTCGGGAGAGTGGGTGCCCCTCGGGCAGAATATTGTCTCGGTCAGGAGAACAGGTGCCCCTCGGGCAAGACTGCGTGTCTCTCGGTCGGGAGAGTGAGTGCCCCTCGGGCAGAATATTGTCTCGGTCAGGAAACCAGGTGCCCCTCGGGCAAGACTGCGTGTCTCTCGGTCAGGAGAGTGGGTGCCCCTCGGGCAGGGTAGAATGCTGCGTCTCTCGGACGGTCAGATCGTGTGTCCCTCAGTCAGGAGAGGAGGTCTCGGTCGCTAAAAACGCGCCCCCTCGGGCAGAGTGGTTGTGTCATCGCTGTTGTGTCACACCAATTGCCTCTCGGGCGGTGTGTCTTTTTTGATTTGACAACTCCGGTTTGGTGTACCTCGATGAGCTTACCTTACCTTGTCGTCGGACACAACATATCATCGTTGTCCCAAACCCCGTAACCCACGTGAAGTGGATCATCTGAAGTGCAGAATGAGGTGGAGCAGGTGGAGCACGAAACATAAGTAAACCATAGCAAGAGAGGCCAGCAGCAGTCCCGAGTCCATCGCGTTCCTCGTAGCATTTCCCGTACCACACAGGTGTGTTATGTGCAAAAATATTTTTTCCCCAAATTTGGTGCCCCTGATTTACCCCTTTTTCACTACGCACAAACTACGCAATCTGGGGGGGGGGGTCTCGCTTTTTGGTCCCCCCCCAGTTTTTTTTGGTCCCCCTTTCTGTGTGGCTACTGAGACAGGACTGGAGGCACTGCGCTGACCGAGCAAAAAATTATTGCCAGAACTCACTATACACCGTACGAAAGAACGCACGACATGTGGGGCGGGACTCCAGAAACACCTGGGCAAGGTTGCCCCATGCCCAGAAACACCTGAGAAGGAAGTGAGTTCCAGGAGCCGCGTAGAACACCCTCGAGATTGTGAATGATGATACGATCACAGCCTTCAGGGCGCTGCGAGGTGCCACCCTGAAGGTGGCCCTTGACATCAAGGAGAGCGTCGGCCGAGGGGTCGACGAAAAGCTGAAGAAGGCGCTACTGGCACTGGATCCCGCGGGGTATACGGAGGTCACCGCCACACAGGCAACCTCCGCTGACAACGTCCAGGAGACGTTATCCGAGGGGATCACAACGGCACTAGAGATCTGTGTCACGGGATCCAGGCGCCCACTCTCCCTCGACGGTCTGGGGATTGTTGTTGGGTATGGTGTCGTTTCCTGCAGCTGCAAAAAAGCGTAGCAACTGTGCTTCCTTCTTCCTTAATGATGCGTTGACGCTTCCACCCGGAGGAGCTGAAGCAGGCACCGCTTAATGATGCGTTGATGCTTCCACCCGACGAGCTGAAGCAGGCACCGCGCCAAAGGGCACCCCCAAAGAGACCTGCAAAGACTGCGTCGAAACCCGCACCGAAGGCTGCCAGCGCTGCAGCACCTGAAGAACCTGCAGCACCTGCAGCACCTGAAGCGCCTGCACCCTCACTGACCCCGGAACAGCAAGAACTCCTTGAGTTTGGGGTCCCGGCATAGAGACAGAGAATGGCTGAGTAAATCAAAAAATGAGACCCCCCCCCCCCCTTTTTCACTACGCACAAACTACGCAATATGGGGTCGTCAGGGGCACCAATGGCCCAGAAAATGTTGTACAATTAATCGCCCCCTTACGATTATTCGACTACTTACGATTAATTGCCCCCCCCCCAGTAAGCACATGCATGATGCGTAAAAGTGTAGGAGTGCTTCCGACGACCTGCTTCTTTTCAGTGTGTCTTGCTATTTCGTGTTCACATGTGCTACGCTTTTCCCCTCTCTTTTGTTCGACCTCAAAATTCGCTATGCCGTTTGTCGGATCGTGGCGACCAGCGAGAGCACTGCACCTACCACGTGCATGCCTTTTTTCCCATATGTCCGGGGGTCCTTGCTGTTGCGGATGGCTTCAAACTGAAAGTGGTCGGTGTGTGATACACTGCTAAACCATATGTGTCATTTCTGCGATGGAGTCCCGAGTCAACGAAGGCCCCCTTCGACAGTGTAGAAGCGTCAACGCAACAAACAAAAGGAAAATCATCAGAGCAGATGTAGCTGTGAAGTGACAGGGCGCTTTCAAGCAAAAGAAAGTGATCCGAAGTGTGTTTACGTGACACTCTTTGTTGAGGGGGGGCAAATGGGGAGCTTGTCTAAAATTACAGGTGAAACATAGAGTTCTGCGGCGCTGCATCCCTTGCTCTGCCGTTGCTGTTGCACGCTCTGATAGTTCCTGAAATACCTGGGACCCCCCGTGTTTAAGTCCCCCCCCCTGGAGGCGATTTTCGGCCGGGGGGGACTTAAACACGGGGGGGGCGGGCCTAAACACAGGGGGGGCTTAAACACGGGGGTGGCACAGTGGAGACCAAGAAGACCTCTTCCTCTGCTGTCGTCGGGGGGTTATTCCGGTCCGGATGGACTTTTGGCACCCCACTTTTCGACTCTGACAGCACCTGGAGGGCACCAGGTGGCCTAGCGGCCGCCTGATGACCTCCAGACCAGCCCACCCCCGTGTTTAGGTCCACCTGTGTTTAAGTCCCCCCCCTGCCAGCCCCCCAGGGGGGGACTTAAACACGGGGGGTCCCAGGTACACCGAAAATTAGACGCGTGCTCCTCTGTCAGACCCCTCCAAGTTTGCTGTTCCTCTTTTATCCGTTTCCTTGAATCTTTCCTGCGTTCGATGGGCGGGCTGCGTCGGTGTCAGGACATGGGGGTGGAGGGCCATGCCCGGTCATCCGGGTCGTGCGAAAAACACTAGTGCCGCTTCCCCCTCAGGCGCGGCAGAAGGATTTCATCGTGCAACAAAACAACTTGGTATTGTCCCTGCAGTCAGCGTTGGAGGTGTCTGAGAACAAGCAGCTGCAAATACAGTCGCAGGACGCCCCAGCACGGGTGCAAGGGACGGACCAACCCCGTTTGTTGCAACCGAAGCCTGAGCAAGGGCAATTGGTTGTTCATACGGCCCAGAAGAAGAGGGACCGAGACGAAGTGAGTGGCAGTGACGAAACGAGTGAAGAGTCGAAGGACCTGTTTGAAAGCCAACCGCAACTTGATACAGTGGCTGCGACTTCTTCAGCCCTTGTAGTCATTCTCCCGGAGGATCGGGTGACGCCAAAGCCCAAGGGGCCGCAATCAAAGAGGCAGCGTGCAGAACCTGCCTCGGTAGTGAGCGGCTCTCAGATACAGGCGTCAGCCACGGAACCTGCTGTGGAACTTCCCTTGTTGTTGGGTGCCCCTCCGGCACAGATATCGCCCTCGGTGCCTGCCTCCCCTGATATTTTTCTGTCTCAGACGGGTGGTGAAGGGGTGGATGGTGAGCGGGAGACGGGGCCACCAGGGAAATCAGAGACGGACAGAACGGAGGTCTCACAATCGCAGTCAGGGGAGCCTGGTAATGGAACAGAACCAGAGCCTGACGGAACCACTTGACTATATGCCAAGTGAGTGCCGCGTGGGGTGAGCTACGACCACGTGATGATGAAGGCTTGAACAAGAGATGAAGCGTTTAGTGTATACGAATGTGTGAGGTGAGTGTGTATGCTGACGGACGTGACGGAACGTGATGAATATTTTGTTTTCTAAAACGAATTCCCCCCCCCCCCCCCTCCCCCCGGAACCTGAGAATGTGACCGCCTACCCAATGGTGTTTACACAAAGGAGTTCAGCGTGTTAAACCCCATTCTCTGTTCCCAAGGCAGAGCGGCGATGTGTACCCAGAGTGTACGTACGTGCACATGGCTCTGCAGATACGCTGAGTGGTGAGGGGCATGCCTGTTTTCCCTTTTGTTTCCATTATCTTGTCTTCAGAACGAACACACGAATGAAACAAAAACCATAACAGAACGCCCCCACCCCTGATGTATGTTTTTTCTCAACCATTTCCCCCCCCCCCCCTCCCCCAACCCCCGTTTTTGCTATGTCTTTTGATATGGTTCTTTCCCCCTTTTTTCCCCCCCCCCCCCCACCCGACAAGCGAATCAGCAGTGTGTATCTGTACACAGAAATAAACCAATAACATGACAGTATAGTGCCGCTTCCCCCTCTGGTCTGCAGTTTCTCTCGGGGCCAGTTTGACGGGGATGCGAGCGTACCGCCACACCCGACCCCCCCTACCCCCTCCCCTCTTTGCGATGTGCCAAAAAAAGGTGGCGCGTTTGTTTCCACCTGCTTTGTGGTGTGCGTGGTTTCTGTGTGCGTGGTTTCTTTTGCCTTTTTTTTGTAACAAACGCACCGTGCTCACGGAAAGCGTTCAGATCGAAAAAGGTTGCAGTGGGAGCAATGTTTTGTTCACCTACACTCCACGCCCCAACGTGCAGGTGACCAGAAGGTTGCACAAACAAAACAAAAGAAACCCGGCAATCCTTTTTTGTTATTTTTGCAGCATTTTATGCTGTCGGGTGAGCTTCCGCCCCATGGGAGGCGCTCCTTCAGGCTTGCGCTGCCCACCCATCCCGCCCCCGTCCCCTTCCCACATTCTTTTTTGCACATAACACACCTGTGTGGTACGGGAAATGCTACGAGGAACGCGATGGACTCGGGACTGCTGCTGGCCTCTCTTGCTATGGTTTACTTATGTTTCGTGCTCCACCTGCTCCACCTCATTCTGCACTTCAGATGATCCACTTCACGTGGGTTACGGGGTTTGGGACAACGATGATATGTTGTGTCCGACGACAAGGTAAGGTAAGCTCATCGAGGTACACCAAACCGGAGTTGTCAAATCAAAAAAGACACACCGCCCGAGAGGCAATTGGTGTGACACAACAGCGATGACACAATCACTCTGCCCGAGGGGGCGCGTTTTTAGCGACCGAGACCTCCTCTCCTGACTGAGGGACACACGATCTGACCGTCCGAGAGACGCAGCATTCTACCCTGCCCGAGGGGCACCCACTCTCCTGACCGAGAGACACGCAGTCTTGCCCGAGGGGCACCTGGTTTCCTGACCGAGACAATATTCTGCCCGAGGGGCACTCACTCTCCCGACCGAGAGACACGCAGTTTTGCCCGAGGGGCACCTGTTCTCCTGACCGAGACAATATTCTGCCCGAGGGGCACCCACTCTCCCGACCGAGAGACGCAGCATCTCGCCCGAGGGGCACCTGTTCTCCTGACCGAGACAAAATTTTTGCCCGAGGGGCACCCACTCTCCCGACCGAGAGACACGCAGTCTTGCCCGAGGGGCACCTGTTCTCCTGACCGAGACAATATTCTGCCCGAGGGGCATCCACTCTCCCGACCGAGAGACGCAGCATCTCGCCCGAGGGGCACCTGTTCTCCTGACCGAGACAATATTCTGCCCGAGGGGCACTCACTCTCCCGACCGAGAGACACGCAGTTTTGCCCGAGGGGCACCCGTTATCCTGACCGAGACAAAACTATGCCCGAGGGGCACCCACTCTCCCGACCGAGAGACGCAGCATCTCGCCCGAGGGGCACCTGTTCTCCTGACCGAGACAAAAATTTTGCCCGAGGGGCACCCGCTCTCCCGACCGAGAGATACACAATCTTGCCCGAGGGGCACCAAATCCCGACCGAGAAGACGACCCTCACACCATGCTCGTGTCAGGTCTCAAGAGGGCCGAAGCCGCGGTTGAGGACAACAACACCCCCACGCACTGGTTCTAATAAATGACGGCGAGGTGCACGGGGGGATCAGCACGAAGGAGGGGCGCAAAAAGATGGGGATGATGACGCCGTGGTGTTCAAGGTGGTCCTCCGCCGCTTATGAACGTGACAGCGGGACAGCGCTGCGCCCGTGGCCGCAGCGGATTGAGGACATTCCCATCAGCCATCGAGACTATCACCGCGCCTCGCCGAAAACCTGCTTCACGCTTGATCGCGCTCAAGGTTTCCAAACGCATACTTCAGCTGGAGGTTCCGTCACAGAGGCGCTGACAAAGGCGGGACCAAGAGCAACAGTCGGGTGCTGATAAATGGGTCGATACTGATGCAGCAAAGTGACGTCAGTGATATCCAACTCCTACTTTCCTGACCGAGACACGATCTTGCCGAGGAGCATCGGACCGAGACACCCACTTCTGCCTGAGGGGCACCTAGCCGAGACGCATTTTTCCTGCCCGAGGGGCATCTCGCCGAGACATTACCTGCCTGAGGGGCACCTGGCCACGACATACCTACAGCTTACGCTTGCGGGGCACCCTGCCTGAGGAGCACCTGGCCAAGACATACATTTCCGCCTACGAGGCACCCTGCCCGAGGGGCACCTGGTCAAGACACACACTTCCGCCTACGGGGCACCCTGCCCGAGGGGCACCTGGCCAAGACAGACACCTCTGCCTACGAGGCACCCTGCCCGAGGGGCACCTGGCCAAGACATACACTTCCGCCTACGAGGCACCCTGCCCGAGGGGCACCTGGCCAAGACATACACTTCCGCCTACGAGGCACCCTGCCCGAGGGGCACCTGGCCAAGACAGACACTTCCGCCTACGAGGCACCCTGCCCGAGGGGCACCTGGCCAAGACATACACTTCCGCCTACGAGGCACCCTGCCCGAGGGGCACCTGGCCAAGACATACACTTCCGCCTACGAGGCACCCTGCCCGAGGGGCACCTGGTCAAGACATACATTTCCGCCTACGGGGCACCCTGCCTGAGGGGCATCTGGCCGCGACATACACTTCCGCCTACGGGGCACCCTGCCTGAGGGGCACCTGGCCAAGACGCACATTCATGCCCGAGGGACACCGGGCCGAGACATTACATTCCCTGCCTGAGGGACACCTGGCCGAGACACATTCCTGCCGAGGGGCACTCACTCCCGACCGCGAGACGCAGGATTTTGCCTGAGGGGCACCTCCTCTCCTGACCGAGACACAACCCCGCCCAGCACAGTGCCGAGGGGCATTTACGCTTTCGACTGGAATACCGAGCCTGACCCGGGGAGACACAATCGTGCCACAATCGTGAGGGGCATACTCTCTTGATTGAGAAATACACCTTTTTTGCCCGAGCGACGGCACCTGAAGGCGGAAGGGTGGCCTGTCACACACAGCCTGCCAGATCCAGCTCGAGCGCGGTGACGCGACGTGAGCTTTCCGAGGGCGACAGTTTTCGTGTACCAATGCAACGCCCCCGGACACGCCCCCGAGAAGCCGGCACGTCTGTCGTGCCCAGCTTATCTGCGCGAATGCCGACTACGCGCACCCCGGCGTCAAGCGGATGCCCGCACACGCCCCAAGCGGGGCATACTCCGTCGAAGCATAGTCTCCCTGCCGGGGGACACACGTTCAAGCCTGCATTATTCACAGGGGTCAGGGGGAGTTCCGGGCGTCTGGGGCCCGGTGTTGAGACGTACGACCTCACAGTTCCATGCAGGGAAGGGGAGCTGCTGACTGGACACCTGCGAGGTGCCGTGGGACATACACAGAGATCAGGTATCCAACACAGCCGAGACGCTCTCCCAAGCTGCACTGCTCGGGGAGCAAAAGAAGCAGCGACTGAGAGACGCGTCTGCATCGCCTGTGTCAGCGGTGCCGCCGCTGAGGGGGTCCACCGAAACCGCAGCCATGGCAGCGGGCCGAGATCATTCCACAAGGTTGGGGGGCAGTCAGCCAGTCTTCCCGAGTACCCAGCAGCCTACTCGACAAGCCCGAACAGCGACTGCAGCGTGCGACAAGCTCCGGTCCGCGGGGACTCACCTCTCTCATTAAGAAGGCGACTCCGAGAATCCTTCTGGCATGCCCACACCTCCAGGGCCTCGAATTTCCTCACGCACCGGGAAATACGCCCTCCACACTGAGTCCGGGCGTTACCACTGAATCGACGCCACGTGGGGCCACAGGGCCTCCGTTTGATGCGCTGTCTACGAGGCGGGCGATGGGGCAGGTACAGTGGGGATCAGCCCAGTGGGAAGGGGGCCGCAGGAACGTGTTGTCCACCGCTCGAGCGGAGTTCAGGAGACGACAGTGCGCGCGATCGCCCTCTTTCACCCAGAAGGGCCGGCACCTCTCACACCTACCCCTGGGCACTCCATGCAGCGTCTCCAGTGCGCCATGAAGAGGCGCGTTGGGCTTCACCCCGCAACTCGCTCGCAGCCAGCGAAGACCGGAGAGGACACAGAGAGCCACAGAGCGATCGAGATCACGCCGGAAAGCACCGGGTGTTGGCCGGGCTCCCGAAGGGCGAGAGTTTAAGACGGCCGGACAGTAGACTGCTGCGGAGGAGCTGGGAGGCGAGTTTCAGACTGTGATTTCTCGATCCGCCGAGCCCTGTCCCCAGGCGAGAGCTGCCGGGTCATGGTGGCTGAATATGCACGAGCGTCGCGGTGGTGGTGCTGGGAGCGCACCAGAGGACTGTCACGCTGAGGGGCTGGGCATGGCCACTGACTACCTGGATACGGCCGTCTCAGTGCATCGCCCGGGGTGCAAAACGACATCGAGGATGTCAGGAAGAAGGGTCATGTGGGCACACACCAATATGTCGGAGACGTGAAGAAGCCTCGAGGGGAAGGGTTCCCCAGGGGATGGAGGATCCCGAAGAGGTACAGGGTGAGGATTCAAATACCCGGAGTGGGAAACGCACCAGACGTCGGGGGTCAGCCAAGAGCGGGTGGTTGCAGCACAGGCGGGGCTGTGTGCAACCTTTGCCCCCTTAGTTTCGCCGGGTTGAGACGCATCAACTCTCTCGCCGGGTGCGGCAACTGGAGAGACAGGCATGTTGTCGATAGGGCACACCAAGAATCACGAGGCTGACCACACGACGGCGGCACACGGCCGAGGCAGGCGGATCCCCTCAGCGAGTGAGGTTCGATCGTTTTCCGTACAAGGTGCTCGTGACAACGTAGAAAGCGGTACATTACCATCGGAGGGATGCATACGATGGGCGACGGAGCCTGATCACTTCAATAGTAGACCGTTCGCGCGGCGTCCCTAAGTCCTTGGGTCCTAAGGGTCCTGGGTGGAAGCGTCCAATGCAACACTCACAGCATAGAGGCCAAGTGTTTCTCGTAGTATTTTGCACATAACACACCTGTGTGGTACGGGAAATGCTACGAGGAACGCGATGGACTCGGGACTGCTGCTGGCCTCTCTTGCTATGGTTTACTTATGTTTCGTGCTCCACCTGCTCCACCTCATTCTGCACTTCAGATGATCCACTTCACGTGGGTTACGGGGTTTGGGACAACGATGATATGTTGTGTCCGACGACAAGGTAAGGTAAGCTCATCGAGGTACACCAAACCGGAGTTGTCAAATCAAAAAAAAATATGGGGGGGGGGGGGTTCAAAGTGCAAGAGGTGGAGCCCGTTCAACAGGTGGAAGCGTCCAATGCAACACTCACAGCATAGAGGCCAAGTGTTTCTCGTAGTATTTTCGAGGAGAGGTCAATTGAACGTTTTTGGACATCTGAGGCCACTGCGACCATTCCCAGGCCTCGGAAATGAGATTTTTGGCCCTCAAATGGGGTACCGGTCCCCACGAAATTCCGAAAAAAATCATGAAAATCGAAAGGTCCCACGCACCAAATTCTGCCCAAAAATCGTCAAAAATGGACATGTCATACGCAGCAAGGGGGCAAACCACTCCCCAATGCTCAATGATTCCACGGCAAGCCAGATTTTCTGATCAATTAGTTTGTTTGAGCATGTTCCTGGCCCTTGTTTGGAAAGTAGATGACCCCTGGCTGGAGAGGACGGTTGTGCTCGACCGGACGGAGAGAGAACTTTCTCCATATCCACCTCCACTCCACAATGCCACAAGTGGCAGGAAGGCCGGGTGTTACAGGCCTCAACCAGGGTTCCAAGGCTCTCCACTTCCTGGCTGCGTCAGGGATCACCGGGTACAGCGAGCAGGATTCCCTGTCCTGACACCCCAGCATGTACCACCGGAAGAACCCGAAACAGCAGCCGCCCCTCATGGGGGTTGCAAGAGGCACGGAAATCGTTCAAATCGGACCAAGTCCGAAAATTCGGCACTTTCTTGGGTACAAATTGCGGTCCGAAATTTTCCGCACAGCAGCGTCACAGCAGGTGGAAGCGTCCAATGCAACACTCACAGCATAGAGGCCAAGTGTTTCTCGTAGTATTTTTTCTTTTGCACATAACACACCTGTGTGGTACGGGAAATGCTACGAGGAACGCGATGGACTCGGGACTGCTGCTGGTCTCTCTTGCTATGGTTTACTTATGTTTCGTGGTGGAAGCGTCCAATGCAACACTCACAGCATAGAGGCCAAGTGTTTCTCGTAGTATTTTAGGGGAGACGTCCTCGCAGTGGCTGTTTGGCCTGACGCGATTCCCCGCCTCAAAGCAGACCCACCTGGCAGCTACTCAAGGCACAGGAGGAGCGAGAGGCGTCAACGGGCGCAACGCCCCCCCTGCGGTCCGGCTTCCGCCACGTGGCTGACTCAAAGCAAAAGTGTCACTTCAACTCTGCCGCTCTTTCTCTACTGTTGATACTTCGTTTGATGCGTTTGACGCTTCCACACACATTTACAAACCCACTTGCCTGATGAAGGGGGTGGTGTGTAGAGCACGTTTGGCAGAGCTGAATGACACTTTCCGCGCGAAAGTCGTGTGCGTCAGCGAAGTGACCAACGGGAGCGACATGAAAGCGCCCTATCACTTCACAGCTACAACCGCTCTGATGAATTTCCTTTTGTTTGTTGCGTTGACGCTTCTACACACAAAACCCTGAACTGATCACACCCTGAGCCTGATGAAGGGTGGGGTTAGTGTATAGAGCACGTTTGGTTGCAGCTGTGGTGGGGCGCTTTCCGCTCACACGAGTGTGCTTAAAAAGCGCCCTATCACTTCACAGCTACAACCGCTCTGATGAATTTCCTTTTGTTTGTTGCGTTGACGCTTCTACACCAGGACCCTCATCCGGAGGGACGTGTCCGTCTCGTTCTCAACGAGGCGGGCGCGCTGGTAAAAGTGTGGGTGGCATCGACACTGGTGGCAACTCCACGGGGTGTGTGGCCTGCGTCCCTCGCGTGTACGCGTCTGCGCGTTGGTCGTGGGTCGCAACCCAGTGTGGAATCAGTCGTATCTGCTGGCGGCGCGCTGTTGTGTATATCTCCTGCAGCAGAAGGTTGCCTCGGTAGTTGGCGCAGTGGCCCTTCCGGAGCGCGAACACCAGGCCGAGGTTGTCTATGTGGCAGGTCACGCTTGCCTCCCTCACACGCTGCATCATGCGCACCCCCTGCCACACTGCATACGCTTCCTTCAGGAAGATGTTCGTGTCCGCGTCGCTCCCTTCGAACGCACCTTGGGACACTGACTCCCCTCCCGGTAACACGAGCACCGCCGCCCACGCCGTGGATGACGCGTCTGTCCAGAGCTCAATGGTCGGTGGCGGGTTCTGCGGCGTATACCACTCGTTGTCCTCGATGAGTCGTGTCCGCGCCACTGTCTCCGCCTGCACTGACGGAGGTACTGCGACCCTGGAGTCCCATCGGGCGTTGTTCGAGTGAGTCTGCTTCGCGATGCGCCGCACGAAGGACAACACGGCTGGCATGTAACACATCGGTGTCCGCATCACATACGACTGCCAGACGAAAGACCCGAATACTCTGAACGCCCTGCGTGGTGTCGTGTGGCCGTTGACGACTTCCTTGTACTCTTCCCGTCCGAGGACTTTTTGCACCCAGGCTGTGTCCATGCGGAAACGGTGTCGCGTCAGGTCGAAGTGGATCCCGAACACTGTGAAGTCCTGCAGCGGCACGCCGTGTTGTGTGTCGTCGAAGTTCAGGGCGGCCCCCACCTTCTCGCAGCGGCTGATGAAGTCGGCGTACCTCGCCTGTGCCTCTGGTAGGGAGTCTCCGACAGCGATGAAGTTGTCAATCCAGACTATTCCGTGCTCTGGCGGGAGCAGCACGCGTGCGCTGCGGTTCGCGATTGCCGGGGAATGTGACCACCCCATGCACATGACAGTCAGGAAGGTCTTCACGAATGTCTTTCTCTCCCCGCCTAGGCGCACTTCGAAGTAGCGTTGGATCTCCTTGTGTACGGGGAACTGGTAGAACCAGCTGCGTGCATCTGCCATCACCACCCAGCTCGCCGCGGCCACTCGCTGTGTCACCTCCGTGATGTCCTGCAAACGCATGTCCGGTGGGCGTGTCATCAGTGCGTTTAGCCGCCTTGCGTCGACGATGAAACGTTGGCCCCCAGACTTCTTGGACACGGTGAACGCTGGCAGCGTGAGGTACGGGTGTGCATCCGCCTCCGTCAGGGCGCCATACTCAACCAAGGTGTCCAGGTGGTGCAACATGTGGCGTGATACCTTCCTCCCCGTTTTACGTAGTTCTTGGCGGGCCTCGGGAAGCAGTGCGTCAGCGAAAGCGGCTGGCTTGGTGATGAGGTCCAGGACCCCCGTCAGTTCACCCTCGCTGTCCAACCGTCGCAGTTCCTTGAGATTGAGGCGTGAGGTGCAGATCTCCGCGATGTAGTCCTCTTCCTCCGGCAGCTCCGTCTTCGCGTTGGCTGGCCGTATCACCTTCCCCCCCGTGCACACACCCAAGTCCTCCCCGTAGAGGTCCTCGACACCCGGACCGTACGACTCTGCGCTATCCACCTCGCTCCACGCTTCCTCATCACTGGGTGGAGGGTCGGACGTGGCTTCGTCGGATGTGGCATCTTCGTAGTAGCGGCGCGCTGCGAACAGCCTCGTGGTCCCCGGGAAGTGGGTTGCTGTCAGGGGTTTTGGCTGTGTGCGCGTAGTCCCCCCTTGCTGTCGTTTTTTCTTCACCACTCGATCTTCGCCGACACCTGTGCTGTCTCGCGCGCGTGTGCGTTTTCCGCCGCTGATACGTAACGCATCACACCGTCGACCGTCGTGTGTCTCGAGAGGAGGCGCACCTCCTCCAGTGGAACGTTCTTCCGCGCAAGCTGTGTGAGTGCCCCCCTCCGCAGAGAGTGTGCCGTGAGCCCCCTCCGTGCCCGCTTGACGGCTTTTACCACGGTCCGGTAGGTGACGTCCGCCGGGAACAGTCTCGTCTCTCCTGCACTGCGCGCCCTGCGGAGGCGGTGTCGGAGGATACGGTGTAGGTCCTTCGGCAGGGAGATTCCTGTGATGTGACCCATGTGGAAAGGGTCCGCCTTCGACTGGGTCCAGCGCACGTATATCGGCTCGCTGCGCTTTTCCGATGTGACGTCCTTCACATCCAAACGCAGTGCGTCCGAAGCCCTTGCCGCACCCCCCCACATGATGCCGAGCAGCAGTTTCACGATGGGACGTGGCTCCTTCGCTAGCGCCTCCCGGATGTTGTGGGCTGTTGCTGGTTCTGCTTGCTTCTGTGGTCGTAGTGCTCCTCCCCGCTTCAGCGCCCGCCTGTAGTCCGCCACAATTTGTCTTCCGTCGAGGGGGAACGCTGCGAAGCGTCTGAGTGCTGCTGCAAGGTTGTTGAGGTACTGGAGGGCGGACTGCACTGATAGCCCGTCCTTCCGTTGCTTCGTGACCCACAGCACCGCCCCTTCGTCGTGTGGCAGTGTCCGCCTCTCCGCTTTCATCCACCCTTCCCGGAACTGCGAGTATCTGTCGTATGTGCGGCGGAGGGCCCCCCAGTATGTGGGTGCGAGGGCTTGGGACAGGGTGTGCTGTAGTTCCTGGCGAATGGTGGTTGCTTCCTCCGGGGTCACGCTCGTCTCGGTCTTGCGGGGGCGTCCTCTTGTTGACGGGGGGGCAGATGGTACTGCCTTCACATACACCACCGCGGCGGGGGGGAGGGTCGTGGCCCGCGGGCGTCCCCTGCTGGTGTCGGGAAGTCACTGTCGCTTGCCTTTCCCCCCCCGTCCTTTGTGGTGGCCCTTTCCCGAGTAGGGCGCGGGGCGGTCCTGCGTGTTACGCTCCTGCAGGAACCGCTCCTGAAACGCGGCCCGCCTCTCCTGCGTGTCGTCCTGCGTGGCCCGCCCCTCCCGGAGTAGGCGCCCGTGTGCCACCGCATCGTACTTCGCTGGGTCCATAATCTTCGCCTTTGCCAGGTAGAGGCGGGCGCCCGCTCGCCCCTTCAGGAGAAAGTGTGAGTTCATAGCGACGATTGTCTTGTGAAGGGCCTCGATAAACCGGTCCGGATCGTCGTCGTCGCGGATCAGCCCCATTGTCTGAAACAGAGAGTCGAAGGCCTGGATGAGCTGGTGTTGCCAGTCCGGTGAACTCGGGGCATCGCTGAGCTCCGCCTGTCGGAAAACCCGGGATACCTCAGCTTTCACCAACCTGCGTCCGGGGGCAGTGGCGATCGACGATCCCCAGGTCGACACGATGTGGGCGGAGAAGTCAGCGGGCAGCTCGGCCTCCGTCCGCTGCAGCGCCTTCTGCAGAGTGGCGATCTGCTTCGCCTGCGTCTCCACGGTCTTCTTCAGCTCCTTCTGCTCCTTCTCCAGCCGGCCTGTCAACTTCAGCAGGTACTCCAGCGAGTTCGCCACGCGGAGATCGGTGTTCGAGTCGGCGGGGTGGTGTGCGTCCCTGTGCTGGAGGCCCGTGCCACTCTGGCTGTCCGCCTCGCTGTACTCCCCGTCCTCGCCTAGCTCGCCCGCCCCTGCTGCCAGGTCCGCCGCGGTCTCCTCGTCGACCGCCTGCCGGACCCATGCGCACTCGGGGCACACCCAGCCCCTGTCCCCTGCGCCCTCGAGCCATTCGGGGACGATGTGCGCCGGGATGTGCTCTCTCATGCACGTCCTGACCGTGGTCCCACCGCAGTCGTGGCAGCTGAATGCGGTCCTGGCTGTGTGCGTTGTATTGCAGGTTTCGAATATGCACTCGGGGCGACGCTCTGCTGGCTCGTTGTCTGGGTGGGCGGGGTCGGGAACCTTCAGGGTGTCCCAATCCAGAGTGGCCATCTTCTCTGTTACGCAGCTCGGCGTAGTTACTGTCCCTCTCTGTTTGTTACACGCAGCACGGCGTTGTTACTGTCCCTCTCTGTAAGATACACGCAGCTCGGCGTAGTTACTGTCCCTCTCTGTTTGTTACACGCAGCACGGCGTTGTTACTGTCCCTCTCTGTAAGATACACGCAGCTCGGCGTAGTTACTGTCCCTCTCTGTTTGTTACACGCAGCACGGCGTTGTTACTGCCCCTCTCTGTAAGATACACGCAGCTCGGCGTAGTTACTGTCCCTCTCTGACCTCAAAATACGCGCAGCTCGGCGTACTCCCTCAGCCCGTAGTTACGCACGGCGTAGTTACTGTCCCTCTCTCTTCAGAACAACCACGCAGCTCGGCGTACTCTGTCCGCTTCTGTCACTCTTGCCCCCCTCTTGATTCTCTCGCCTGCTTGATAGTTTGTTGCGTTGACGCTTCTACACACAAAACCCTGAACTGATCACACCCTGAGCCTGATGAAGGGTGGGGTTAGTGTATAGAGCACGTTTGGTTGCAGCTGTGGTGGGGCGCTTTCCGCTCACACGAGTGTGCTTTAAAAAAAAAAACTGGCTGTGGATAGCTGAGACAGAGCCTACCCCTCCCCTCCCCCAACGAAGCTTCTCGTGTTCCACGCGCATCACACACACACACACACACACACGGCATAGCGCACAATGCGGGCGGCACTCACTCCTGCTGGTAGGTGCGGCGGCGGCGACGCTCCGGGTTGAGCAGAAGGCTGCTGGGAGGCATGGCGGCAGTGGTGGGTGACGGGATGCACAAGCATCATCGCGGCCAGCGTGTGAACGACACTGATGACCACGACGAGCACATGCCCCGTCAACACCGTGGCGAGAAGGACGGTGAGGACCGCATGCCCCGTCACCACCGCGGACAGCGCAACGAGACTGACGACCACGGGGACCGCCTGCCCCGTCACCACCGTGGGCAGCGCAATGAGACTGACGGCCACGAGCAGGAGAAGCCCCACGCCAAACACAGCAACTTATACTGCTTGGCCCTCGCGATACTCTTCATCCCCCCGTTGCTCCTCCTGACGTACCCGCACCTCCTGCAACGCCCATACATCAGCCTTCAGGTCAAGGACCCCGACGTTGGATCCCAGTGCATTCACGTTGAGCGACGCGATGCACATCTCTTTGAGCACATTTATGATGCGTAAAAGTGTAGGAGTGCTTCCGACGATCCTGTTCCTTTTCTGTGTGTCTAGCTATCTCGTGTTCACATGTGCTCCACACCCACATCAAAGCAGCAGGCTCTAGGGTGGTGGAAGCGTCAACGCATCATTAAGGAAGAAGGAAGCACGGTTGCTACGCTTTTCGTTCTTCCTCCTCTCTGTATCCCTCTGGATCACACTCGTTAATACGAGCATTCACGCAGTTCGTCGGGGTGGGCCTGAAGGACAGTGCCCTCCACGTCTTGACACCAAGCCGTATCACCCTCCACCCCGACTACGCGGATGAGGCCTTCGTCGAGGTAATACATTGCCCCTACAACGATGCGGTCCCATTCCCCGATATCGTCCTCGACATTGTCCGGTTGCATCCCGTCCTCATCGATGTCGAACCCGTCGTGGCTGTCCGGCAGCGGAAGCGACCCCGCTCTCGGTCTCCGTCCCTTGGAGGACCCCGTCGACGACGCCCCCGAGTCCTGCCTCTCCGACTGTCCGGATTGCCCCTGCGGAGGCCCCACCGGTTGTTGCGGTGCCTCAGCCTGCGCCGCACTCGGCTTCTCCGCCCTGCCGCGTATCTCCCACTGCAACACCTTCGACTCGCTCGTCTGCAACTGCCCCATGAGTCGGGCCTCCAACTGCTGCACCGTCCTTCCTGCCATTTTCGGCGGACTCCTGTGCCACCTTCAGCTCCCCCCGTAGCGCCTCCATCTTCCTCTCCATCTCCGCAGCCCGCTTTCCGTCCTCCATCCTCCCCTGCTGCAGCTGCGCAACCGTCGACCACAGCTGCATCACCTTCGGGTCCGTGTGGGCCTTAGGGGTCTCTTTCACCGCATCCGGTCCCCCGGCCCGCTTCTCCCCCCGCCGCTGTCCATTCTGCCACCCCTGCTGCCTCTTTGCCGAACCCTGCGGTTCACCCCGCTGCTCCTCCTTCTGCGCCTTCGCGGATCCCGTCTGCTGCCCCGACTCCATCCTCCTCTTCGGAGGCCTGTATACGTTGACCGTCCACGTCTCCGACTTGCCGCCCCTGGAAACCGCGAACCACCCCGCGGGCGGGTCCGCCCCGTTCATCGCCCTGCGCTCCACGCGTACCTTCCACCCTTTGACGACGACCGCGTATCGAATCGCCTCATCGCCACACTATCGCCCATTTTCCTTCGCACTTTCTGAAGGTGTCTTCAGCTCGTTCGCCACACCGCACCACCAGACACACAGGCAAGACCAAATCATGTCTTCTGAAGCATTGGAGGTGTTCCTGAATGACAGGCTGACTGGGGAGCAGCATGCGGTGCACGTGAAGGAGGGCGACACGCCGGTTCATCTCAAGGCAAACGCACTCGGCGTGGTGCTCGGGTCGCCTGCTGACGCGCTTCTCGAAGACGTGGAGCTGTCGGTGGATGGGGAGGCGCTCCACGACAGCACGCCTCTGTGCGGTGCCGCAGGTGTGTCGCAGGGGTGCTGCATCGACGTGGCGCTGTCGGGTGCTCGCTTCGTTCACGTGTTGGAGAAGCAAAGGCGTGACAACCCGGTTGGGTCTGACGTTGACATCACCTCCATACCTGCCTGGACACGGGGTCTGCGTGAAACGTGTCAGTCGCGTTGCCACTGCCTCCCGACACCGTCTGTCTTGCCACATCTGTGCCACCTGCAGACTGCTCCACGCCAAGGGGATGCGGCGGGATGAACGCCCACCAAGACAGTACCTTCACCTATACACAGAAGAGCACTCTGCGCAGGTGAACCGGGCAGTTGCGGGGAAAGCAGGAAAGGGAACGTATGTGTCGGTGTGGCATGCCGGCAGCGGACACAGCTGTGTCGTCGGTGTTCCGGAAGGCGGGACCGTGCTCAGGGTGAATGTGGGCGCGCTCAGGGAGATGTTTGCGGGTTCTATCCAAGCAGACCGCCATGCTGAAGTGCTGGCGGTACACATCGAAGTGTGAGGAGGAGCTGGACGATGCACATCGCATTGCCGACACGGGTCTGGAGGACGGGGGCGCTGTCCGGCTGAGGCGTCGATGGGCGAAGGTGTTGCACGCTGTGTGCAGTGGGCTACTAAGAAGGGCGCATCACTGTGACACCAGAGCTGCTGGTGTGGTGGCGCACCTCAAACACAGGGAGTATGTGTTTGGAACGTGGTTGGCAACATGCACCGAGCATGGCACGATCTGTCTGTGGCTGACAGCAACGTGCGAGCAGGTATGGTGGTGTTGTGGCAGTGTCCTGTGTGGACCAAACCGAGTTGGTCCACCTTGCCACCTTACAGTGCTGAGGACACGTTGCGTCAGACGGTCTCGATGCTGCGCTCAGCCTCTGTGGGAGATGGGTCTTCACAGTCTGCTCCTCTTCTGTGAGCGTGTGTGCTGTATGAGACTGTGATGCGACACGTGGCGCCGCTCAGCATCCTATTCCGCTTGCTTTGCTCCTTGCCTCCCGGCGCTGCTGTTTTGCAGGTGACTGCAGGCGCGGCATTTCAGCGAGGTCGTTGAGCGAGGCGTTGCTTCTCAGGCAAACCGGCTTGAAGCCCAGTAAGACAGCCTCTGCCCCCTCCCACCACCCTTCTTCTGCCTCCCCTTGAAGCATGCCGTGCGGGTCATTCCCCTATCGTTTTATAATCGACCAAACGGGTTTGAGCCCCGACGACCGCGGATCGAATCGTCTCATCGCCACACTATCGCACATTGTCCTTCACACTTTCTGAAGGTGTCTTCAGCTCGTTCGCCACACCGCACCACCAGACACACAGGCAATACCACAGCATGTCTGCTGAAGCAATGGAGGTGTTCCTGAATGACAGGCTGACTGGGGAGCAGCATGCGGTGCACGTGAAGGAGGGCGACACGCCGGTTCATCTCAAGGCAAACGCACTCGACGTGGTGCTCGGGTCGCCTGCTGACGCGCTTCTCGAAGACGTGGAGCTGTCGGTGGATGGGGAGGCGCTCCACGACGGCACGCCTCTGTGCGGTGCCGCAGGTGTGTCGCAGGGGTGCTGCATCGACGTGGCGCTGTCGGGTGCTCGCTTCGTTCACGTGTTCGAGAAGCAAAGGCGTGACAACCCGGTTGGGTCTGACGTTGGCATCACCTCCATACCTGCCTGGGCACGGGGTCTGCGTGATGTGGCGCTTGCGGTGGTGCGGTGTGACGGGAAGGCGTTGCAGCACCTCGATGAGTCCTTCCGCAGTGACAGATACATCGTCACCGCAGCGGTGCGCACTCACGGTGACGCACTTCAACACGCTTCCGAAGACCTGCGTGCGGATGAGGATCTGGTGCTGTCGGTGGCACGGATACACTCGGATGACCGCATGATCTGCTACGGGATGAAACCCTCCAACTTCCTGATGCATGCATCACCTGCACTGCTCAGCAACAAGCCCTTCGTCCTCACTCTTGTGCAGCGCTCCAGCCGTACACTTCCTGTCCTCAAGCATGTCGATGCAGCGCTGCAGGCCGACAGGGAGGTGGTCATGGCAGCAGTCCAATGTGACCCTGACGCACTCGATTACGCCTGTGAATCCCTCCGCAACGACAGGCAGGTGGTCATGGTGTCATGCAGTGGCTTGAGGCACGCAAGTGCTGCACTGCGCAACGACAAGGAGTTTGTTCTCCGTGCCCTACGTATGGGCATGCTCATTGTAGATTGTGCTTCGGAAGCACTGCGTGCCGACAGGGAGGTGATGCTGGCTGCCGTGCTTCGCTGGGGACGCAACTTCCAAGAGGCATCTTCAGCACTGCGTCACGACAACGAGTTCCAACGCGAGGCAGTGCTGTGGCACGGTGAGGCATTGGAGTATGTCCCCAAGCCGGTGGAGCCGTTCGCAGCGCCACTTCACCAAGACCGAAACCTTGTGCTTGCAGCAGTCGAGACCGACCCCCAGGCCCTTAAATACGCCCACCCTTCCCTGCAGGGCGACAGGGAGGTGGTGCTCGCTGCGATGCAGGGGCCTGGGAGGAGCAGCAAACCTGAAGAGGCTGCTCCCCATGCAGACGACGAGACACGCGCTGCCGCCTCCACGTTGGCGGCCCTGGGATCCCCTGATGGGGATGCTGAGAGCAGCGTGTGCTCCGGGAAGGGGGAGGACCACCTGGCTCGCAAGGCAACGGCCTCGCCAGAGCCAAGTGGGAGCATGCATAGAACGGGGGCCCAGGCGGGCGACAACGGGGGCAGCTGCGACGCTGGCAGGGCTGATGCCCAACAGCCGGCGGGTGCGGACGCGGAAGATGGGGATCATCGGGCTGTGGCCTGGCGCGTGTCTCGTGGAGACGTGTACAACAACGGGGAACACCACAACAACAACGACAGCGATCACGATAACAACTACATCGGGGGAGACGAAGATGCAGGCAGGGCTGATGCCCAGCGGCTGGCAGACGCGACGGAAAACGGGGTGCACCACGAGGCTCGCGGGGAAAGCGACCCGCATGAGCCTCAGGGATGTCTGAGAGGAAGCAGCGCAGCAGAGGGTGGGGTCCACAGGGCTCGCGGGGCAGCAACCCCGCTTGAGACGTGTGGGAGCGGATACGGGAGGGACAGCGAGAGGGGGGCCCAAGGGGCCGAGTTCTACAAGGGGGGCGCCGACGCAGGCAGGGCTGATGCCCAGCAGCCGGCGGACGCAGCAGGTGAGGGGGTGCGCCACGAGGCTCGCGGGGGCGTTGCTTCGCTTGAGCACCGGGGAGAGGGGGACGCCACTGCCCAGCGGGCGTGCCAGGCGGCGAGTGCGGGGGACTGGGGTGTAGGCGGCGCGACAGTGGAGGAGATCCGTCTCTTCTTCACGTGCGCGGATGTGCAGGGAAAATGGGGGTCAGCCGCTACGGCAGTGTCCGGGGACGGCAACGTGCTATGGAACGTCGAGCGCAGGGCCGAGTGCGGCAACGAGAGGGCGGCTGCAGTCCGGGCGCTGCTGGCGGGGCTGCAGGAGCTGGTGGGGAGGGGCGGCGCGGAGAAGCGCCTGTACATGTGGACGGACGTCTGCGACGCAGTGGATGCGATGCGCTCGGGAGTACGGGATGAACCGGCGACGCGCCAACTGGTGTCGGAGGCGAAGGGAGCCCTCAAGGCGTGGGAGGAAGCACGGAAGGGGCGGCAGGCCCAATACGGGATGACGGAGACGACGAGTGGGGTCATGGCGACCACCTTTGAGCGTGCGAAGGAAGTGCTGACGAAGCCGCCGGCGGAGGTGTCTGCTGCTGTCGCGACTGAGCGCACACTGGCGGGGCTGCTGTCCCCATTCATGAAGGGCACGGTGGAGTGTGGCGGCGGGGGGGACTGCCTGTTCAAGGCCCTCTCGCACGCCCTGATCGGTAAGACCGATCTCCACGGGGACCTGCGGAAGGCAGCGGCGGACCGTCTCCGCGCAGCCCCCGCGGACTACGCGGAGTTCGTGGATGGGGGCGAGCTGGCGGAGTACGCCAACGCGGTGGAGGTGCAGGGCACGTGGGTAGGCCACGTCGCGGCGAAGGCGGTGGCGGACAGCATGGGCACCGCCATCCGCGTTTACGACGTGGGGCCTGAAGGGCAGCTCCGTCACACGGAGATAGCTCCGTGCGTGATGGAGCATGACGGGGAGGCGGCGACGGCGGCGGGGGAGGAGTTCCTGGAACTCGGCTACGTAGATGGCATGCACTACGTAGCCGTAGTTACCACGGAAGGGTGCGAGACGGAGAAGCCACCGGGGCAGTCGAGCGCCCCCAACTTGAGGGCGCGCATCCCGCAGATACCGAAGAAGAAGGCGCCACAGACCGGGAAGGGGAAGAAGCAGGGGTGGAAGGAGGTCCCCACCAAGGTGAAGGTGAAGACGCCCCCCCAGGACCGCTCAACAGACACTCTCGTGATGCAGGGGTTCGCGCAGGGCACGCAGACGGCGCAGGAGGGTATCTTGCGGGCGGGATGCGGGCGGGTGAACCCGCAGACGGTTGCTCTGTGGACGGGCAGCACGGTGGACGCGCTGCTGCTGCTGAGAAGGCACCCAGGACTGACGCTACTGACGAGCGCCCCGGTGGCGGGCGCGACCTCGGTGAAGACGGAAGTGTATGTGGAGACAAGGGAAGGTGTCGTGAAGACGAAGAAGTGGGCCTCGTCAACCGGTCCCCCCACAGTACCGGTGGCGGTGGACGCAAAGCCCATCCCGATGATTGTCTTCGCAGAGACGCGCGACACGGAGACGCCGGAGCAGGCAGTCGAGAGGGTGCAGAACGAGCACCTGAACGGGGACAGCCTCATCAGCATCCGCGAGGTTAACCGAGGGGTGGAAGGCCTGATCCACATGCCCCACGAAGCGGTGGCGCCCGCCCTCCAGGCCAGCGGGAAAGGAGGCATACACATCAGGGTGCTCGCAGAACGACAGGAGGACTACCCCGTGTCCTGCCTGTGGGAAGATGCGTGGGGGATGTCGGTGGAGGAGATGCAAGCTGCAGTGGAAGGGGCGGGTATCACGACCCTTGGATGGGGGAAGCGGCACTCGGGAGGCACCAGCCTCAGGGTGCACACCAATGACATGCCGGCGACGCTGGCGACGCTGGCGGCGCTGAAGGAGCGGTGCCCAACACGCCTCTTTGAGCTGCAGGGCGTGCTCCCCCGCTTCCAGAAGGGGGCTATAGAAACGGGGCTCCACGGCTTGGGATGGACAGGAGCAGTGGCGGTGCGTCAGATCCGCGTGTGGGATGAATCGTCGACATGGAGTGTGACCGCGCAGACGCTGCCACCGGGTGGGTGGATGATGCAGCTGCTGGGGCGGCAGGCTTGGGTGCGTGAGGTGACTGGGCACCCTCCGAGGTCCGACCCGTATCCCGCCCACGGGGGAGGAGGTCGCGGTGGTGGTGCGAAGAAAGGATCCCAGAATGTGCCCCCCCCCGCCCCGAAGACCATCTACGTCCGGGCGAAGCAATTCATGAAGGTGGGTACCGGAGCCAGGCTGTGGGCTGACGTCGCAGGGGGGACTGGGAAAAGCGGAGATAAAACCCCCCGACAGCAGCAGCAACAACAGCAGTCGCCAGGGCCTGCGTCTGCGTCTGCACCGGGGCCGCCACAGCCGCAGCAGCAGCAACAGCAGCAGCAGCAGCACCGGACTGAGGCTGACGAGCGGTGGGCGCAACAGCAGCGCCACAATGACAGGGTGGACAAACAGGTCACCTCTCTGGTTGACTCGGTGCAAAAGCTACTCGAACACCTAGGGGGGCAGCAGAAACAGAAGGAGACCCCCGCCCCTACACCTGCACCGATGCCGGTCCCGACGGCAGCGGATAACGGCGATATGGCGAGGATGAAGGAGGAGATGGCGAAGCTGGGCCAACAGATGGCGCATCAACGGACGCTGATGGCGCAGCAGCAGGCGCAGATGGAGCAGCAGACGCTGACAATGATGGGCCTGCAGGGGGAACTCATGGGGACGAAGAAGGAGCTGGAGGACACGAAGCAGGAGAAGCAGGACCTGAGGGATGAGGTGCTACGCCTGAAGAACGAGCTAGAGAAGGCGAGGGCGCGTGCTGACCTCGAGCGCGCGAAGCCCAACACCGACCGTGGAGCAGACTCGACGGAGACGGCGGGAGCGGCGAGGCAGCGGGACGACGGGAAGGACCGGAGCGGCCGGGCAACCGAGGAGTCGAAAACGGGGAAGAAGAACAAGAATAAAACACCCCACCAGCATTAACCGTGGAGGGGGTGAGCCCCCCTGAGGCTGCGGCGGCAGGAACGGCGTTCGTTAGCGCCAATGTGACGTCGCTGCAGCAGAACTTCTCCGCGTTGGTCGGGGCGGCGGAGGAGGGCACGCAGGTGATGCTTGTGCAGGAGACGAAGTGCACCGAGAGCAGCCAGACATTCGTCACCTGTGAGCTGCGAGAGCTGGGCTGGGATGTGGTGTGGGGCAAGCCGCTTCCAGAGTGGCGGTCAGATACGGAGGCGAAGCCGGGGGGCGTAGCAATCCTAGTGCGAAGGGGCATCCCTCACAGGTGGGTCGAGCCCCTATCGGACAACGAGCGGCAGCTGTGGGACACAGGAAGGTGGGTGCGCGCGAAGGTGGCCCTCAAGGATGGATCAGCCTGGTTGGACTTCACCTCTCTATATTGTGACGTGCAGAATGAGGAGAAGCGTGAGGAGCAGCTGATGACCGCCTTCGAGTCGGTGGCGCGTGAAGGAGATGTGCCGTGCGTCATCGGGGGGGACTTCAACACAACGGCTGTTGAGTCTGCCACGCTCAGCGCGAGCCTAGACACGGGCATATGGCTAGACGCTGCGAAGGAGTACGCCGTGGCACACGACGTGGAGCCGGATGCGACGTATGTGTCGACACGCAGGCAGAAGGACGGCCTCAGGCAGTCGCAGTCGCGTATCGATTTTGTCATGCTGAACCGGGCTGCCTTCCTCGGGCTGCAGCAGGTGCAGGTCTTGCAAGTCACGGGGATACCCCAACACCGCCCCATCGAAGTGAAGCTGCAGTTAGACGCCTACGACCAAATGGTGAGCCGCTTTCGCGTACCGCGAGGATTCCCTGTCGATGAGGCACAAAAGCGGTTACAGCGGGCGCGGGACACGTGGAACGAAGAGTTGCACTGGGGGGGGAGCTGCTGGAGACCCCGAGGCAATGTGGCGACGCTGGAATACCTGGGCGGAGGACTTTCTCTGCGAGGCGTGTGACGAGCACCTCGAGTGCAAGCAGCAGTCCTACCGGGGCAGAGGCGAGTGTCGTGACCCGACGGAGGTGCGGGCAACGACGAAGACGGACAAGCAGACCGGTGATCCCCTGATCATACGTCAACGCCGGCTGCTTAAGTGCCTCGGTCAGCTGGACGAGTGTATCGGGTATGCAATGAGACCGAAGAAGACAGGAAAGAAAGAAAAGAAAGGGGAGTGCAAACTGAGCCAGGCACCGAAGGACGTCGAGCAGGCCTGGGTCCACGCGCGAGACACCATGGCGAGTCTCACAGACCTGCGCCCCCCGGTGGAGCAGCCGCAACTGGAGGGGCTGCGCGATTGGCGTAGGAATGTGAGACAGAAGTTTGACACGCTGTGCAGGAAGGTAGCGCAGGACAGGACGCGCCGCTGGAAACACCGTCTGCGGGAAGCTTGGGAGAACGCCCCGAAAGCGGTCTTCGACTTTTGCAAGGAGGTGGAGTTCAAGAAGGTCACGTCGCTGAAACGGGGCGACGGGACCTTCACAGCCAATTACAAGGAGCAAGACGAGCTGCTGCGCGAAGCGTGGTCCCCTATCTTCCGGCGGTTCCAGGACCAGCCCGAGCCGACGTACGAAGCCTTCAGGGAGCGCTTCGAAGCGGACATCGCCGGGAGAGGGAGCGAGATGAAGCTGTCAAAGCTTGACGGCAACGACCTGAGGAAAACACTGCGGAAGATGAAGACGCGGACGTCGGCTGGGGTCGAAGGGTGGCGCATGGCAGAACTGAAGCAGCTGCCGACACCACTTCTGGACAGGCTGGCGGACGTGTTCGACGTGGTCGAGAGGACTGGCAAGTGGCCAAAATCATTGATGCGTGCGCTGATCTCGCTGATCCCGAAGGGGAATGGTGATGGGCCCCTGGAGCAGAGGCCGATCACGGTGACATCATGCGTGTACAGGCTCTGGGCAGCCACGAGGCTGAGGAGCCTGATCAAGTGGCAGGAGTCATGGGTGACGGATGGGCAGCACGGGTTCCGCCCACACCACGGGACCGATGCGCTGTACTGGAAGATGGCGCTTCGCGTCGAGAAGGCGCTGCTCCAAGGAGACACCAGAGCTTTGTGGGGGTTCACGATTGACTTCGCCAAATGCTTCGACCGTGTTCCCCACGAAATCTCACTGGCGCTGGCGACTGAGTGGGGTGCACACGATCGCATCATGCGACCGCTGAGAGCGGCCTACGGCACCCTGGAGAGGAGGTTTAAGGTCGGGGGTATCGGTGTGGGCGAGCCGTTCTGCTGCACCAACGGCATTCTGCAGGGATGCCCGCTGTCGGTGGTGCTCCTCAACGCAATCATCGCGGTGTGGACGCACGCCATCGAGCGCGAGGCGGGGGTGAAGGGTGAGGCCTACGCCGACGACATTTACGCCCTCGACGAGAATAAGGAGAAGGTGGCGCAGGCAGCGGTGATCACGGAGGACTTCATCACCCTCACGGATATGGAAGCGAAGCCTGAGAAGTGCGCAGGCTTCACTACGGATAAAGAAGGGGAGACCTCCTTCGGGCTGAGCCACGGGGTGTTCCCCCACAAGAAGTCGCTGAAGACTCTCGGCGCCGACATGGTCTTCCAGGGAAAACAGAAGAGGGAGACGTTCTGCTCGCGGGTGAAGAAACGACGAAGGTGCTGAAGCGGATCCGCAGAACGCCATTGCGATTCGCTGAGAAGTGCAAGCTGGTGAACTCGCTGGCGCACTCGATGATGTTGTATGGCTGCACGGTGACGGACATCCCTGCGTACTTGGAGAGGGATACATCGCTGGCCTGCGTGCAGAGTGTGTGGGGGGAGACGCGCAAGCAACGGTCGCACACCATTGTAGGCCAGGTGCTGGCGCCCACGGTGATCGACACGAAGGTAGCTGTGCCGCAGATGCGATTTCGGACACTCCTGCGCCTCGTCAAGGACAGGGAGACGCATGACCTTGCGCGGGAGGTCTGGGAGCTGAACAAGCTGAGGGCGGACAACAACATGCAGGGCCCCATCGCGCTGCTGCAGAGGGACTTCACACGCCTTGGCTGGGACTGGAGGAACAACTTCGACATGATCGGCCTCAGGTGTGGCCTCCAGGTACACATCGACACCTTCGATGCCGGGAGGTGGGGTCATGAGATGCGGGAGGCGCAGCGGGCCAAATACTTCACGGAAGTGGCCAAGGAGCGCAAGTCGATGGTGGGTGTCGAACGCGGCATCGACAGAGAGGCGACGAACGCGCTGTGGAAGGACCGGGGGACGGACGTCTACGTCGCTGGGGTGATACGGGGCAACATCGCGGGGGCAACTGCGACGGGGCAACATCTGGCGGAGAAAAGGATACAGACGACCGCATTGTGCCGCTACTGCGAAGACTCGGTGGAGACCCACATGCACATGTGGTGGCGGTGCCCCAAGTGGGCGCGTTTGCGTCGAGGTGCGGAAGACCTGGTTCAGGAAGCACGCACGTGGCCGGAGTGTTTTGCCAGGTGTGGCATTGTGCAGAAGGGATGGCTCACCGCTGTGGCCGGACAAGAGCAGCGGCGGGTTGGGATCGTATCGAGGGTGCAGAGGTTGATGGCTGACATTGCCATTGCGCGATTTGACGAGGACAAGGCAGGTGACAAGGCGCGCAGAGTGGCGGAGCGTGAGCGATCGGGGTTCCCGTGGAGCTGGACACCTCCAGGCCCTACCGTCACGCTGAACCCGCTTGAGCGCGCAGTCTGGTGCAGGAACATCAAGCGGCGCTGGGCGGGCGATGAAGAGATGTTCTGGGCGTTCCGCGAGTGGCTCGCTGCGTTGAGCTGGTCTGATGACACAGCGGTGGGGATCACGCAGCTCGAGCTCGCGCTGGACTTCGAGGCCTTCTCGGGCCTGGACCTGGGGGAGAGTCTGAGTCTGAAAGAACGGGCGGACAAGATGGGCGTCCTGCTGCGGCAGGCAGGGGCGGCGGGCAACGGGCGCGAGGTGCGCAAGGGAGTGGAGAATCGCAGCATCCACACCCTGAAGACCTTCGGGGCACCGCCGCTGGCAGGCTTCACGTCGCGCCCCAGGCTGACGATGACACAGGAGGTGGAAGACATCCTGAGACGGGTGCAGGCCTCTGCGAAGACGAAGTTCCTTCTAAAGAGGGAAGCAACTGCACGGAAGGAGGCGGCGCACGTATGGGGTGAGGACGCGGTGGTCGAGCACGCACCCGGCCGTGCGCAGAGAGCTGAGCAATGGGAGAGGAAGTGTGCAGAGTGGAGGGATCGTGTGGATGAATGCAGCGCGAGGGAAACGAGCACCGAACTGCCAGTGGGCGACCCGGTGACGGTGCCAGATGCGAGGCGGAAGGTAGCAGGTGAACGCGCATGCCGGCAACACCAGCGAGTGCGGTGCGAGGACTGCATCGAAAACAAAGTCGAGATGCTTGAATGCTGCTGCGCGCACCACCACCCAGACGAAGGCGTTGAGGAGCGGTGCGCAAAGGTTGTGGACATGTGCGAGAGGCACAGCAAGACAGCGTGTGGGGCCTGCCTGAGGGCAGGGACGTCCGCCGCGATTTGCTGCAAGAGGCACCACGCATGCGTAAAGCACAACAGGGAGTTGTGCGACAAATGCAAGGGCAAGACGGGCGCACGCAGAGTGCAGGTGGAAGAGTGCTGCAAGAAGCACCACCCGAAGAGCGGCGATCGCACCCTCCGTGGGATGTGGGGGTTGCGATAACGACACGGGACCAAGTGGCGCTGCCTGCTCCCCCAGTCGGGGGGAGTTGGGTAAGTCACTTTTCAAAACATATAGGTGCTCGCTGCGATGCACAGCAGAGCCGGGCGTCATCACTCTGCACTGGGCTGTGCACCCTCACACCTGAAGCAAGACGAGGAGGTGGTGCTGGCAGGTGTGCGGCGTAGCTGTTGGGTTCTCGGAGAAGCAGACTCCTCGCTTCGCACCAACAGAGACTTCGTGCTGCAGTGTGTCAAGGTGCAGGGACGTGCCTTGGAGTACGCCGACCCCTCTGTTCGTAGCGACAGGGAGGTGCAGCTTGCTGCGGTGGCACAGGACCCGTGTGCCTTGGAGTTCTGTGATGAGTCGATCCGCAGCAACAGAGATGTGGTCCTCACAGCCGTGCGGAAGGGGGGCCGTGCTTTGAAGTATGCTTCAGACAACCTGCGAAAGGATCGTGAGGTCGTGCTTGCTGCTGTGAAGTCGTCGCCTTGGGCACTGCATTATGCTGACGTGTCATTGCAGGAGGACGAGGAGGTGATGCACGCAGTTGCACAACACACTGACGGATCTGATGTTCAACACGCCGCCCCTTCACTCCGCAGCAACAGAGACTTCATGCTTGCAGCCGTACGCAAGTGCGGGTGTGCTCTCCGCTACGCCAGTGCTTCACTGTGCCGTGACAAGGAGCTTCAACTGGCGGCCGTCTTGCAGGACGGGAGGGCGCTGCAGTACGCTGACCCTTCACTGCGAAGCGACAGGTCGGTTGTGCTTCAAGCGGCTCGTGCACACGGCGGTGCACTGCAGTTCGCCGATCCTGTGTTCTGGGGTGACGAGGAGGTGGTCCTCGCAGCCGTGACAAGTTGGGGCTTTGCGCTGCGCTTCGCCCACGACACACTGTGGAACAAGCGTGAGGTGGTGCTGGCGGCTGTGCGACAGAACAGACACGCCCTGCAGTACGCCCCCACAGCGCTGCGCTGCGACAAGGAGGTGGTGCTTGCGGCTGTGCGTGCGGGCCCATACGCCTTCCGCTACGCGTGTGCCGTGCTGCGCCGCGACAGCGACGTTGTTGCTGCCGCCTTCCCTGAGCCGCACGAACACAACAGACGGAGCTGCATCAGAACAGGCGAGTCCAGCTTTGAGGCCCCCCGCCCCCAGGTTCCCTGCCCACCTGGTCGCACTCAAGTGCCTCACACCGGATCTCTCCCCACCCGGTGATCCACCTGACGGGTAAAAATACAGCAGCAGTCTCTTGAGTCTTCCTTTCAGATGATTTTGCATTGATCGATTCCACCTCAGTCCTCGGTCACTCGTCACGCGTTTTTTTTTAAGCACACTCGTGTGAGCGGAAAGCGCCCCACCACAGCTGCAACCAAACGTGCTCTATACACTAACCCCACCCTTCATCAGGCTCAGGGTGTGATCAGTTCAGGGTTTTGTGTGTAGAAGCGTCAACGCAACAAACTATCAAGCAGGCGAGAGAATCAAGAGGGGGGCAAGAGTGACAGAAGCGGACAGAGTACGCCGAGCTGCGTGGTTGTTCTGAAGAGAGAGGGACAGTAACTACGCCGTGCGTAACTACGGGCTGAGGGAGTACGCCGAGCTGCGCGTATTTTGAGGTCAGAGAGGGACAGTAACTACGCCGAGCTGCGTGTATCTTACAGAGAGGGGCAGTAACAACGCCGTGCTGCGTGTAACAAACAGAGAGGGACAGTAACTACGCCGAGCTGCGTGTATCTTACAGAGAGGGACAGTAACAACGCCGTGCTGCGTGTAACAAACAGAGAGGGACAGTAACTACGCCGAGCTGCGTGTATCTTACAGAGAGGGACAGTAACAACGCCGTGCTGCGTGTAACAAACAGAGAGGGACAGTAACTACGCCGAGCTGCGTAACAGAGAAGATGGCCACTCTGGATTGGGACACCCTGAAGGTTCCCGACCCCGCCCACCCAGACAACGAGCCAGCAGAGCGTCGCCCCGAGTGCATATTCGAAACCTGCAATACAACGCACACAGCCAGGACCGCATTCAGCTGCCACGACTGCGGTGGGACCACGGTCAGGACGTGCATGAGAGAGCACATCCCGGCGCACATCGTCCCCGAATGGCTCGAGGGCGCAGGGGACAGGGGCTGGGTGTGCCCCGAGTGCGCATGGGTCCGGCAGGCGGTCGACGAGGAGACCGCGGCGGACCTGGCAGCAGGGGCGGGCGAGCTAGGCGAGGACGGGGAGTACAGCGAGGCGGACAGCCAGAGTGGCACGGGCCTCCAGCACAGGGACGCACACCACCCCGCCGACTCGAACACCGATCTCCGCGTGGCGAACTCGCTGGAGTACCTGCTGAAGTTGACAGGCCGGCTGGAGAAGGAGCAGAAGGAGCTGAAGAAGACCGTGGAGACGCAGGCGAAGCAGATCGCCACTCTGCAGAAGGCGCTGCAGCGGACGGAGGCCGAGCTGCCCGCTGACTTCTCCGCCCACATCGTGTCGACCTGGGGATCGTCGATCGCCACTGCCCCCGGACGCAGGTTGGTGAAAGCTGAGGTATCCCGGGTTTTCCGACAGGCGGAGCTCAGCGATGCCCCGAGTTCACCGGACTGGCAACACCAGCTCATCCAGGCCTTCGACTCTCTGTTTCAGACAATGGGGCTGATCCGCGACGACGACGATCCGGACCGGTTTATCGAGGCCCTTCACAAGACAATCGTCGCTATGAACTCACACTTTCTCCTGAAGGGGCGAGCGGGCGCCCGCCTCTACCTGGCAAAGGCGAAGATTATGGACCCAGCGAAGTACGATGCGGTGGCACACGGGCGCCTACTCCGGGAGGGGCGGGCCACGCAGGACGACACGCAGGAGAGGCGGGCCGCGTTTCAGGAGCGGTTCCTGCAGGAGCGTAACACGCAGGACCGCCCCGCGCCCTACTCGGGAAAGGGCCACCACAAAGGACGGGGGGGGAAAGGCAAGCGACAGTGACTTCCCGACACCAGCAGGGGACGCCCGCGGGCCACGACCCTCCCCCCCGCCGCGGTGGTGTATGTGAAGGCAGTACCATCTGCCCCCCCGTCAACAAGAGGACGCCCCCGCAAGACCGAGACGAGCGTGACCCCGGAGGAAGCAACCACCATTCGCCAGGAACTACAGCACACCCTGTCCCAAGCCCTCGCACCCACATACTGGGGGGCCCTCCGCCGCACATACGACAGATACTCGCAGTTCCGGGAAGGGTGGATGAAAGCGGAGAGGCGGACACTGCCACACGACGAAGGGGCGGTGCTGTGGGTCACGAAGCAACGGAAGGACGGGCTATCAGTGCAGTCCGCCCTCCAGTACCTCAACAACCTTGCAGCAGCACTCAGACGCTTCGCAGCGTTCCCCCTCGACGGAAGACAAATTGTGGCGGACTACAGGCGGGCGCTGAAGCGGGGAGGAGCACTACGACCACAGAAGCAAGCAGAACCAGCAACAGCCCACAACATCCGGGAGGCGCTAGCGAAGGAGCCACGTCCCATCGTGAAACTGCTGCTCGGCATCATGTGGGGGGGTGCGGCAAGGGCTTCGGACGCACTGCGTTTGGATGTGAAGGACGTCACATCGGAAAAGCGCAGCGAGCCGATATACGTGCGCTGGACCCAGTCGAAGGCGGACCCTTTCCACATGGGTCACATCACAGGAATCTCCCTGCCGAAGGACCTACACCGTATCCTCCGACACCGCCTCCGCAGGGCGCGCAGTGCAGGAGAGACGAGACTGTTCCCGGCGGACGTCACCTACCGGACCGTGGTAAAAGCCGTCAAGCGGGCACGGAGGGGGCTCACGGCACACTCTCTGCGGAGGGGGGCACTCACACAGCTTGCGCGGAAGAACGTTCCACTGGAGGAGGTGCGCCTCCTCTCGAGACACGCGACGGTCGACGGTGTGATGCGTTACGTATCAGCGGCGGAAAACGCACACGCGCGCGAGACAGCACAGGTGTCGGCGAAGATCGAGTGGTGAAGAAAAAACGACAGCAAGGGGGGACTACGCGCACACAGCCAAAACCCCTGACAGCAACCCACTTCCCGGGGACCACGAGGCTGTTCGCAGCGCGCCGCTACTACGAAGATGCCACATCCGACGAAGCCACGTCCGACCCTCCACCCAGTGATGAGGAAGCGTGGAGCGAGGTGGATAGCGCAGAGTCGTACGGTCCGGGTGTCGAGGACCTCTACGGGGAGGACTTGGGTGTGTGCACGGGGGGGAAGGTGATACGGCCAGCCAACGCGAAGACGGAGCTGTCGGAGGAAGAGGACTACATCGCGGAGATCTGCACCTCGCGCCTCAATCTCAAGGAACTGCGACGGTTGGACAGCGAGGGTGAACTGACGGGGGTCTTGGACCTCATCACCAAGCCAGCCGCTTTCGCTGACGCACTGCTTCCCGAGGCCCGCCAAGAACTACGTAAAACGGGGAGGAAGGTATCACGCCACATGTTGCACCACCTGGACACCTTGGTTGAGTATGGCGTCCTGACGGAGGCGGATGCACACCCGTACCTCACGCTGCCAGCGTTCACCGTGTCCAAGAAGTCTGGGGGCCAACGTTTCATCGTCGACGCAAGGCGGCTAAATGCACTGATGACACGCCCACCGGACATGCGTTTGCAGGACATCACGGAGGTGACACAGCGAGTGGCCGCGGCGAGCTGGGTGGTGATGGCAGATGCACGCAGCTGGTTCTACCAGTTCCCCGTACACAAGGAGATCCAACGCTATTTCGAAGTGCGCCTAGGCGGGGAGAGAAAGACATTCGTGAAGACCTTCCTGACTGTCATGTGCATGGGGTGGTCACAAAAAAATCAGGCTCAGGGTGTGATCAGTTCAGGGTTTTGTGTGTAGAAGCGTCAACGCAACAAACAAAAGGAAATTCATCAGAGCGGTTGTAGCTGTGAAGTGATAGGGCGCTTTGTAAGTTCGGCGTAGCCAACTCAGGAAACTTTTCACCGTGCGGATCCTTGCGAACACTTCACACGCCCAGCAGGCTGGTGGGGTGTTCTGCGTTCGAAGAACACAAACTGTCGTTGCTACCTTCTCTCTTGAGATTCACTCGGTTGCATTAGTTTTTTTTTACGCACACTTGTGAGCAGAAAATGTCACTCCACCACAGCCAAACGTGCTCCGCACACCACTAGCCTCCCCCATCACAGGAGTTGAGGTTTTGTGTGTGGAAGCGTCAACGCATCACAAACAAAATACGAGTAAAGAGCGGCTGTACTGGAGTGACATTTTCTCGCTGGCGCTAGTGATATCGGCTGGCAGGAAAAACACACACAAAACCCCCCCCCCCCCGCGTGTCGAGTGACGTTACCTGTCTGAAGTACAGAAAATGTGTCGGGTTGGGTGGAGCCAGTGATCTCGCTGGGGGTCGGGCAAACCAACAAAGAGGTAGGGCACAGGGTTGGCCGAGCTCGCTCCGCAGGGAAAAACGTGCAGCCCAACCCCACCCCGATTTCCCGCGGTATGATGCAAACAGGGTCGAACGCACGGCCACAGAACGTTTTCCCCCAATTCGAGAGGCATCGGATGCTGCCGCCTTAGATCGTCCTGCTGGACCAAGAATCAGTAGTCAGGGGGTCTTGGATTGCCATTGAGTACTTGCAAAACTGCAATCCCGAGTAACTTTGCCAGCGCTGTGTTCAGGAACGGCAGCAAAGCTAACAGGCTACATGGGGGTCTGGGGGGCGGAGCCCCCCAGCCGCCGGAGGCCACGGTAGTGAACATCCTAAAATCTCTCGAAGGCTAATCGCCACACCGGTTGGTGCTGTTGCGCATTCCAGGCGGGGATGATCCTTCGTTTTTAACAACTCCACGTCTAAGGCACCCCTCTCCCCTACTCCCCTCCCCTATGGATACCTCTGGTACCCACCGCAGGCTTCGGCCTATCACAGCAGCCACCACCCAAGGGGTGACTGGCAAGTCGAAAACAGACAATTCCCTTTCATTCCCCAACACATGCAGCAACCACCCCCACCACCCCCCCATTTTTACAACGGAGTAAGTTATACCCCCAACACGAACCCCACTTTTTTCAGAACACCAACACAGTACCCACGCGGTACAGGGAACCGTGGAACGGCGGCTCCCCAGTACGGTGGCCACAAAGGGTACGGTGTACCGGGAGGTGTTCCTTTCAGGAGAGGATATACAGGTAAAGGTTCGTTTTTTGGAAAAGGCAAAGGTAAGGGTAAAGGCAAGAGTGGCAACATTGGAAGAAAAGGCGTGAAAGGCCAAGGGGGTGGAAAAGGGTGGGAAGGTCGGGGGCTGGGAGAGAGAAATGGCCCAGTTAAAGGTGTGTGGAAAGGCCAAGGAGGCAAGGGTAAAGGACGTGGACATGCAAATCAGAATAGTGTGCCCAGTACCTTCCCGATAACCCTTGCTGAACTTATACGTCAGAGTTTGAAACAACAGCCCCTCCCCCCTACAGCATTCCCGAATAAACCCCAAGCAAATGGCAGCGTGAAACCTCAGGTAACAATTCGCAAAGGCCAGGGAAAGGGGAGTGGGAAAGGGAAGGGTGGGAAGAATGGCAGAGGCGTACGGGAGGGCCCTGCCAACTTGTATGAGCTGTTGAGCAAGGGTGGAGCAGGACGAGGTAGGAAGGGCAGGCCTAAGACAGCGGAGCAACAGAAAAAGGAACTTGCTAAAGAAGCAAAGCGAGGTCCTTTCCCAGAGCTCCGTAAGTCGCCCTGGGTCCGCCCCTTCTCATCGGACTTGCGCCAGCCCAAACGGAACGCCATCTCTTGGGATGCATGGGAGGAGGAATGTGCTGGGGTAGCCCAAGAGTTTTGTGATAAACACGGGGATCGACTCATTAGAGGTTACAAGCACCAGAAAGTGGAAGGTGATGGGATCCAACATTTTCTGGAGCTTAACGAAAACCGCGAGGCGGAAGGTGTCGTGTACGTTGTGTGTGACCAGCAGGGGAATCCCGTTTACGTCGGCCAGACAAGTGGGACCCTAAGGAATAGGATGCAACAACACTGGAAAGGCAAGAGTGGTTTGAATGGAATACCTTTTGCAACGAGACTCCTCCGCACAAAACACCCGCATTATGGCTTTGTCTTGCAGAAGATCCAGGGGTACACGGGTGGGAACCTTGAATCCTTCCGGCGGCAGTCAAACGCTGTTGAAAACTTTTGGATGTCCCACCTGAGGACCCCGGACAACGCATGTTCCGCTTACCATCAAACAAAACGTAAAAGTGAGCCGGTGAACGGGAGACACATCAGCCCACATAAGCGGAGCACGAGACCGGCAAAGGAATGGGTGGAATATGTGAGAGAAGGACAGAAGGATAGCGAGAATGATAAGGTGCACATTGTGTTGGATGCAGGAAAGTACCACAAGATCCGTCAGCAACTGAGTCATCTCCTCAGCCTTCCGGTGGAGGAGATCAAACAGTATAACATGGACGAGTGGGAAATCAACAGAGTCAAACGTCTACTCGCGTGGCTGACACAGCACGTAAAGAGGGAGACTCTGCCAAAAAATGTGAAATGCTTGGAGGAACGTTTGCAGGAAAGATTGAAGGCTAAGAAGAAGGAAAAGCCTAAATCTAAAAAGGAATTCCTCAGCGTCAAGTTTTCTCACCCTGCGATGGATGGCCTGAAGCTCCAGCGTCTCCTGAGGGATGAGAAAGTGGTGCAGGCTTGCCCGGATAAGGATCGGCTGGCAAATACGATGGTGTCCCTGAGCCAGGGCCCGCCGCTGTATTGTCTCATCCAAAACTGTACGAAAGAGAGTTTAGGATTGGCAGCGGAGGGGGTGCTTCCTGAGCATGAGAACTGTCCGTGTCAGAAGTACAGATCCCCGGACCAGCCACACACAGGGCATTTGTTCACTGTGGCCCAAACAATGTCGGGGATTTCCGAGGGCTTTAGGGAGTTGTTGAACAAGGGAAGGAAATATCGTCTGTCTGGTGACTTGCAACAGGGGTGCGAAAAGGCAAGCGAGGTTCTTTCGGATTTTGTGGAAACCTTTGGGGAGAAGGAGGAAACAGCGGAATTCCGTAAGGTCTTGCTGACAGCGTTGCGAAACGAGTTTGCAGCGCTACCACCTGTTGAGGGGGCCGACCGTATAGATACGGCCGAGCTTAAAAAAGTCCAGGAGGATGTTGTGTTGTGTAGTGTAGACAAGTCGTCCCATGACTTTGGGGCGATCTGTAAACACTTTTACAGACATTGGCTACGGGAACAGCTCAGCGCAACAACAGGGACTTTCGAAACGGCAAAGGAAACGGAGAAGCAAATTCTCAACCGCTTGCAGAGAGAGTGTGATGAACGCCAGCTGCAAATTGGAGATTGTTTCCCGTATTTGTATGGGTCTCTGAAGATCCATAAGCCGGTGGAAAAAGGCCCCACGCTGAGGGGAATTGCTGGTTTAAGTGGAGATAACAGAGATGAGACGGAAGGGGAGAAAATGGAGAGAAAAAAGAAACAGAAAGAGAGTAAGGTGAATCAGCCAACTGTGGGTATTGCAACAGGCATACACACAGAATTGTCAGGGCTGCTAAAGATGGTCATCCGCACGTTGAGTGATGAGGATGAAACACACAGGAGGAAATGTGGTGTCAAACGGTTTTTTGTTGTGGAGAGTTACGATGAGGTGGCGAAGTACATGAAAATGAACTACGACACCGTAAAAAAAGCCACGCCAAAAGCGCCCTATCACTTCACAGCTACAACCGCTCTGATGAATTTCCTTTTGTTTGTTGCGTTGACGCTTCTACACACAAAACCCTGAACTGATCACACCCTGAGCCTGATGAAGGGTGGGGTTAGTGTATAGAGCACGTTTGGTTGCAGCTGTGGTGGGGCGCTTTCCGCTCACACGAGTGTGCTTAAAAAGCGCCCTATCACTTCACAGCTACAACCGCTCTGATGAATTTCCTTTTGTTTGTTGCGTTGACGCTTCTACACCAGGACCCTCATCCGGAGGGACGTGTCCGTCTCGTTCTCAACGAGGCGGGCGCGCTGGTAAAAGTGTAGGTGGCATCGACACTGGTGGCAACTCCACGGGGTGTGTGGCCTGCGTCCCTCGCGTGTACGCGTCTGCGCGTTGGTCGTGGGTCGCAACCCAGTGTGGAATAAGTCGTATCTGCTGGCGGCGCGCTGTTGTGTATATCTCCTGCAGCAGGAGGTTGCCTCGGTAGTTGGCGCAGTGGCCCTTCCGGAGCGCGAACACCAGGCCGAGGTTGTCTATGTGGCAGGTTACGCTTGCCTCCCTCACACGCTGCATCATGCGCACCCCCTGCCACACTGCATACGCTTCCTTCAGGAAGATGTTCGTGTCCGCGTCGCTCCCTTCGAACGCCCCTTGGGACACTGACTCCCCTCCCGGCAGCACGAGCACCGCCGCCCACGCCGTGGATGACGCGTCTGTCCAGAGCTCAATGGTCGGTGGCGGGTTCTGCGGCGTATACCACTCGTTGTCCTCGATGAGGCGTGCCCGCGCCACTGTCTCCGCCTGCACCGACGGAGGTACTGCGACCCTGGAGTCCCATCGGGCGTTGTTTGAGTGCGTCTGCTTCGCGATGCGCCGCACGAAGGACAACACGGCTGGCATGTAACACATCGGTGTCCGCATCACATACGACTGCCAGACGAAAGACCCGAATACTCTGAACGCCCTGCGTGGTGTCGTGTGGCCGTTGACGACTTCCTTGTACTCTTCCCGTCCGAGGACTTTTTGCACCCAGGCTGTGTCCATGTGGAAACGGTGTCGCGTCAGGTCGAAGTGGATCCCGAACACTGTGAAGTCCTGCAGCGGCACGCCGTGTTGTGTGTCGTCGAAGTTCAGGGCGGCCCCCACCTTCTCGCAGCGGCTGATGAAGTCGGCGTACCTCGCCTGTGCCTCTGGTAGGGAGTCTCCGACAGCGATGAAGTTGTCAATCCAGACTATTCCGTGCTCTGGCGGGAGCAGCACGCGTGCGCTGCGGTTCGCGATTGCCGGGGAATGTGACCACCCCATGCACATGACAGTCAGGAAGGTCTTCACGAATGTCTTTCTCTCCCCGCCTAGGCGCACTTCGAAATAGCGTTGGATCTCCTTGTGTACGGGGAACTGGTAGAACCAGCTACGTGCATCTGCCATCACCACCCAGCTCGCCGCGGCCACTCGCTGTGTCACCTCCGTGATGTCCTGCAAACGCATGTCCGGTGGGCGTGTCATCAGTGCATTTAGCCGCCTTGCGTCGACGATGAAACGTTGGCCCCCAGACTTCTTGGACACGGTGAACGCTGGCAGCGTGAGGTACGGGTGTGCATCCGCCTCCGTCAGGACGCCATACTCAACCAAGGTGTCCAGGTGGTGCAACATGTGGCGTGATACCTTCCTCCCCGTTTTACGTAGTTCTTGGCGGGCCTCGGGAAGCAGTGCGTCAGCGAAAGCGGCTGGCTTGGTGATGAGGTCCAAGACCCCCGTCAGTTCACCCTCGCTGTCCAACCGTCGCAGTTCCTTGAGATTGAGGCGCGAGGTGCAGATCTCCGCGATGTAGTCCTCTTCCTCCGACAGCTCCGTCTTCGCGTTGGCTGGCCGTATCACCTTCCCCCCCGTGCACACACCCAAGTCCTCCCCGTAGAGGTCCTCGACACCCGGACCGTACGACTCTGCGCTATCCACCTCGCTCCACGCTTCCTCATCACTGGGTGGTGGGTCGGACGCGGCTTCGTCGGGTGTGGCATCTTCGTAGTAGCGGCGCGCTGCGAACAGCCTCGTGGTCCCCGGGAAGTGGGTTGCTGTCAGGGGTTTTGGCTGTGTGCGCGTCGTCCCCCCTTGCTGTCGTTTTTTCTTCACCACTCGATCTTCGCCGACACCTGTGCTGTCTCGCGCGCGTGTGCGTTTTCCGCCGCTGATACGTAACGCATCACACCGTCGACCGTCGCGTGTCTCGAGAGGAGGCGCACCTCCTCCAGTGGAACGTTCTTTCGCGCAAGCTGTGTGAGTGCCCCCCTCCGCAGAGAGTGTGCCGTGAGCCCCCTCCGTGCCCGCTTGACGGCTTTTACCACGGTCCGGTAGGTGACGTCCGCCGGGAACAGTCTCGTCTCTCCTGCACTGCGCGCCCTGCGGAGGCGGTGTCGGAGGATACGGTGTAGGTCCTTCGGCAGGGAGATCCCTGTGATGTGACCCATGTGGAAGGGGTCCGCCTTCGACTGGGTCCAGCGCACGTATATCGGCTCGCTGCGCTTTTCCGATGTGACGTCCTTCACATACAAGCGCAGTGCGTCCGAGGCCCTTGCCGCACCCCCCCACATGATGCCGAGCAGCAGTTTCACGAGGGGACGTGGCTCCTTCGCTAGCGCCTCCCGGATGTTGTGGGCTGTTGCTGGTTCTGCTTGCTTCAGTGGTCGTAGTGCTCCTCCCCGTTTCAGCGCCCGCCTGTAGTCCGCCACAATTTGTTTTCCGTCGAGGGGGAACGCTGCGAAGCGTCTGAGTGCTGCTGCAAGGTTGTTGAGGTACTGGAGGGCGGACTGCACTGATAGCCCGTCCTTCCGTTGCTTCGTGACCCACAGCACCGCCCCTTCGTCGTGTGGCAGTGTTCGCCTCTCCGCTTTCATCCACCCTTCCCGGAACTGCGAGTACCTGTCGTATGTGCGGCGGAGGGCCCCCCAGTATGTGGGTGCGAGGGCTTGGGCCAGGGTGTGTTGCAGTTCCTGGCGAATGGTGGTTGCTTCCTCCGGGGTCACGCTCGTCTCGGTCTTGCGGGGGCGTCCTCTTGTTGACGGGGGGGCAGATGGTACTGCCTTCACATACACTACCGCGGCGGGGGGGAGGGTCGTGGCCCGCGGGCGTCCCCTGCTGGTGTCGGGGAGTCACTGTCGCTTGCCTTTCCCCCCCCGTCCTTTGTGATGGCCCTTTCCCGAGTAGGGCGCGGGGCGGTCCTGCGTGTTACGCTCCTGCAGGAACCGCTCCTGAAACGCGGCCCGCCTCTCCTGTGTGTCGTCCTGCGTGGCCCGCCCCTCCCGGAGTAGGCGCCCGTGTGTCACCGCATCGTACTTCGCTGGGTCCATAATCTTCGCCTTTGCCAGGTAGAGGCGGGCGCCCGCTCGCCCCTTCAGGAGAAAGTGCGAGTTCATAACGACGATTGTCTTGTGGAGGGCCTCGGTAAAGCGATCCGGATCATCGTCGTCGCGGATCAGTCCCATTGTCTGAAACAGAGAGTCGAAGGCCTGGATGAGCTGGTGTTGCCAGTCTGGTGAGCTCGGGGCATCGCTGAGCTCCGCCTGTCGGAAAACCCGGGATACCTCAGCTTTCACCAACCTGCGTCCGGGGACAGTGGCGATCGACGATCCCCAGGTCGACACGATGTGGGCGGAGAAATCGGCAGGCAGCTCGGCCTCCGTCCGCTGCAGCGCCTTCTGCAGGGTGGCGATCTGCTTCGCCTGCGTCTCCACGGTCTTCTTCAGCTCCTTCTGTTCCTTCTCCAGCCGGCCTGTCAATTTCAGCAGGTACTCCAGCGAGTTCGCCACGCGGAGATCGGTGTTCGAGTCGGCGGGGTGGTGTGCGTCCCTGTGCTGGAGGCCCGTGCCACTCTGGCTGTCCGCCTCGCTGTACTCCCCGTCCTCGCCTAGCTCGCCCGTCGCTGCTGCCAGGTCCGCCGCGGTCTCCTCGTCGACTGCCTGCCGGACCCATGCGCACTCGGGGCACACCCAGCCCCTGTCCCCTGCGCCCTCGAGCCATTCGGGGACGACGTGCGCCGGGATGTGCTCTCTCAAGCACGTCCTGACCGTGGTCCCACCGCAGTCGTGGCAGCTGAATGCGGTCCTGGCTGTGTGTGTAGTATTGCACGTTTCGAATATGCACTCGGGGCGACGCTCTGCTGGCTCGTTGTCGGGGTGGGCGGGGTCGGGAACCTTCAGGGTGTCCCAATCCAGAGTGGCCATCTTCTCTGTTACGCAGCTCGGCGTAGTTACTGTTCCTCTCCTATTCACGCAGCTCGGCGTAGTTTCTGTTCCTCTCCTATTCACGCAGCTCGGCGTAGTTTCTGTTCCTCTCCTATTCACGCAGCTCGGCGTAGTTTCTGTTTCTCTCCTATACACGCAGCTCGGCGTACTCCCTCAGCCCGTTCTGTTCCTCTCCTATACACGCAGCTCGGCGTACTCCCTCAGCCCGTTCTGTTCCTCTCCTATACACGCAGCTCGGCGTACTCTGTCCGCTTCTGTCACTCTTGCTCCCCTCTTGATTCTCTCGCCTGCTTGATAGTTTGTTGCGTTGACGCTTCTACACACAAAACCCTGAACTGATCACACCCTGAGCCTGATGAAGGGTGGGGTTAGTGTATAGAGCACGTTTGGTTGCAGCTGTGGTGGGGCGCTTTCCGCTCACACGAGTGTGCTTAAAAAACAAAAGACTTTACCTCTATGTACACGTCTTTGGATCAAGAGGCGGTAATTGAGGGTGTCTCCTGGTGTGTGGAACAGGCGTTTGCGGCGAAGGGTGGCAGGTTTTTGGCGCGAGAGACGAAGGCCAAAAAAAGAAAGAAAAAGGCCTTCCGCTGGAAGGAAGGGCGGGGGGATGATAGAACACTTGCGTACAACAGTGATGAAGTCAAAGAGTTAGTGAGACTAGCTGTGACCAACAGCTTCATCAAAAATGGCGAGTTCGTCCTCCACCAGAAGAAGGGCATCCCGACCGGTGGAAATGCCAGCCCGGACCTGGCAAACCTTTTTTGCGCAAGTAAGGAAATGCGCTATATCGATAAGCTTCCCATTAAAAAGCAAAAGGAGTATAATGGGTTCTTCAGATTTATTGATGACGTTTTTACCCTTGGAGCGGACATCCCTGACAAGGTCTACGGGATGACCTCTGAGGACACAACAAGGCAGAAAGACGATTGTGTGTTTCTGGGGGGTAGGAACCGTTGGCAGAGATACGCCGATGACCCCGAAGACACGAAGACACGTGTCCGTATGTCAGTATTCAATAAAGAGAGTGACTGGGTAACCTATACACCCAATAAATATACTTGTCGAACAAGTGCAGCACCAGAAAGCCAAGGAAGGGGTATTTTGGTGTCACAGTTGATACGGTCTGCGGGTATGTGCAACAACCTGGATGATTTCAAGGTTGAAGCAGAGCTGATTTTGCGGCGCCTCCTCGGACGGGGATGGAAGCCGTACGAATTGCGTAGTGCTTGGTACAGAACTACACGAAGGTTGTTTTGTGTGGCTCCATCTGCAATGGCAAAAATGGAGCGCCTGTTTGATACTGCTGTGGACAGACACTATCGCAAACACCCTCTCCCCAAGCTACGGGAGTATGTGTGGGCAAAACCAACCCGAGACATGCCATTGAGAGGAAAGTGTGTGGATATCAGCCCTTCGGACACCCACACAGACCCCGCACCGCAAGGGGCGGATGTGAAGCCTACTGGAAGTGCGAACCAACGCAAGAGTGAAAGTGATTCTTTTGTCCCTCTCTTCTCTACCTCCTCCCCTTCCGTACCGTTGTCTTCCTCTTCCTCTTCCTCCTCTCCTCCCCTCTCTCCACCCGTCCCCTCACAACAGCCTCCAGTTTTGGGGAAGAGCACGATAAGTATGAAGGTACTGCACAGCAATACGTTGTCGTGGGGTGTTGTCAATGAGGGAAATACTTGCTACCTGGGAGCACTGTACCAGATGCTCGCACACTCGGTACTTCCAGCTACCCTAGGCAGTGCATGCAAGTTTGTTTCAAACGGACTCGGCCTAACCCCCATACTCATGGGATTGTACTCCATGTACACCAGGAGTCGCACAGATCATTCAGTGTCCGTGTTGCAAACAGCCATCCACAGTATGTTCCAGACAAGGGAGCAGCATTGCGCGGATGAAGCGTATTGTCTGGGGGTTGTCCCAACACTGGAAGCAGAATGGAGAATGCTGAATGAACACCTCAGGACGATGGACCAACCGACAGTACAGTCATGGATCCCTGAAGTGAGGACATTCACAAGCATGGCATGCCAAAATTGCAAGAAGGTCACGGGGAGGGAGGAACAGTTGTCCCTACTGTCAGTCCCACTCAACAACCCCGGGAAAACAGGTGTGACTTTGGCCGACAGAATTTGCGAAAGCCTGATGCCTGAAGAAGTGCTTAATTACGAGTGCGAAATGTGTGCCCCAAACAAACAACGGGCGACAAAGTCGGTGCAAATCACATCTCTCCCGACACACTTGTTTATACGACTCTGGCGCTTCAAAACACTCAGAGTTGGCAACGGTGTCATGTATGAGCGCAAGACTCGAGCGATCAACATTGACACGGACTTGCTGATGTCGAGTGGAAATAACGGAGGGAAGCCTTCCTTTACAAGGTACCGCCTCACGGGTGCAGTCCTGCACAGAGGAAATACCCCGCACGGAGGCCATTACCGTTTTATCAGCTGTGGCACGGATGCCATGGCCTTGTTTGACGACAACACCGTGACTGTGGCCAACACAGCTGAGGAAATGGATGCCTTCAGGGGTTTCCTTGAGAAGGAGTCGACCATCCTCGTGTATTGTGATAAGGATGCCCCTCAGGAGGAGAAGGTTAGCATGCCCAACTCGCCAGAAGTATATGTATCTCCCACACAACAACCTGGGCTCACGGGAAACACGGAAGACATAATGCAAAAGCTGCAGGATGCCACCGTCCCCAAGAGTGCCATTGTTTTGAATGAACCACAGGAACCACCCCAGCAGCGCGGGGAGGAATACCTGACTTTGGAACGCAGGACTTTGGAAATGGAGGAAAGTGCAGAGCGGGCGCATGCTGTGGAAGAAGAAGCCCTAGCACGTTTTGCTTTGTGTAGTGAAATCACGGAAGTCCTTGATAGGTATCGGACCGAGGAGCAAACGAAGACGCTCGTCAGTCTATGCCGGAAGGAACTCCAAGAGGCGATAGAGGTGCGAGAGGCAGAGCAAAAAAGAGCAGCAGAGGATCATGAGAGGTCAGTCGTGGAGAAGGAGAAAGCTTTGGCAAAGGCAGAGAGTGAGATAAAGAGGGTGAATGAGGAGAAGGAAAAGGTGGCGAACGAGGCACAGGCCAAAGCGGACCGTTTGAATCAACAACGACAGGAGATGGCCGTGTTAAAGGGACAGCTCCATAAGCAAGACTCTGCGTTGGCTTTTATGAAAGAGCTTGGTGTTGAAAGAGAGGCGGAGGTAGAAGCGTTGAGGGCACAGGCGACCCACGAAAAAGCGGTCCTCACCCAGGAACTGCAACGTGTGGAGTCCAAGGCCCGCAGCTACTCGTCTCAGGGAGAATCCCAACAGCGCTTACTTGAACAGACAGAGAATGCTTTGAAAGGTACACAGCAAGATAAGATGCTTTTGGAATTTCACGTGTCGGCGAGCATGCAAAATGAGAAGGCACTCCGTGACCAACTGGGGATGCAGGAGCAACATATGCAGATCCAGGAGGGCCTACACGAACAACAGAATCAGGATAAGGCCATGTTGGTTAAGCAGGTGCAGCACCAGCTGCGCCAAGGCATGACCATGGCGAAAGAAATGGCGCGGCAGAAGGATTTCATCGTGCAACAAAACAACTTGGTATTGTCCCTGCAGTCAGCGTTGGAGGTGTCTGAGAACAAGCAGCTGCAAATACAGTCGCAGGACGCCCCAGCACGGGTGCAAGGGACGGACCAACCCCGTTTGTTGCAACCGAAGCCTGAGCAAGGGCAATTAGTTGTTCATACGGCCCAGAAGAAGAGGGACCGAGATGAAGTGAGTGGCAGTGACGAAACGAGTGAAGAGTCGAAGGACCTGTTTGAAAGCCAACCGCAACTTGATACAGTGGCTGCGACTTCTTCAGCCCTTGTAGTCATTCTCCCGGAGGATCGGGTGACGCCAAAGCCCAAGGGGCCGCAATCAAAGAGGCAGCGTGCAGAACCTGCCTCGGTAGTGAGCGGCTCTCAGATACAGGCGTCAGCCACGGAACCTGCTGTGGAACTTCCCTTGTTGTTGGGTGCCCCTCCGGCACAGATATCGCCCTCGGTGCCTGCCTCCCCTGATATTTTTCTGTCTCAGACGGGTGGTGAAGGGGTGGATGGTGAGCGGGAGACGGGGCCACCAGGGAAATCAGAGACGGACAGAACGGAGGTCTCACAATCGCAGTCAGGGGAGCCTGGTAATGGAACAGAACCAGAGCCTGACGGAACCACTTGACTATATGCCAAGTGAGTGCCGCGTGGGGTGAGCTACGACCACGTGATGATGAAGGCTTGAACAAGAGATGAAGCGTTTAGTGTATACGAATGTGTGAGGTGAGTGTGTATGCTGACGGACGTGACGGAACGTGATGAATATTTTGTTTTCTAAAACGAATTTCCCCCCCCCCCCCCCTCCCCCCGGAACCTGAGAATGTGACCGCCTACCCAATGGTGTTTACACAAAGGAGTTCAGCGTGTTAAACCCCATTCTCTGTTCCCAAGGCAGAGCGGCGATGTGTACCCAGAGTGTACGTACGTGCACATGGCTCTGCAGATACGCTGAGTGGTGAGGGGCATGCCTGTTTTCCCTTTTGTTTCCATTATCTTGTCTTCAGAACGAACACACGAATGAAACAAAAACCATAACAGAACGCCCCCACCCCTGATGTATGTTTTTTCTCAACCATTTCCCCCCCCCCCTCCCCCAACCCCCGTTTTTGCTATGTCTTTTGATATGGTTCTTTCCCCCTTTTTCCCCCCCCCCCACCCGACAAGCGAATCAGCAGTGTGTATCTGTACACAGAAATAAACCAATAACATGACAGTAGAGACTTCATGCTTGCAGCCGTACGCAAGTGCGGGTGTGCTCTCCGCTACGCCAGTGCTTCACTGTGCCGTGACAAGGAGCTTCAACTGGCGGCCGTCTTGCAGGACGGGAGGGCGCTGCAGTACGCTGACCCTTCACTGCGAAGCGACAGGTCGGTTGTGCTTCAAGCGGCTCGTGCACACGGCGGTGCACTGCAGTTCGCCGATCCTGTGTTCTGGGGTGACGAGGAGGTGGTCCTCGCAGCCGTGACAAGTTGGGGCTTTGCGCTGCGCTTCGCCCACGACACACTGTGGAACAAGCGTGAGGTGGTGCTGGCGGCTGTGCGACAGAACAGACACGCCCTGCAGTACGCCCCCACAGCGCTGCGCTGCGACAAGGAGGTGGTGCTTGCGGCTGTGCGTGCGGGCCCATACGCCTTCCGCTACGCGTGTGCCGTGCTGCGCCGCGACAGCGACGTTGTTGCTGCCGCCTTCCCTGAGCCGCACGAACACAACAGACGGAGCTGCATCAGAACAGGCGAGTCCAGCTTTGAGGCCCCCCGCCCCCAGGTTCCCTGCCCACCTGGTCGCACTCAAGTGCCTCACACCGGATCTCTCCCCACCCGGTGATCCACCTGACGGGTAAAAATACAGCAGCAGTCTCTTGAGTCTTCCTTTCAGATGAGTTTGCATTGATCGCTTCCACCTCAGTCCTCGGTCACTCGTCACGCGTTTTTTTTGTAAGTTCGGCGTAGCCAACTCAGGAAACTTTTCACCGTGCGGATCCTTGCGAACACTTCACACGCCCAGCAGGCTGGTGGGGTGTTCTGCGTTCGAAGAACACAAACTGTCGTTGCTACCTTCTCTCTTGAGATTCACTCGGTTGCATTAGTTTTTTTTTACGCACACTTGTGAGCAGAAAATGTCACTCCACCACAGCCAAACGTGCTCCGCACACCACTAGCCTCCCCCATCACAGGAGTTGAGGTTTTGTGTGTGGAAGCGTCAACGCATCACAAACAAAATACGAGTAAAGAGCGGCTGTACTGGAGTGACATTTTCTCGCTGGCGCTAGTGATATCGGCTGGCAGGAAAAACACACACAAAACCCCCCCCCCCCCCGCGTGTCGAGTGACGTTACCTGTCTGAAGTACAGAAAATGTGTCGGGTTGGGTGGAGCCAGTGATCTCGCTGGGGGTCGGGCAAACCAACAAAGAGGTAGGGCACAGGGTTGGCCGAGCTCGCTCCGCAGGGAAAAACGTGCAGCCCAACCCCACCCCGATTTCCCGCGGTATGATGCAAACAGGGTCGAACGCACGGCCACAGAACGTTTTCCCCCAATTCGAGAGGCATCGGATGCTGCCGCCTTAGATCGTCCTGCTGGACCAAGAATCAGTAGTCAGGGGGTCTTGGATTGCCATTGAGTACTTGCAAAACTGCAATCCCGAGTAACTTTGCCAGCGCTGTGTTCAGGAACGGCAGCAAAGCTAACAGGCTACATGGGGGTCTGGGGGGCGGAGCCCCCCAGCCGCCGGAGGCCACGGTAGTGAACATCCTAAAATCTCTCGAAGGCTAATCGCCACACCGGTTGGTGCTGTTGCGCATTCCAGGCGGGGATGATCCTTCGCTTGGCCTGAGTTTGTGCGTCACATATATCACACACTGCGTATGCAGGAGGTGCCGAGGAGCTACACGCGGCGACTCTCACGCAACAAACACATAACAAAACAAGTTGTCTCTTCTCGCTGTCGATACTGCGGCTGGGTCTGTTGCTCGTGGAGGCTTCTATTAGTGTCACGTCAGGCACGACATGTTCACGTGTATTCAGGGCCTAATCTAAGGGGGGTCGGGGGGGGTCAAAGACCCCCCCCGCAGTTTGGGCCCCCCCGGGGGGGGTCCCCCGGGGGGTCACTTTTAGCGGGGGCGGGGGGGGATTTCCCTGGGGACCAGTAGGAATGGGGTCTCCTGGCTGGGGAGCATGTTCAGCCCGGTGCAGAGCCGCCTTGAGTCTAAGAGCTGTCTGTCAAGTTCGTGCAGCAAGTCGTTGACACGTGCAAGGAACAGATGCTCACTACCGTGGCCTCCGGCGGCTGGGGGGCTCCGCCCCCCAGACCCCCCCTGTAGCGTGTGCCTGTCTCGCAAGTCCTTGAGCGTATGCGAGTGGCCATCTCCGCGTAGTCTCGGGCGCGCGAAGCGCGCCCGAGAAATTTGCACCTGGGGTGAAAAAAAATTTGGGCCCACAAAAGTGCGAGACCCCCCCCGAGTCCCAAAATCCAGAATCCTAGATTAAACCCTGCGTGTATTTTCAAAAAACATCGCTCAGAGGATTTGACGGACGACGCAATTCCCAGGGCCAGAGGCATGAGAAGTGTCCCTAGATTTGTCGCCTCCACTGCGAGGGATTAAACACACACACTCTGGGTGGGCTAGGACCCGTGCAGTGTGTATCTGTACACAGAAATAAACCAATACCATGACAGTAGAGGACCCGTGCAGGGTTACAGACTTCGCGGCAAATAAGTCGGTGTTAAAGCGGTATCGTTTGAATTAAGTCGTTTATTTTATGTCGGGCCGCCAAAATCCACCGGACCTTGCATTTTTTCGATTTATTTATTTATTTTTTCCCGGCGCCGCAGGCCGGGAAAAAATGGAGGTAGGTGGGCTTGCTCTGAGGATGTACCATACCAAAAGGTGTCCCTGCCATGATCATGCCGTTGTCTAGTTAGAGGCAGTTGATGGCAAGGTATTTGTCCCGACACTGGTCGAGGGAAGGGATTCATAGAACCCATTCCCTTCCCATTGTCTGTGAGAGTGGCGTCTGGGACTGGCGTATGGTCGCTTGTCTCACATCAGTTGATACTCCGGTCACTGATACCCATTCTCTGCCTCTCTGCCCACGAGGTGATCAAATACCCACGAGGTGATCAAGATGTGGACCCAGTCCTGTTCACCGAGGGCAGAGGTGGTACTGCCCTCGGTGAACAGAACCCCACGGCAAGGGCCCGACATGTAAGGAATATACGAGGTTCGCCCGTTCGACAGACACGCCCGTTGTTTTGTGTCAGTCGATGGGCACCGGGAGGTGTGCAACATGTAGCATATTGTGCGAGCGTAGCGAGCCACGGTAGCGCTTAGCGATTTTTGGCGGGTTCAATTCGATACCGTTTTAAATAAGTCGTTTTCTTTAAGTCGGCGCGGCTGAAACCGTCTTAAATAAAAACGACTTATTAAACGACGTTCTTACTGTAACCCACCTATAACGTGATTAACACACACACTCTCTCTCTCTTTCATTCCCTTCTTCTGCCTCCCCTTGAAGCATGCCGTGCGGGTCATTCCCCGATCGTTTATATTCGACCAAACGGGTTTGAGCCCCGACGACCGCGTATCGAATTGCCTCATCGCCACACTATCGCACATTGTCCTTCACACTTTCTGAAGGTGTTCAGCTCGTTCGCCACACCGCACCACCGCAGTTGTTGCACCGCCCTGTGATTTGCCACACCGCACCACCAGACACACAGGCAAGACCAAATCATGTCTGCTGAAGCAATGGAGGTGTTCCTGAATGACAGGCTGACTGGGGAGCAGCATGCGGTGCACGTGAAGGAGGGCGACACGCCGGTTCATCTCAAGGCAAACGCACTCGACGTGGTGCTCGGGTCGCCTGCTGACGCGCTTCTCGAAGACGTGGAGCTGTCGGTGGATGGGGAGGCGCTCCACGACAGCACGCCTCTGTGCGGTGCCGCAGGTGTGTCGCAGGGGTGCTGCATCGACGTGGCGCTGTCGGGTGCTCGCTTCGTTCACGTGTTCGAGAAGCAAAGGCGTGACGTTGACATCACCTCCATACCTGCCTGGGCACGGCGTCTGCGTGATGTGGCGCTTGCGGTGGTGCGGTGTGACGGGATGGCGTTGCAGCACCTCGATGAGTCCTTCTGCAGTGACAGACACATCGTCACCGCAGCGGTGCGCACTCACGGTGACGCACTTCAACACGCTTCCGAAGACCTGCGTGCGGATGAGGATCTGGTGCTGTCGGTGGCACGGATACACCCGGATGACCGCATGACCTGCTACTCGATGAAACCCTCCAACGTCCTGATGCATGCATCACCTGCACTGCTCAGCAACAAGCCCTTCGTCCTCACTCTTGTGCAGCGCTTCGGATTTCCTGTCCTCAAGCATGTCGATGCAGCGCTGCAGGCCGACAGGGAGGTGGTCATGGCAGCAGTCCAATTAGACCCTGGCGCACTCGAGTACGCCTGTGAATCCCTCCGCAACGACAGGCAGGTGGTCATGGTGTCATGCTGTGACTTTAGGCAACCAAGTGCTGCACTGCGCAACGACAAGGAGTTTGTTCTCCGTGCCCTACGTATGGGCATGCTCATTGTAGATTGTGCTTCGGAAGCACTGCGTGCCGACAGGGAGGTGATGCTGGCTGCCGTGTGTAGCTGGGGACCCAACTTCAGAAGGGCATCTTCAGCACTGCGTCACGACAACGAGTTCCAACGCGAGGCAGTGCTGTGGGGCATTGGAGTATGTCCCCAAGCCGGTGGAGCCGTTCGCAGCGCACTTCACCAAGACCGAAACCTTGTGCTTGCAGCAGTCGAGGGGTGATGGGTCGTCAGGGTAGCGGACCTGGCGACTACGGCTGGCACCTCCACGTGGTGAACCCTGGGGGCCTTTGCGAACAGACCGTTGAGGTAATGATGCGTCACATATGTCGCACGCTTTGCTTAAGGTAGCGCAGTAGCGCATTGCGTGGTCGGGGGCCGGACGTATCCCTCTGGAGAACCGGTGTTTCGCTTAGGCCGCTAAGACCAGCCAGGCTGCACACGGCGCTTAATGAAGCGCGCCGCGTGGCCAGAAGTAACTGTGGGCGGCAACCGTGTTACGTGTTTTTCACCGGGGCGCGTGGGACAAGTTTACCGCACACGCGCACGTGGGACAAGTTTAACGCACACGTGGCTCCCGCGGCTTTGTCTTCCTTTCGCCTCTCTACTTTTAGTTCTTTTTAACACGATCTTCTGTCCGTACCTGTTGTCGGCAAGCCGACCGCGACCAGGAACGCCTCTGCAATCACTGTGGTGGTGAGTGTCCGTTGGCCTGTTCAACCAGCCGTTGCTACGCCTTCTCCTTTTTACGCCCACTGGGTTGGAGTTGAACCGCGCAATCGTTCATCCGACCGCAGCTTTATGCGACCGGCGCGGTGGAAACAAACGAGTGCATTAATCGTATTTTGTTGCACATTGCTTCCTTCCTTTCTACCTTTTAGCCTTTTCCCGCCAGCCCACAGAGATAGGAGCACGCTCTCCCTTTTTATTGCTGTTCTTGCTGTTTGCTTTTAGCTGGGTCCGCCCCGGCGAAGACCGGCGTCTTCTGGCCGTCTGGGGGTCTGGCAATTGCGCCGGGCTCCCTGGATCCTCTGGATGAGTCAGTCTCAAAACAAAACATAATGTGCTTGCAGCAGTCGAGACCGGCCCCCGGGCACTTGAATACGCCCACCCTTCCCTGCAGGGCGACAGGGAGGTGGTGCTCGCTGCGATGCACAGCAGAGCGTCGTGGGGTCATCACTCTGCACTGGGCTGTGCACCCTCACACCTGAAGCAAGACGAGGAGGTGGAGCTGGCAGGTGTGCGCCGGGCAGGTGTGCGGCGTGACTGTGCTTGGTGGCAGCACGACTGTTCTGTTCTCGAAGAAGCAGACTCCTCGCTTCGCACCAACAGAGACTTCGTGCTGCAGTGTGTCAAGGTGCAGGGACGTGCCTTGCAGCACGCCGACCCCTCTGTTCGTAGCGACAGGGAACCCCTCGAGCTCCAACAACGAGGCGGAATATGAGGGGCTCCTCCTTTGCCTACGGCACCTGGTTGCCGAGAGGGGGAAGAAGGACGTGGCTATCTACGGCGATAGCACGTTGGTAGTAGAGCAAGTGCACGGTCGGCACCGCTGCAAACATCCCGCGCTGGTTAACCGCCACCGCGAAGCGCAGCAACTGTACGTGCAGGCACAGCAGAACCGGACCGTGACGCTTCAGCACGTGTACCGGAAGCACAACAAGTTGGCGGATCAGCTTGCGAGGCAGGCGGCGCTAGAGTCGGCTGCAGCGCAGCGGCGTGGAAGTGCACCGGAAGCTCCGGTGTAAGAGTAAGGGAAGGAGGAGGCAACTCCCGGCCTAGAGCCAACGGGCAACGGGCGGGGAACCTTCTTTAACCCACCAATATGTTCGTAGCGACAGGGAGGTGCAGCTTGCTGCGGTGGCACAGCACCCGATGGCCTTGGAGTTCTGTGATGAGTCGATCCGCAGCAACAGAGATGTGGTCCTCACAGCCGTGCGGAAGCGGGGTTCTGCTTTGGAGTATGCTTCAGACAACCTGCGAAAGGATCGTGAGGTCGTGCTTGCTGCTGTGAAGTCGTCGCCTTTCGCGCTGGATTATGCAGACGTGTCATTGCAGGAGGACGAGGAGGTGATGCACGCAGTTGCACAACACACTGACGGATCTGATCTTCAGCACGCTGCCCCTTCACTCCGCAGCAACAGAGACTTCATGCTTGCAGCCGTACGCAAGTGCGGGTGTGCTCTCCGCTACGCCAGTGCTTCACTGTGCCGTGACAAGGAGCTTCAACTGGCGGCCGTCTTGCAGGACGGGAGGGCGCTGCAGTACGCTGACCCTTCACTGCGAAGCGACAGGTCGGTTGTGCTTCAAGCGACTCGCGGGGTGATGGGTCGTCAGGGTAGCGGACCTGGCGACTACGGCTGGCACCTCCACGTGGTGAACCCTGGGGGCCTTTGCGAACAGACCGTTGAGGTAATGATGCGTCACATATGTCACACGCTTTGCTTAAGGTAGCGCAGTAGCGCATTGCGTGGTCGGGGGCCGGACGTATCCCTCTGGAGAACCGGTGTTTCGCTTAGGCCGCAAAGACCAGCCAGGCTGCACACGGCGCTTAATGAAGCGCGCCGCGTGGCCAGAAGTAACTGTGGGCGGCATCCGTGTTACGTGTTTTTCACCGGGGCGCGTGGGACAAATTTACCGCACACGCGCACGTGGGACAAGTTCAACGCACACGTGGCTCCCCCGGCTTTGTCTTCCTTTCGCCTCTCTACTTTTAGTTCTTTTTAACACGATCTTCTGTCCGTACCTGTTGTCGGCAAGCCGACCGCGACCAGGAACGCCTCTGCAATCACTGTGGTGGTGAGTGTCCGTTGGCCTGTTCAACCAGCCGTTGCTACGCCTTCTCCTTTTTACGCCCACTGGGTTGGAGTTGAACCGCGCAATCGTTCATCCGACCGCAGCTTTATGCGACCGGCGCGGTGGAAACAAACGAGTGCATTAATCGTATTTTGTTGCACATTGCTTCCTTCCTTTCTACCTTTTAGCCTTTTCCCGCCAGCCCACAGAGATAGGAGCACGCTCTCCCTTTTTATTGCTGTTCTTGCTGTTTGCTTTTAGCTGGGTCCGCCCCGGCGAAGACCGGCGTCTTCTGGCCGTCTGGGGGTCTGGCAATTGCGCCGGGCTCCCTGGATCCTCTGGATGAGTCAGTCTCAAAACAAAACAAAATTGTGCTTCAAGCGACTCGTGCACACGGCGATGCACTGCAGTTCGCCGATCCTGTGTTCTGGGGTGACGAGGAGGTGGTCCTCGCAGCCGTGACAAGTTCCGGCAGTGCGCTGCGCTTCGCCCACAACACACTGTGGAACAAGCGTGAGGTGGTGCTGGCGGCTGTGCGAAAGAGCGGATGTGCCCTGTGGTACGCCCCCACAGCGCTGTGCTGCGACAAGGAGGTGGTGCTGGCGGCTGTGCGTGCGAGCCAACACGCCTTCCCCTACGCGTGTGCCGTGCTGCGCCGCGACAGCGACGTCGTTGCTGCCGCCTTCCCTGAGCCGCACGAATTCAACAGACGGAGCTGCATCAGACGAGGAGAGTATAGCTCCCGCATCTGGACCTACCTCAGAAGTTGATCCTTTCCATGTTGGTGATACAACATCGCCGCACGCTGCCCATACCTGCCGTCATGTCTCCAGAGGGTGTGCTGCCCGGGAGCCCCCGTGCTTCTTTCGGCAGCCACAGGACACAGCAGGGGAGCCCCCATCCGCCGGAAGCTGAACCCACCTGTGTTACAATGCAATGGGTGGACCCGGTGGCGAACCGGGGTCTGCCCCCTAACTCGGGACCGACCCCTGTCACAATTCCGCACTTGTGTTGATGTTCCTCCACCCACGCCAACCACTGCCTCGCAGCACATCTCGCAGCACCACCTGACTCCTTCTCTGTTCGGAGGCAGCTGTGCGTTTGCATCTGAGATGAGAACAGGGCAAAGGGTTGACACGACAGTGCTCTCTCTGCAGGCTGCTCCCCACCCCCTCCCCTCTCCCACAAGCCCCCCCCCCTCACCACCCATGCAGGCACGCTGCACCCTTCCGTCTGCCGCAGCACTGCATCGCCTGCAGCAGGGCGAAGGGAGTGTTGCCAACCCTCTCTGCTGCTGCACTCACGCACCCTACGAGTTTCCTGTGTATGTCTGTAGGCTGTAGCACTTCTTCTGCCTTTGGGGGTTTCGCTCAGAAGTGCAGAAGAGGGAGAGCAGCTGAGGCGGCTCACAGCACTGCCTGCAAAGTGACACAGTTTGACCCACAGTGACGCAGAGCGCAACCAATGGTGCCTGCAGGCCCCCACCACTCAGCCATGTGCACCTCCCCCCACCCCCCCTGTCCTCAGGCCCCACCCCAACCCACCCCCTGCCCTGCATGAAGGGGGTCGCCCTGTGACACCAAGGGGTGTGCCGCGGGGCTGTGCACAGGACGCGGCACGCACGCAGCGATGCACACGGGTGTGTCCTCCGATGGCGCTGTGGTGGTGGACGTCGTGCCAGAGACCTTCCTTCCGATGTCCGTGCGGCAGCTGACGGACTCCCTGTCACGCGCGCTGTGCGACGAGGGTGACCGACAGCTGTGGTGCGAGTTTGTCAACAACCTCCGTGTGGTCGTCGCGCTGCACTACGTGTCAGTGCTGGACGAGGTGCGCGACACGATGGCGGAGTTCCGCAAGCCGCAGCCCCCGAAGGACCACCTCCACCACTACGCGCAGGTCAACTCCAGCCTCGGGACGCTCTTCGAGGCAGCGCAGTTTGCCCCGCTCGCCTACGACACATTCTCTGCCGCCCTTGCTGTGGAGTACGACTTCGACTTCCCGGTTTCCGTCGACTGGAGCAAGATCGACCCCGCCTTTGCAAGCGTCTCCCGAAGGCGGCACGCCGACACCGCCGGTGCGCACGACCCCGACTGGCAGATGCTGCAGGGGCACGTGAGGGTCTTCACCCGCGGCGTGGTGCAGACAACCAAGTCGGAGCTGTTCCTCCAGCAGAAGGCGGAATACCTCCTCGCTGCAGCCCACGCGCGCTACGCCGCATGCAAGGCACGCCTGCAGAGCCTCATGCAGAGGCGAGCCGCCACAACACACCACCACCACCACCACCACCACCACCACCACCACCACCACCACCACCACCACCACCACCACCACCACCACCACCACCACCACCACCACCCGCCCGCCCCCCTCGCCGATCCCCCCGCTTCTGCGGTGCAGGGGAAGCGGCGCGTGGTGCGGCGGTCGCTGCACGACGTGCTGCGCCAGGAGGGCTTCCTCGCCTGCCTGCTCCGCCGCGTGACCATCCGGGAGCCCACCTTCGAGCGGGTCTGCGTCCTCTATAAAGACAGGGCGAAGGAGGGCCGCGCGGGAGGACTCGCCGCCGGCGTCAACAAAATCCGAAACGCGCTCCGCCTCCGCAACAGGCTGAAGCGGCGCGGCAGCGCTGTGCTGGTGGGCGACGCGGGCCCCCGGGCGCGATGCGACAGCACGGTGCTCCGCGCGCCCCCCAGCCAGGGCGCCATCCGGATCGAGTTGTACGAAGGCATCCCTTTTGGGGACCTGGAGGCGGTGCTTCCACATAAGGTCATCAAGCTCCGCCTCCTCGACACGGTCCTCTTCGCGGTGAAGCTGGGCACCGCGCTCGCCCTCTCCCTCTTGGCGGTGCGGAACCTCTTCACGGCGCCCGAGGTGGGCATGCGGGTGAGCGGGACGCTGCTCCTGATGTTCCTCTTCCTCGCCTCCATCATCAAGCAGGCCGCCATGGTCGTCATCGGGTGGATGAACCTGCAGAAGGGGTATGAAAGGGACGTCAGCAACTGGGTGAAGCAGAAGATGTGCGCGCAGGACGTGCCTGCCATCGCGCAGCTTGTGGATGACGTGAAGGAGCAGGAGCTGAAGGAGATCATCCTGGCCTACTTCTTCCTGTGGCAGTGCCCCGGGGGGAGGGCCACGGCGGCGCAGCTGGACGTCACGATCGAGGCATTCTTTCGGACATACTTTAATGCGAATGTCAACTTTGACGAGGAGGACGGCGTGGCAAAGCTCGTCACCCTTGGTCTCGCCGAGCTTGCTGATGATGACGAGGGTGGTGGTAGTGGTGGTGGTGGTGGCAGCCCTTCCTACCGCGTGCGGCACAGCCCTGGGGCATGGCTCCACGCCTACCCGCACCGCACGCTGTGCTCCGTGAAGGTGCGGGAGCAACTGGGAGGGTCATTCGATGCGGCCCCAGCGCCCACCTCCCCCGTGCAGCGGCGGAGGGTGTCGATACCGTTGAACGGCGTGGCGCCAGAGACAGTCGACATCTGAGGAGGGGTGGGGGCGGTGGCCAGCGGCAAAAGTTCTTGAGTATCTGTTTGTGTCGGAGGAGAGGAGAGGGGAAAAAGGGGGTGTGAGGTGGAATACGCGTACTAGACGTCCTTCTGTCGGTAACTTACTTGGCGCTATGGAAACACAAAAATGGAAAGAAGAAAAATGATTTGTTGAAAAAATACGAGATCTCAGAGGAAGTACTATCCTTTCCGTTTGCTTCACTCACTCGCTACAGGGAAACATGAAGGGAGAAGAGCCTTGTTGTTTTGTTGACCGCTTCCACACTTCTCGATCACAACAAATCCCGAAGGAAGACTGTTGCTGTATTTGGTGAACAGTGAGATTTTCTCACTACAGAGGCTCGTGGCAGCGTTCGGTATCTGACAACTGCTGGCACAGTTTGGCACACAGAGATCCAGGTCCCCCCGAGTCATTTTTTGGTAAAACACACCCCGTGTGGTAGAGAAAATACGGCAAGAGTCTCGCTGGGTCGGAAGAGCAGATGGTTCCCGCAACAGCTCCCGGGGAGCGGCGGGGTAGTTCCAAGCGACGAAGCGTGGCGAATCGCGAAGTAGCGGGAGGAAATCTCCCGACTGGAGATTTAGGGTTAGCTGTAGAACTTAGCACCGCCATCATGCAACCTCACAGAGCCTCAACACAGCCTCGGGGTGTGCCGCTCAACAACAAGCAGTCCAGAACTGTTATCCCACTTGCTGGACAGGGTGCCTACATTGGCAGTAAAACGAAAGGAGTACGATTTCCACCCCCCCTCTCCCTTCCTCTCTCTCTCTCGCTTCCGGCTTGGTTCTGCATTGCAGCCTCCCCCCCTCCGGACCCACCAACATGTCCCTTGAAGGGCTCATCACTCAGGAATGCAGGAAAATGCGCTGCCTCGAAGTTGACACAGCTCAGGCACAGCGTGAAGGGTCGGGGATGAAGGGTCCCTCACAGGTGATCCCACCCGGGATCAAGGGTGGTTGTGCTGCTGTGTGCATTACGGCATGGGGAGGGTGTGTGTGTGTGGTTTTTGTGGTTTTAGCGATTCTTGTGTTCTGCCGGTGGAAGCGTCAAACGCATCGAATCTGGAAGAGGGGAGGGGGAGGGGGGCTGCACACATGCAGGTTGCCAAAACCCGTGCAATGGGATTGCTCATCACCGTGGAACAATCGCATTCTACCTTGCCATGTGAGCAGTCCCTTTTCTGTTCCCTAGGGTTTTCTCTGTCTCTCTCCCAGCCCCTTCTCCCCGCAACGCAACCTTGACTCACACCAGCCTCCTTCTTTGGTGGATGCGTGCAGTGCAAGCAAGCGACAGGTTCCAGAAGTGTGTCAGTAGTATTTTGTACCAGACACACCTGTGTGTCAGAGGAAATGCGACAGACACACTAAAGGAGTCGAAGCGCGCGTCGAAGCAGCGAAGCTTCTCATATGTTCTCTAACTCTTTCTGCTCCGCCATCAATCCAGGTGGATGCGTGCAGTGCAAGCAAGCGTAAGATGCCAGAAGTGTGTCAGTGGTATTTGCAAATACTGATGGGAGCCTTCGCTCTGTGCTTGCGGTGTGGCAAAAAAAAGGATTGCCGGGTTTCTTTTGTTTTGTTTGTGCAACCTTCTGGCCACCTGCACGTTGGGGCGTGGAGTGTTGGTGAACAAAACATTGCTCCCACTGCAACCTTTTTAGTTCTGAACGCTTTCCGTGAGCACGGTGCGTTTGTCACAAAAAAATGAACTGTCACAGTGTGCCACTTCACAGCCAGTTCTGTGTTGCAGCTCATCTTTTCTCCATTTACCGGTATGCAGCTTTTCTGTATTCCTCAGAGCATTTCCTGGGCGAAGCCGGCTCACCCCCGGCACACCCGGCCCCCCCCTCCCCCCGATGGCTCCGCGTTCAATGCACAAAGGTTTGTCAATGACAGTTCAATAGAGGGCGCAGGGTGTGCTCTCCCGGGGCCCTCTATTGACTAAGAGGGGTAGATTCCGGCACGGGTGTGGGTATCGTTACGGGGGTATTCACACTTAAAGCAAACGAGAGAGAAAGCGGGAGGAGACAACAGGTGCAAGCAGCATACCTGCACTGCGATCCCAGCCCCTGGGTGTGCAGAGAGGGGTAGACTCCGGCAGGGGGGTGGTCCTGGCAAAACGCGACACTTTCCCCTCACGGACACCAAATGAAACCCGGGCAGTGTCCCATCCCACCCACCGGCCCTCCTGACCCCCACACCCCCAGGTGCACCCGGGGGCCTGCCAGCCCCCAGTTTCTTCATTAAGCACACTCGTGTGAGCGGAAAGCGCCCCACCACAGCTGCAACCAAACGTGCTCTATACACTAACCCCACCCTTCATCAGGGTCCGAGTGAGTGCGTGACATGGGAATGGTGCCCCGCCGTGGTCGCCCCAGGCCTGACGCGGCCCGAGAAAGCACAATACACCGGAGCGCAACAAAAAAATCAGGCTCAGGGTGTGATCAGTTCAGGGTTTTGTGTGTAGAAGCGTCAACGCAACAAACAAAAGGAAATTCATCAGAGCGGTTGTAGCTGTGAAGTGATAGGGCGCTTTCCTGTTTTTACCTGTTTACCATGTCAGGGAAGGGCCGCTGCGCCGATAGCCCTCGGCACGCTGCGTCCACTGCCGGTGCCGTTCGTCATTTTTTGCCAACACGGCTCGATGATCCCCGCTACGTAGTGCATCCCGTCTACCGTAGTAGTGCATCCCGTCTACGTAGCCGAGCTCCAGGTCGTCCATCCCAGCCGCCTTTCTCCCCGGCGTACTCTATCCCACCCGGAGTGATCTCCGTGTCTTCCCCTTCTGGCCGCACGTCAAAAATGCGGATGTCGGTGCCCATGCTGTCCGCCACCGACTTCGCCGCGACGTGGCCTACCCACGTGCCCTGCACCTCCACCGCGTCGGCGTACTCCAGCCATCTCGCACCCATCCACGAACTCCTCGTAGTCCGCTGATGCTGCGCGGAGACGGCCCGCCGCCGCCTTCCGCAGGTCCCTGTGTAGGTCGGTCTTACCAATCAGGGCCATCAGGCTGCTCTGTTTGCGAACACTGCATCACGTCTCCCGCCTTCTCCTCCGTGACTGTGTTGTTCAGCCTTCTCCCCGTCCGGAGCACTGCCCCTACGGTTCGACTCTGCGGATCTTCGGATCTGCGGAGCAGAGTCCGCTCGTTCCCTGCTGCGGACCACGGTCCGCTGCAACACCTGGGTGCCGAACGTGACGAGCGCTCTCAGCGTGCCCATCTGTATCAATAGCCACCTGCCACCCCACAACACACGCTGCCTCCACCTCTCCTTCCTGCCCCCCACCCTCACCCCACCTCACTCCACCACGCATCACCCCCCAACGCAGCCCTGCCTAGTCGGGAAGGGTGTTGACGCATTGCTTGCGTTCTTATTCATACACACAAACACTCCCATTGTGCGTGTGTCGGGGAAAGGGCGAACGGGACGAAGGCAGACAGCACCTGTGAGTCAGCAGCAGCATGGGTGGGCATGGCCGCGCCGGCGGGAAGCGCAACCAGGCGGTGGGGGGCGGTGGTGCCGAGTCGAAGCGGGACCACATGCCTCTGCAGCAGAAGAAGAAGCAACTGGGGCTCCCTGAGCTGGGGACCTACTCCAAGCGGATGGACCGCGTGATCAACAAGCAGCGCAAGGCTCAGAACCACGCGATGAAGCGGGTGGAGGAGGAGGAGAGCAGGAAGCGGCGCCGCCTCGACGAGATCAAAGACATCCTGAACACCAACCAGGAGGGTGACGAGGCGATGGAGGGGGGCGCAGCGCCCGAAGGAGTCAACATCAAAAGGGGTCAGTTTGCCGCACTGATGCTGAAGGCGAACAGCAGCGAGACGCAGTTCAAGGCGAAGCAGGATTTCCTGGAGGAGACGCGGAAGAAGGATGCGGACATCTCGCTGAACCGGAGCAGGGAGAACTCGAAGAGGCGGTTCTGGACGGAGTTCCAGAAGGTGGTGAAGGTGTCTGACGTGCTGCTCGAGGTTCTCGACGCGCGCGACCCGCTCGGCTGCCGCCTCGGGGAGATCGAGCGCACCATCGACTCGCAGTTCGCCGGGAAGAAGAAGTTTGTCCTAATCCTCAACAAGGTGGACCTGGCACCGAAGGAAAACGTCCTCCGGTGGCTGGAGTACTTCCGCGTGGAGGGCATCCCCGTAGTGGCCTTCAGCGCCGCAGGTGGGGGCAAGGCGGCCGCACAGGAGACCAGCACCACCAAAACATACGAGGACCCGACGCACCGCTGCGTGCACCACCTGCTGGAGACGCTGCGGAAGTTTCAGAAGACGGAGGCAGGAGGGCGGCGCCGCATCACTGTGGGGATCGTGGGGTTCCCCAACGTGGGGAAGTCGTCCGTCATCAACGCGCTGAAGCGGGAGCGGGTGGTGGGCACCGGGAACACGCCGGGTGTGACGACTACGGCGCAGGAGATCTCGCTGCAGGGGCACATCAAAATTGTCGACTGCCCGGGTGTCGTCATCAGCGACGGGACGACCGCGGAGACCGCGCTGCGGAACGCCGCGAAGATCGAGCACCTGCAGGACGTGGTTGGGCCGTGCGAGCTGATCTTCCAGCGCTGCGGGGCGGACCGCATCCGCACCCTCTACCGCCTCCCCCCAGCCCTCGACTCATTCGACGCGATCATCGCAGCAGTCGCGGAGAAGAAGGGCAAGCTCCTCCGTGGGGGCAAGCCCAACATCGAGGATGCCTGCAGGATCCTCCTGAAGGACTGGAACGACGGGCGCATCCCTTACTACACAGTCCCTCCCAACGACAGGGATTTCATCCAGTCGCCGACGCAGGCAGGAGGAGCGTATGTACCACTGAGGGGGTGGGATGGGATGGGATGGGGACATAGGGGGGCCCGGAGGGTGTGGTGCTCAGGGCTCAGGGGGGGTGCATGGGTGTGGGGAAGGGGGGGGGGTCCCGTCCTGCACCCAAGCAGCAACAGAAGCCCCTTTGCTTGCGGTGTGTGTTAGGTGGCCCCCAGATGTGTTTTTGGCGTGTGTGGGGTGTGTGTGGCAGAGCGGTGTGCTTTACCTCCTTGGGCTTGAAGGGTAGGCTGCTGACCCTGCCCCCGACAAGGCGCAACCTTCGGGTATCTCATTACAACCCATGGTGCCACAAGGGTTCACGTGTGTGTTTCTGCATCTGGGAGTGTCAATCAAGGTCATCAAGGGTACAACGCACGTCACGCCCCTTGGAATTCTTGAAGCGATGAGGAGGGAGAGGGGAGGGGGAGGGGGTGTGGTGCTTCAGCTTCAGCCCCGTTTGCAGCGGGCTGCCCAGGCCCACACAGGCGCTCCTAGGCAACCCCAACGCACAACACAACAACACAACAGGCTCAGCGCCGAGGAGGCGAAGGAGGAGACGACCATTCTGGACCGCCTCACCGCACGGGATACAGACTTCGTCCAGCTGGGCTCGTCCGAAAAGACGAAGGTCGAGACAACCTACATGGTTGACAACCAGGCGCTGTTCTCCCGCAAGCGCAAGACAACCCACGTGGAGGACAGCAGCGAGAGCGAGGACGACGACGACGACGCTGAGCCGACTGCTGCCACGTACAACCCTTTCAAGGTGCAGAAGGAGAAGCCCGGCGGGCAGGACCTGCAGGGGGGTTTCCTCGGTGAGGACGCGGAGGACGTGGCACGCGACAACGCGGCCCTTCAGAGCGGGCTGGGTGACGAGGACTTCGAGGAGGAGGAGGACGAGAGCAGGGCACGCGGGGCCCGGCCTGTGAAGAACAAGAAGAAGTTCATGAAGAAGCTTGCCAGCGAGAACCGCCGCATGTTGAGGGTGAAGCGGCCCGCGGCATGACGTCATGGCGATGGAATGGCGGCGTGCCATGGGGCAATGATGCAGAACTGGCGAAGGGGCGTGAGGGACGTGCATCTGGCTTGCCTTGCAGGCGTTGTGCCTGTGTGCTGTGAGCTCTTCTGCTCGTGACGCCGTTGTGGGGTGGGCACCCTACAACGGCCCACCCACTCAGGCAGTGGGAGAAAAATCAAGAAGAGAATGTACGCATCGACTCCCTGGGGTGGGCGTGGGGGTAGGGGTAGGATGGGGTGGGGTGGCATTTTTTCGGCACATGCATCATGAATCGTGGAAAAGTGTAGGAGTGATTCCGACTGCCCTCCTTTCCTTTCTGTTTCTGCACACATCACTGTGGGGGGGGGGGGGGACGTCTCTTTTGTGGTTCTGTGTGTGGTTGCGAAAGGAAATCCCCCATCCACCCATCCCTGCTTCGTCCGTCGCCATTCCCCCCTTCCCTCCCCGTTTGTCGCTTCGACGGGGGGGTAGGGGGGGAGGGCCGGGGTAAGGGGATGGGGGGGGGGGCACAAAGGATGGCTTGACTTTTTTTAACTCTTCCCACGATCCCCACCCATGCCGCGGGGTGAAGGGGAGGCCGGCACTGCGCCCTTGCTTTTCTCGACATCACGCGCAGCGCAGGGCTCCCACCCACCCCCTTCCGGAAGGCGTACAGGGAACCACTACCTAACACGACCCTCGCCCCTTCCGGAGGGCACATCACATCATGAAGGGTGACAGGCGCAACGGGAGTCGCGGCAACGCCGCACATCGTTTCCCTGGCTTACATCACCCCCAGTCGCGGTATTCAGGGTTGCCACTTGGACCCGTCTCGGGTGGGAGGACCAGGTGGAAGCGGTCAACAAAACAGCAAACTAATCTTCTCTCTTCACATGTTTTCCTGCAGCGAGTGGACGAGGCGAACGGAAATGACGCCGCAACCTGGTGCTGGGCTCCACTCCTTTGCACGTCAGCACGCAGCTCGTCACCCCACGGCACATCGCCACAGTCAGAACAAGGCCTGCTCCCAGCGAGGGACATCGAACAATATCCCCCTCGGAATTACCTGGTTTTTATCCCTCAGGGGCTCTTCGCTACGGAGTGACCGTCAGTGCATTTTTGGTGAATTTCCTGTTGAATTAGCTGAAAACTGACGAAGATTGACGGAGGATAACGGCCAGCGAAGACCCCCTCAGGGGTTTCTTTTCTACGGCGGACTCCAGCGGGGGCCGTGCCTTTCTGTGGGGAGTTTTCACCTTCTGGTCCCCTGCACTATGGAGTGTGGGTGTGGAGGTGTGGAGGTGACCATCCTTTTCAGAACTGACGGCTTTCCGTGGGCACGGTGCGATGCTCACAGAAACGGAGCGCAAAACGTGACCACATGAGTATTTCGACTTTGGGGGTCTTCGCTGGTCGACAAACTTCGACAATCTTCGTCAGTTTTCAGCCTATTCAACAGGAAATGCACCAAAAATGCACTGACGGTCACTCCTTAGCGAAGACCCCCTTTGGCCTGCAAATCAGCAACATCAAGGAGGAGGCGGTGCTACTGAGTGGTGATTGTAAGGGGGAGCACGGGTTGTCACATTTGTGAGTGGCGGGAGGGGCAACAGAGAGCCATCGAAGAGGGTTCGGGTTTAGTTCCGGCAGGCTGTGGAGGGCATGCACAGGGCATCATCACTATCATGCGTTTCAGGTTGGGAGCTCAGAGGAGTCCTGGCGTGGGGAGGGGAGGGGGTCGTGTCGGGTCTTGTGCAGGAGACCGATAGGATGTGCGTAGAAGGACAATCAGGCCCACCATCCCCCCACCCCCGCCTCCCTTGGGAAGGACTAACATTGCAAGAAGGTTGACTGAGCGACTTGCTTTTCCATTCACTCTCGCACAGTCAAGCACGCCCCCCCCGCCTCCGCCGCGGTCCTTCGATCGGCTCTGATGATCGCATGACACGGGTTTCAATTGCAGTTGTTGCCCCGCCCTGTGATTTGCCACACCGCACCACCAGACACACAGGCAAGACCAAATCATGTCTGCTGAAGCAATGGAGGTGTTCCTGAAGGACAGGCTGACTGGGGAGCAGCATGCGGTGCACGTGAAGGAGGGCGACACGCCGGTTCATCTCAAGGCAAACGCACTCGACGTGGTGCTCGGGTCGCCTGCTGACGCGCTTCTCGAAGACGTGGAGCTGTCGGTGGATGGGGAGGCGCTCCACGACAGCACGCCTCTGTGCGGTGCCGCAGGTGTGTCGCAGGGGTGCTGCATCGACGTGGCGCTGTCAGGTGCTCGCTTCGTTCACGTGTTGGAAAAGCAACGGCGTGACAACCCGGTTGTTGACATCACCTCCATACCTGCCTGGGCACGGGGTCTGCGTGATGTGGCGCTTGCGGTGGTGCGGTGTGACGGGAAGGCGTTGCAGCACCTCGATGAGTCCTTCCGCAGTGACAGATACATCGTCACCGCAGCGGTGCGCACTCACGGTGACGCACTTCAACACGCTTCCGAAGACCTGCGTGCGGATGAGGATCTGGTGCTGTCGCTGGCACTGATACACTGGTATGACTGTAGGGTGTACCACTCGATAAAACCGCCCAACTTCCTGATGCATGCATCACCTGCACTGCTCAGCAACAAGCCCTTCGTCCTCACTCTTGTGCAGCGCTCCAGCTATGAACTTCCTGTCCTCAAGCATGTCGATGCAGCGCTGCAGGCCGACAGGGAGGTGGTCATGGCAGCAGTCCAATGTGACCCTGGCGCACTCGAGTACGCCTGTGAATCCCTCCGCAACGACAGGCAGGTGGTCATGGTGTCATGCGGCGGCTTTAGGCACGCAAGTGCTGCACTGCGCAACGACAAGGAGTTTGTTCTCCGTGCCCTACGTATGGGCATGGTTGGTGTAGGTTCTGCTTCGGAAGCACTGCGTGCCGACAGGGAGGTGATGCTGGCTGCCGTGCGTCTCTGGGGATGCAACTTCAAAGAGGCATCTTCAGCACTGCGTCACGACAACGAGTTCCAACGCGAGGCAGTGCTGTGGAAGGGTCGGGCATTGGAGTACGTCCCCAAGCCGGTGGAGCCGTTCGCAGCGCCGCTTCACCAAGACCGAAACCTTGTGCTTGCAGCAGTCGAGACCGACCCCCGGGCACTTGAATACGCCCACCCTTCCCTGCAGGGCGACAGGGAGGTGGTGCTCGCTGCGATGCACAGCAGAGCGTCGTGGGGTCATCACTGTGCCCTGCGCTGTGCACCCTCACACCTGAAGCAAGACGAGGAGGTGGTGCTGGCAGGTGTGCGCCGGGTTCGGTGTGTTCTCGCAGAAGCAGACTCGTCGCTTCGCACTAGCAGAGACTTCGTGCTGCAGTGTGTCAAGGTGCGGGGACGTGCCTTGGAGCACGCCGACCCCTCTGTTCGTAGCGACAGGGAGGGGTGAACCTTTTGAACGGGCGCCTCCACGTGGCGAACCCCGGTAACGGTGAGGGTAGAGACCGGCGAAGATCCGTTCATTTTTCCGCTGCGTGCCCTATTTCAATACAGCGGGGGGCCCTTTTTCGCAGCTTTGAGCGTTATTGATGTTGTGGTGTTTGTGATTTCCCTTTTACCGTGGTGCACGCAACAGCTGGCGCTCGTCGGCTCGCAGGTTACGAGGCAATTGCCAGTCACACTGCTTGAGAGGCCTTCGGGCATTCGTTTGCTAGTAGCTTAGCTACACTTCTTCACTCCGTCTGAGGGGGCGGGTAGGGGGCTGCCATCAGCCCCCTGCCGTCCTGTGGTGTGTGCCCTTCTAGCTTCCATTTTTAAATCTAACACCGGTGTGTGTCCCGTGTGTCTTTTCCCTTCCCCACCCCCACACACGCATGCCGGACGGACGCTGGATAGCCTGCTCGACAGGCTAGCTCGGACCTGTGGCCGACGAGCCGGGGTCGGACCTCGTTCGGTTCAAACCCAACTAATGTTCGTAGCGACAGGGAGGTGCAGCTTGCTGCGGTGGCACAGGACCCGTGGGCCTTGGAGTTCTGTGATGAGTCGATCCGCAGCAACAGAGATGTGGTCCTCACAGCCGTGCGGAAGGGGGGCCGTGCTTTGAAGAATGCTTCAGACAACCTGCGAAAGGATCGTGAGGTCGTGCTTGCTGCTGTGAAGTCGTCGCATTGGGCACTGCATTATGCAGACGTGTCATTGCAGGAGGACGAGGAGGTGATGCACGCAGTTGCACAACACACTGATGGATCTCGTCTTCACGCCGCCGATGCTTACCGACACACCGCCCCTTCACTCCGCAGCAACAGAGACTTCATGCTTGCAGCCGTACGCAAGTGCGGGTGTGCTCTCCGCTACGCCAGTGCTTCACTGTGCCGTGACAAGGAGCTTCAACTGGCGGCCGTCTTGCAGGACGGGAGGGCGCTGCAGTACGCTGACCCTTCACTGCGAAGCGACAGGTCGGTTGTGCTTCAAGCGGCTCGTGCACACGGCGGTGCACTGCAGTTCGCCGATCCTGTGTTCTGGGGTGACGAGGAGGTGGTCCTCGCAGCCGTGACAAGTTGCGGCTTTGCGCTGCGCTTCGCCCACAACACACCGTGGAACAAGCGTGAGGTGGTGCTGGCGGCTGTGCGAAACAGCGGATGTGCCCTGCTGTACGCCCCCACAGCGCTGTGCTGCGACAAGGAGGTGGTGCTGGCGACTGTGCGTGCGGACCCAGACGCCTTCCCCGACGCGTGTGCCGTGCTGCGCCGCGACGTGTGTCCCCCAAGCGCCTTCTCCTACGCGTGTGCCGTGCTGCGCCGCGACAGCGACGTCGTTGCTGCCGCCTTCCCTGAGCCGCACGAACACAACAGACGGAGCTGCATCAGAACAGGAGAGTCCAGCTCCCGCATGTGGGGCTACCTCAGAAGTTGGTCCTTTCCATGTTGGTGATACACGATGACAGGCAATCTGTTCTCGACACACCACAACGTGTGAGCCCTGGAGGCCATCCACCCCATTTTTCAGTAGCCTTTTGAGCACATTTATGATGCGTAAAAGTGTAGGAGTGCTTCCGACGATCCTGTTCCTTTTCTGTGTGTCTAGCTATCTCGTGTTCACATGTGCTCCACACCCACATCAAAGCAGCAGGCTCTAGGGTGGTGGAAGCGTCTACGCAAGAAGGTGATACAACATCGCCGCTCGCTGCCCATACCTGCCGTCATGTCTCCAGAGGGTGTGCTGCGGGAGCCCCCGTGCTTCTTTCGGCAGCCACAGGACACAGCAGGGGAGCCCCCATCCGCCGGAAGCTGACCCACCAACGCGATCGACAGACCCGGTGGCGAACCGGGGTCTGCCCCCCAACTCGGGACCGACCTCTGTCCCAATGACGCACTTGTGTTGATGTTCCCCCGCCCACGCCAACCACTGCCTCGCAGCACATCTCGCAGCACCACCTGACTCCTTCTCTGTTTGGAGGCCGCTGTGCGTTTGCATCTGAGATGAGAACAGGGCAAAGGGTTGACACGACAGTGCTCTCTCTGCAGGCTGCTCCCCACCCCCTCCCCTCTCCCACAAGCCCCCCCCCCTCACCACCCATGCAGGCACGCTGCACCCTTCCGTCTGCCGCAGCGCTGCATCGCCTGCAGCAGGGTGAAGGGAGTGTTGCCAACCCTCTCTGCGGCACCTCCTCCGAAGCACTGCTGCACTCACGCACCCTACGAGTGTGCTGTGTATGTCTGTAGGCTGTAGCACTTCTTCTGCCCTTGGGGGGCTTCCCTCAGAAGTGCAGAAGAGCGAGAGCAGCTGATGCGGCTCACAGCACTGCCTGCAAAGTGACACAGTTTGACCCACAGTGACGCAGAGCGCAACCAATGGTGCCTGCAGGCCCCCACCACTCAGCCATGTGCACCTCCCCCCACCCCCCCTGTCCTCAGGCCCCACCCCACCCCACCCCCTGCCCTGCATGAAGGGGGTCGCCCTGTGACACCAAGGGGTGTGCCGCGGGGCTGTGCACAGGACGCGGCACGCACGCAGCGATGCACACGGGTGTGTCCTCCGATGGCGCTGTGGTGGTGGACGTCGTGCCAGAGACCTTCCTTCCGATGTCCGTGCGGCAGCTGACGGACTCCCTACCGACAGCTGTGGTGCGAGTTCGTCAACAACCTCCGTGTGGTCGTCGCGCTGCACTACGTGTCAGTGCTGGACGAGGTGCGCGACACGATGGCGGAGTTCCGCAAGCCGCAGCCCCCGAAGGACCACCTCCACCACTACGCGCAGGTCAAACCGGTGTTTCGCTTTGGCCGCTAAGACCAGTCAGGCTGCACACGGCGTTTAGTGAAGCGCGCCGCGTGGCCAGAAGAAACTGTGGGCGGCAACCGTGTTACGTGTTTTTCACCGGGGCGCGTGGGACAAGTTTAACGCACACGTGGATCCCCCGGCTTCGCCTTCCTACTTTTAGTTCCATACGGCATACCGGCTTGAATCCCAGTAAGACAGCCTCTGCCCCCTTGGAAGCATGCCGTGCGGGCCATTCCCCTATCGCCCATATTTGCCCAACCGGATTTGAGCACGCCGGTTCATCTCAAGGCAAACGCACTCGACGTGGTGCTCGGGTCGCCTGCTGACGCGCTTCTCGAAGACGTGGAGCTGTCGGTGGATGGGGAGGCGCTCCACGACAGCACGTCTCTGTGCGGTGCCGCAGGTGTGTCGCAGGGGTGCTGCATCGACGTGGCGCTGTCGGGTGCTCGCTTCGTTCACGTGTTGGAGAAGCAAAGGCGTGACGTTGACATCACCTCCATACCTGCCTGGGCACGGCGTCTGCGTGATGTGGCGCTTGCGGTGGTGCGGTGTGACGGGAAGGCGTTGCAGCACCTCGATGAGTCCTTCCGCAGTGACAGATACATCGTCACCGCAGCGGTGCGCACTCACGGTGACGCACTTCAACACGCTTCCGAAGACCTGCGTGCGGATGAGGATCTGGTGCTGTCGGTGGCACTGATACACTCGTATGACCGGATGATCTGCTACTGGATGAAACCCTCCAACTTCCTGATGCATGCATCACCTGCACTGCTCAGCAACAAGCCCTTCGTCCTCACTCTTGTGCAGCGCTCCAGCAGTGAACTTTCTGTCCTCAAGCATGTCGATGCAGGATGCCTTGGCTTTTTTTAACTCTTCCCACGATCCCCACCCATGCCGCGGGGTGAAGGCCTTGCTTTTCTCGACATCACGCGCAGCGCAGGGCTCCCACCCACCCCCTTCGTACCTTGCTTTTCTCGACATCACGCGCAGCGCAGGGCTCGCACCCACCCCCTTCCGGAAGGCGTACAGGGAACCACTACCTAACACGACCCTCGCCCCTTCCGGAGGGCACATCACATCATGAAGGGTGACAGGCGCAACGGGAGTCGCGGCAACGCCGCACATCGTTTCCCTGGCTTACATCACCCCCAGTCGCGGTATTCAGGGTTGCCACTTGGACCCGTCTCGGGTGGGAGGACCAGGTGGAAGCGGTCAACAAAACAGCAAACTAATCTTCTCTCTTCACATGTTTTCCTGCAGCGAGTGGACGAGGCGAACGGAAATGACGCCGCAACCTGGTGCTGGGCTCCACTCCTTTGCACGTCAGCACGCAGCTCGTCACCCCACGGCACATCGCCACAGTCAGAACAAGGCCTGCTCCCAGCGAGGGACATCGAACAATATCCCCCTCGGAATCACCTGGTTTTTATCCCTCAGGGGCTCTTCGCTACGGAGTGACCGTCAGTGCATTTTTGGTGAATTTCCTGTTGAATTAGCTGAAAACTGACGAAGATTGACGGAGGATAACGGCCAGCGAAGACCCCCTCAGGGGTTTCTTTTCTACGGCGGACTCCAGCGGGGGCCGTGCCTTTCTGTGGGGAGTTTTCACCTTCTGGTCCCCTGCACTATGGAGTGTGGGTGTGGAGGTGTGGAGGTGACCATCCTTTTCAGAACTGACGGCTTTCCGTGGGCACGGTGCGATGCTCACAGAAACGGAGCGCAAAACGTGACCACATGAGTATTTCGACTTTGGGGGTCTTCGCTGGTCGACAAACTTCGACAATCTTCGTCAGTTTTCAGCCTATTCAACAGGAAATGCACCAAAAATGCACTGACGGTCACTCCTTAGCGAAGACCCCCTTTGGCCTGCAAATCAGCAACATCAAGGAGGAGGCGGTGCTACTGAGTGGTGATTGTAAGGGGGAGCACGGGTTGTCACATTTGTGAGTGGCGGGAGGGGCAACAGAGAGCCATCGAAGAGGGTTCGGGTTTAGTTCCGGCAGGCTGTGGAGGGCATGCACAGGGCATCATCACTATCATGCGTTTCAGGTTGGGAGCTCAGAGGAGTCCTGGCGTGGGGAGGGGAGGGGGTCGTGTCGGGTCTTGTGCAGGAGACCGATAGGATGTGCGTAGAAGGACAATCAGGCCCACCATCCCCCCACCCCCGCCTCCCTTGGGAAGGACTAACATTGCAAGAAGGTTGACCGAGCGACTTGCTTTTCTATTCACTCTCGCACAGTCAAGCACGCCCCCCCCGCCTCCGCCGCGGTCCTTCGATCGGCTCTGATGATCGCATGACACGGGTTTCAATTGCACATGAGGAGTGAGAGGCGTCAACGGGCGCAACGCCCCTCCCTGCGGTCCGGCTTCCGCCACGTGGCTGACTCAAAGCAGCGAAGTGACCAACGGGAGCGACATGAAAAGAAAAAAAAAATTGCAGTTGTTGCCCCGCCCTGTGATTTGCCACACCGCACCACCAGACACACAGGCAAGACCAAATCATGTCTGCTGAAGCAATGGAGGTGTTCCTGAAGGACAGGCTGACTGGGGAGCAGCATGCGGTGCACGTGAAGGAGAGCGACACGCCGGTTCATCTCAAGGCAAACGCACTCGACGTGGTGCTCGGGTCGCCTGCTGACGCGCTTCTCGAAGATGTGGAGCTGTCGGTGGATGGGGAGGCGCTCCACGACAGCACGTCTCTGTGCGGTGCCGCAGGTGTGTCGCAGGGGTGCTGCATCGACGTGGCGCTGTCGGGTGCTCGCTTCGTTCACGTGTTGGAGAAGCAAAGGCGTGACAACCCGGATGGGCCTGACGTTGACATCACCTCCATACCTGCCTGGGCACGGGGTCTGCGTGATGTGGCGCTTGCGGTGGTGCGGTGTGACGGGAAGGCGTTGCAGCACCTCGATGAGTCCTTCCGCAGTGACAGATACATCGTCACCGCAGCGGTGCGCACTCACGGTGACGCACTTCAACACGCTTCCGAAGACCTGCGTGCGGATGAGGATCTGGTGCTGTCGGTGGCACTGATACACTCGTATGACCGGATGATCTGCTACTTGATGAAACCCTCCAACTTCCTGATGCATGCATCACCTGCACTGCTCAGCAACAAGCCCTTCGTCCTCACTCTTGTGCAGCGCTCCAGCCGTAAACTTCCTGTCCTCAAGCATGTCGATGCAGCGCTGCAGGCCGACAGGGAGGTGGTCATGGCAGCAGTCCAATGTGATCCTGACGCACTCGATTACGCCTGTGAATCCCTCCGCAACGACAGGCAGGTGGTCACGGTGTCGCGCGATGCCTTCAGGCACGCAAGTGCTGCACTGCGCAACGACAAGGAGTTTGTTCTCCGTGCCCTACGTATGGGCACGGTTGATGTAGGTTCTGCTTCGGAAGCACTGCGTGCCGACAGGGAGGTGATGCTGGCTGCCGTGCGTCTCCGGGGACACAACTTCAAAGAGGCATCTTCAGCACTGCGTCACGACAACGAGTTCCAACGCGAGGCAGTGCTGTGGGACGGTGGGGCATTGAAGTATGTCCCCAAGCCGGTGGAGCCGTTCGCAGCGCCGCTTCACCAAGACCGAAACCTTGTGCTTGCAGCAGTCGAGACCGACCCGTGCGCACTTGGATACGCCCACCCTTCCCTGCAGGGCGACAGGGAGGTGGTGCTCGCTGCGATGCACAGCAGAGCGTCGTGGGGTCATCACTCTGCACTGCGCTGTGCACCCTCACACCTGAAGCAAGACGAGGAGGTGGTGCTGGCAGGTGTGCGGCGTAGCTGTCGGGTTCTCGAAGAAGCAGACTCCTCGCTTCGCACCAACAGAGACTTCGTGCTGCAGTGTGTCAAGCTGCAGGGCTATGCCTTGCGGGACGCCGACCCCTCTGTTCGTAGCGACAGGGGTGGGGTGAACCTTTTGAACGGGCGCCTCCACGTGGCGAACCCCGGTAACGGTGAGGGTAGAGACCGGCGAAGATCCGTTCATGTTTCCGCTGCGTGCCCTATTTCAATACAGCGGGGGGCCCTTTTTCGCAGCTTTGAGCGTTATTGATGTTGTGGTGTTTGTGATTTCCCTTTTACCCGTGGTGCACGCAACAGCTGGCGCTCGTCGGCTCGCAGGTTACGAGGCAATTGCCAGTCACACTGCTTGAGAGGCCTTCGGGCATTCGTTTGCTAGTAGCTTAGCTACACTTCTTCACTCCGTCTGAGGGGGCGGGTAGGGGGCTGCCATCAGCCCCCTGCCGTCCTGTGGTGTGTGCCCTTCTAGCTTCCATTTTTAAATCTAACACCGGTGTGTGTCCCGTGTGTCTTTTCCCTTCCCCACCCCCACACACGCATGCCGGACGGACGCTGGATAGCCTGCTCGACAGGCTAGCTCGGACCTGTGGCCGACGGGCCGGGGTCGGACCTCGTTCGGTTCAAACCCAACTAATGTTCGTAGCGACAGGGAGGTGCAGCTTGCTGCGGTGGCACAGGTCCCGTTTGCCTTGGAGTTCTGTGATGAGTCGATCCGCAGCAACAGAGATGTGGTCCTCACAGCCGTGCGGAAGTGGGGCCGTGCTTTGAAGCATGCTTCAGACAACCTGCGAAAGGATCGTGAGGTCGTGCTTGCTGCTGTGAAGTCGTCGCCTTTCGCGCTGCATTATGCAGACGTGTCATTGCAGGAGGACGAGGAGGTGATACTCGCAGCCGCACATACTGACAGACCTGCTCTTCAACACGCCGCCCCTTCACTCCGCAGCAACAGAGACTTCATGCTTGCAGCCGTACGCAAGTGCGGGTGTGCTCTCCGCTACGCCAGTGCTTCACTGTGCCGTGACAAGGAGCTTCAACTGGCGGCCGTCTTGCAGGACGGGAGGGCGCTGAAGTACGCTGACCCTTCACTGCGAAGCGACAGGTCGGTTGTGCTTCAAGCGGCTCGTGCACACGGCGGTGCACTGCAGTTCGCCGATCCTGTGTTCTGGGGTGACGAGGAGGTGGTCCTCGCAGCCGTGACAAGTTGCGGCAGTGCGCTGCGCTTTGCCCACAACACACTGTGGAACAAGCGTGAGGTGGTGCTGGCGGCTGTGCGAGAGGGCAGGGGATATCCCCTGCAGTACGCCCCGACATCGCTGTGCTGCGACAAGGAGGTGGTGCTGGCGGCTGTGTGTGCGGACCCAGATGCCTTCCGCTACGCGTGTGCCGTGCTGCGCCGCGACAGCGACGTCGTTGCTGCCGCCTTCCCTGAGCCGCATGAGCACAACGGACGGAGCTGCATCAGAACAGGAGTCTGAGGAGAGTCCTCTCTCAGCCTGTGACTGTGCAAGCCAACAGCATGACATGTCGTGAGCTCGCTTCCTCCAGGCGTCACAGAATCTGCTGTTTCCCTTATTGGTGATACAACATCGCCGGTCGTTGGCCACACGTGTCCTCATGTCTCCAGAGGGTGTGGTGCCTGGAGCCCCCGTGTTCAGATGATGGCAGGCAACCCGTTCTCGAGACACCACAACGTGTGAGCCCTGGAGGCCACCCCCCACCCCATTCTTCAGGATGCTTTTGTTTTGTACTGTGTCAGAAGGAGGCCTCCTGGCGCTGCTGTTTTGCAGGTTACTGCAGGCGCGGCATTTGTGCGAGGTCGTTGAGCGAGGTGTTGCTTCTCAGGCAAACCCGCTCGAAGCCCAGGAAGACAGCCTCTGCCCCCTCCCACCACCCTTCTGCTGCCTCCCATTGAATCATGCCGTGCGGGCCATTCCCCTCTCGCCCTATATTTGCCCAACCGGATTTGAGCCCCGACGATCGCGGATCGAATCGCCTCATCGCCACACTATCGCCCATTTTTCTTCACACTTTCTGAAGGTGTCTTCAGCTCGTTCGCCACACCGCACCACCAGACACACAGGCAAGACCAAAGCATGTCTGCTGAAGCATTGGAGGTGTTCCTGAATGACAGGCTGACTGGGGAGCAGCATGCGGTGCACGTGAAGGAGGGCGACACGCCGGTTCATCTCAAGGCAAACGCACTCGACGTGGTGCTCGGGTCGCCTGCTGACGCGCTTCTCGAAGACGTGGAGCTGTCGGTGGATGGGGAGGCGCTCCACGACAGCACGCCTCTGTGCGGTGCCGCAGGTGTGTCGCAGGGGTGCTGCATCGACGTGGCGCTGTCGGGTGCTCGCTTCGTTCACGTGTTGGAAAAGCAACGGCGTGACAACCCGGTTGTTGACATCACCTCCATACCTGCCTGGGCACGGGGTCTGCGTGATGTGGCGCTTGCGGTGGTGCGGTGTGACGGGAAGGCGTTGCAGCACCTCGATGAGTCCTTCCGCAGTGACAGATACATCGTCACCGCAGCGGTGCGCACTCACGGTGACGCACTTCAACACGCTTCCGAAGACCTGCGTGCGGATGAGGATCTGGTGCTGTCGGTGGCACTGATACACTCGCATGACCGGATGTTCTGCTACCCGATGAAACCCTCCAACTTCCTGATGCATGCATCACCTGCACTGCTCAGCAACAAGCCCTTCGTCCTCACTCTTGTGCAGCGTTCCGGCTGTGAACTTCCTGTCCTCAAGCATGTCGATGCAGCGCTGCAGGCAGACAGGGAGGTGGTCATGGCAGCAGTCCAATGTGACCCTGACGCACTCGAGTACGCCTGTGAATCCCTCCGCAACGACAGGCAGGTGGTCATGGTGTCCTGCGGTAGCTTGAGGCACGCAAGTGCTGCACTGCGCAACGACAAGGAGTTTGTTCTCCGTGCCCTACGTCTGGGCATGGTTGGTGTAGGTTCTGCTTCGGAAGCACTGCGTGCCGACAGGGAGGTGATGCTGGCTGCCGTGCGTCGCTGGGGACCCAACTTCAAAGAGGCATCTTCAGCACTGCGTCACGACAACGAGTTCCAACGCGAGGCAGTGCTGTGGCACGGTGGGGCATTGGAGTATGTCCCCAAGCCGGTGGAGCCGTTCGCAGCACCGCTTCACCAAGACCGAAACCTTGTGCTTGCAGCAGTCGATGTCTACGTCGCTGGGGTGATACGGGGCAACATTGCGGGGGCAACTGCGACGGGGCAACATCTGGCGGAGAAAAGGATACAGACGACCGCATTGTGCCGCTACTGCGAAGACTCGGTGGAGACCCACATGCACATGTGGTGGCGGTGCCCCAAGTGGGCGCGTTTGCGTCGAGGTGCGGAAGACCTGGTTCAGGAAGCACGCACATGGCCGGAGTGTTTTGCCAGGTGTGGCATTGTGCAGAAGGGATGGCTCACCGCTGTGGCCGGACAAGAGCAGCGGCGGGTTGGGATCGTATCGAGGGTGCAGAGGTTGATGGCTGACATTGCCATTGCGCGATTTGACGAGGACAAGGCAGGTGACAAGGCGCGCAGAGTGGCGGAGCGTGAGCGATCGGGGTTCCCGTGGAGCTGGACACCTCCAGGCCCTACCGTCACGCTGAACCCGCTTGAGCGCGCAGTCTGGTGCAGGAACATCAAGCGGCGCTGGGCGGGCGATGAAGAGATGTTCTGGGCGTTCCGCGAGTGGCTCGCTGCGTTGAGCTGGTCTGATGACACAGCGGTGGGGATCACGCAGCTCGAGCTCGCGCTGGACTTCGAGGCCTTCTCGGGCCTGGACCTGGGGGAGAGTCTGAGTCTGAAAGAACGGGCGGACAAGATGGGCGTCCTGCTGCGGCAGGCAGGGGCGGCGGGCAACGGGCGCGAGGTGCGCAAGGGAGTGGAGAATCGCAGCATCCACACCCTGAAGACCTTCGGGGCACCGCCGCTGGCAGGCTTCACGTCGCGCCCCAGGCTGACGATGACACAGGAGGTGGAAGACATCCTGAGACGGGTGCAGGCCTCTGCGAAGACGAAGTTCCTTCTAAAGAGGGAAGCAACTGCACGGAAGGAGGCGGCGCACGTATGGGGTGAGGACGCGGTGGTCGAGCACGCACCCGGCCGTGCGCAGAGAGCTGAGCAATGGGAGAGGAAGTGTGCAGAGTGGAGGGATCGTGTGGATGAATGCAGCGCGAGGGAAACGAGCACCGAACTGCCAGTGGGCGACCCGGTGACGGTGCCAGATGCAAGGCGGAAGGTAGCAGGTGAACGCGCATGCCGGCAACACCAGCGAGTGCGGTGCGAGGACTGCATCGAAAACAAAGTCGAGATGCTTGAATGCTGCTGCGCGCACCACCACCCAGACGAAGGCGTTGAGGAGCGGTGCGCAAAGGTTGTGGACATGTGCGAGAGGCACAGCAAGACAGCGTGTGGGGCCTGCCTGAGGGCAGGGACGTCCGCCGCGATTTGCTGCAAGAGGCACCACGCATGCGTAAAGCACAACAGGGAGTTGTGCGACAAATGCAAGGGCAAGACGGGCGCACGCAGAGTGCAGGTGGAAGAGTGCTGCAAGAAGCACCACCCGAAGAGCGGCGATCGCACCCTCCGTGGGATGTGGGGGTTGCGATAACGACACGGGACCAAGTGGCGCTGCCTGCTCCCCCAGTCGGGGGGAGTTGGGTAAGTCACTTTTCAAAACATATATGTGCTTGCAGCAGTCGAGACCGACCCCCGGGCACTTGAATACGCCCACCCTTCCCTGCAGGGCGACAGGGAGGTGGTGCTCGCTGCGATGCACAACAGAGCGTCGTGGGGTCAGAGAAATGCACTGCGATGTGCACCCTCACACCTGAAGCAAGACGAGGAGGTGGTGCTGGCAGGTGTGCGGCGTAGCTGTTGGGTTCTCGAAGAAGCAGACTCCTCGCTTCGCACCAACAGAGACTTCGTGCTGCAGTGTGTCAAGCTGCACGGACGTGCCTTGCGGTCCGCCGACCCCTCTGTTCGTAGCCACAGGGAGGTGCAGCTTGCTGCGGTGGCACAGAACCCGTGGGCCTTGGCTCGTGTATTGTGATAAGGATGCCCCTCAGGAGGAGAAGGTTAGCATGCCCAACTCGCCAGAAGTATATGTATCTCCCACACAACAACCTGGGCTCACGGGAAACACGGAAGACATAATGCAAAAGCTGCAGGATGCCACCGTCCCCAAGAGTGCCATTGTTTTGAATGAACCACAGGAACCACCCCAGCAGCGCGGGGAGGAATACCTGACTTTGGAACGCAGGACTTTGGAAATGGAGGAAAGTGCAGAGCGGGCGCATGTTGTGGAAGAAGAAGCCCTAGCACGTTTTGCTTTGTGTAGTGAAATCACGGAAGTCCTTGATAGGTATCGGACCGAGGAGCAAACGAAGACGCTCGTCAGTCTATGCCGGAAGGAACTCCAAGAGGCGATAGAGGTGCGAGAGGCAGAGCAAAAAAGAGCAGCAGAGGATCATGAGAGGTCAGTCGTGGAGAAGGAGAAAGCTTTGGCAAAGGCAGAGAGTGAGATAGAGAGGGTGAATGAGGAGAAGGAAAAGGTGGCGAACGAGGCACAGGCCAAAGCGGACCGTTTGAATCAACAACGACAGGAGATGGCCGTGTTAAAGGGACAGCTCCATAAGCAAGACTCTGCGTTGGCTTTTATGAAAGAGCTTGGTGTTGAAAGAGAGGCGGAGGTAGAAGCGTTGAGGGCACAGGCGACCCACGAAAAAGCGGTCCTCACCCAGGAACTGCAACGTGTGGAGTCCAAGGCCCGCAGCTACTCGTCTCAGGGAGAATCCCAACAGCGCTTACTTGAACAGACAGAGAATGCTTTGAAAGGTACACAGCAAGATAAGATGCTTTTGGAATTTCACGTGTCGGCGAGCATGCAAAATGAGAAGGCACTCCGTGACCAACTGGGGATGCAGGAGCAACATATGCAGATCCAGGAGGGCCTACACGAACAACAGAATCAGGATAAGGCCATGTTGGTTAAGCAGGTGCAGCACCAGCTGCGCCAAGGCATGACCATGGCGAAAGAAATGGCGCGGCAGAAGGATTTCATCGTGCAACAAAACAACTTGGTATTGTCCCTGCAGTCAGCGTTGGAGGTGTCTGAGAACAAGCAGCTGCAAATACAGTCGCAGGACGCCCCAGCACGGGTGCAAGGGACGGACCAACCCCGTTTGTTGCAACCGAAGCCTGAGCAAGGGCAATTAGTTGTTCATACGGCCCAGAAGAAGAGGGACCGAGACGAAGTGAGTGGCAGTGACGAAACGAGTGAAGAGTCGAAGGACCTGTTTGAAAGCCAACCGCAACTTGATACAGTGGCTGCGACTTCTTCAGCCCTTGTAGTCATTCTCCCGGAGGATCGGGTGACGCCAAAGCCCAAGGGGCCGCAATCAAAGAGGCAGCGTGCAGAACCTGCCTCGGTAGTGAGCGGCTCTCAGATACAGGCGTCAGCCACGGAACCTGCTGTGGAACTTCCCTTGTTGTTGGGTGCCCCTCCGGCACAGATATCGCCCTCGGTGCCTGCCTCCCCTGATATTTTTCTGTCTCAGACGGGTGGTGAAGGGGTGGATGGTGAGCGGGAGACGGGGCCACCAGGGAAATCAGAGACGGACAGAACGGAGGTCTCACAATCGCAGTCAGGGGAGCCTGGTAATGGAACAGAACCAGAGCCTGACGGAACCACTTGACTATATGCCAAGTGAGTGCCGCGTGGGGTGAGCTACGACCACGTGATGATGAAGGCTTGAACAAGAGATGAAGCGTTTAGTGTATACGAATGTGTGAGGTGAGTGTGTATGCTGACGGACGTGACGGAACGTGATGAATATTTTGTTTTCTAAAACGAATTTCCCCCCCCCTCCCCCCGGAACCTGAGAATGTGACCGCCTACCCAATGGTGTTTACACAAAGGAGTTCAGCGTGTTAAACCCCATTCTCTGTTCCCAAGGCAGAGCGGCGATGTGTACCCAGAGTGTACGTACGTGCACATGGCTCTGCAGATACGCTGAGTGGTGAGGGGCATGCCTGTTTTCCCTTTTGTTTCCATTATCTTGTCTTCAGAACGAACACACGAATGAAACAAAAACCATAACAGAACGCCCCCACCCCTGATGTATGTTTTTTTTCTCAACCATTCCCCCCCCCCCCCCCTCCCCCAACCCCCGTTTTTGCTATGTCTTTTGATATGGTTCTTTCCCCCTTTCCCCCCCCCCCCACCCGACAAGCGAATCAGCAGTGTGTATCTGTACACAGAAATAAACCAATAACATGACAGTAAAGTGCGATAAGGTGATCACGCTTGGAGACCACCAGTCCTGCACCGCCTGCCGCAAAGACCTCGAGCCCGAGCCGGAGGCGCAGGCCGTGGGGGCGGACATCCCGGCTGGGGAACTCCCCTCCGTCGAGGAACTCCGCCGGCACAACATCCGGGTCTGGGAAAAGGTGCCAAAGCCGCTCGTCAAGGCATGGACCGCGGCCCTCAGCGAGGCCGCACGGGAGACGGTGTGTACCCAGAGTGTACGTACGTGCACATGGCTCTGCAGATACGCTGAGTGGTGAGGGGCATGCCTGTTTTCCCTTTTGTTTCCATTATCTTGTCTTCAGAACGAACACACGAATGAAACAAAAACCATAACAGAACGCCCCCACCCCTGATGTATGTTTTTTCTCAACCATTTCCCCCCCCCCCCTCCCCCAACCCCCGTTTTTGCTATGTCTTTTGATATGGTTCTTTCCCCCTTTTTTCCCCCCCCCCCCACCCGACAAGCGAATCAGCAGTGTGTATCTGTACACAGAAATAAACCAATAACATGACAGTAGAGACTTCATGCTTGCAGCCGTACGCGAGCGCGGGTGTGCTCTCCGCTACGCCAGTGCTTCACTGTGCCGTGACAAGGAGCTTCAACTGGCGGCCGTCTTGCAGGACGGGAGGGCGCTGCAGTACGCTGACCCTTCACTGCGAAGCGACAGGTCGGTTGTGCTTCAAGCGGCTCGTGCACACGGCGGTGCACTGCAGTTCGCCGATCCTGTGTTCTGGGGTGACGAGGAGGTGGTCCTCGCAGCCGTGACAAGTTGCGGCTTTGCGCTGCGCTTCGCCCACAACACACTGTGGAACAAGCGTGAGGTGGTGCTGGCGGCTGTGCGAAAGAACGGAGATGCCCTCGACGACGCCCCCACAGCGCTGTGCTGCGACAAGGAGGTGGTGCTGGCGGCTGTGCGTGCGGACCCAAGCGCCTTCTCCTACGCGTGCGCTGTGCTGCGCCGCGACAGCGACGTCGTTGCTGCCGCCTTCCCTGAGCCGCACGAACACAACAGACGGAGCTGCATCAGAACAGGAGAGTCCTCTCAGCCTGTGACTGTGCAAGCCAACAACGTGAGAGGTCGTGAGCCCGCCTCCTCCAGGCGCCACAGAATCTGCTGTTTCCCGTGTTGGTGATACAACATCGCCGCTCGTTGGCCACACGTGTCCTGATGTCTCCAGAGCGTGTGGTGCCTGGGTCCCCCGTGTTCTGGCGACGACTGGCAACCCGTTCTCGACACCCCACACTCGATGCTTGTGAGCCCTGGAGGCCATCCCCCACCCCATTTTTCAGGATCCTTTTGTGTTCGTGGTGCGTCAGAAGGTCTCGTGACGACCCCGCTTCTCTTCTTACGCACACGACTTTCGCGCGGAAAGTGTAATTCAGCTCTGCCAAACGTGCTCTACACACCACCCCCTTCAGGCAAGTGGGTGTGGAAGCGTCAACGCATCAAACGAAGTATCAACAGTCGAGAAAGAGCGGCAGAGTTGAAGTGACACTTTTGTGTGTCTCGGTCTCGCGTGTTCTCGTCTCTCACACACAGGTGGGCAAGGACCCGTGCAGGGTTCACCCGCCTTTTTCATTTGTCAACACACACACACCCGCACACGCACAGGGCTGGGGTGCACACCCCCCAGGACCCTCGCCTCCTGCCGTGCGCCATGCTGCGACTGTGCCTGTCGACCGCTGCTGCGGTGTGCTTCGCGCGCTGTGCCTTTGCCGGTGCCCCTGCCAGCCTGCCAGCGGACCGGCCGGTCGTCATCCTCAGCATGGACGGTCTCAGCTACGACTACCTGGCACGCGACGCGGCGCAGCACCCCAACTTCGCAGCCCTCAAGGCATCAGGTGTGCACGCCTCGCAAGGCATGTCCCCGACCTTCATCAGCAAGACCTTCCCCAGCCACTACACCATGGCGACTGGCCTCCACCCCGAGTCGCACGGAATCCTGGGGAACACGATGTACGACCCCGACCTGCAGCAGCAGTTCCACCTGCGCGACATATACAACTCCACGGCGTGGTTCCTCGGTGAGCCCATCTGGGTGACCGCGGAGCGCCAGGGGGTCCGCTCTGCGGTTTACTTCTGGCCGGGGTCGGAGGCGGTTGTGGGGGGCGTCCGTCCCTCGACCTTCATGCGATACAACCAGTCGGTGCCCTTCTCCGCGCGCGTGGCAAAGGTGGCGGAGTGGCTTGCGATGCCGGAGGGCGACCCAGAGAAGCCGTCGCTCGTCATGGCGTATATGCACCAACCTGACCAGGCAGGGCACTTCTTCGGGCCTGATTCCCCGCAGGTTCGCGACAGCGTGGCACACATGGATGCGGTGTTGGGTGACTTGCTGAAGGCAGTCCGCGCGTCATCTGCCAACCTCCTCGTCGTGTCGGACCACGGGATGGCGGCGGCGGGCGACTCACGAGTGATCTATCTAGAGGAGCAGCTGGGTGCGGCCCTGCTGGGGGACCTGACGTTGGGCCAGGTCAGCCCCTTCTTCTGCGCCTTCGCGCCGTCGGAAGCGGTGGCGGACCTGGCAGTGGCACAGCTGCGGCAGGCGGGGCTGGAGGCGATGAAGCGGGAGGACATCCCAGAAGGATGGCACGTCAAGCGCAGCCGCAGGGTGGGCGACGTGGTGGCGATTGCTCCGCCCGGCTGGTCCATCCGGGTGTCGCGCAGCGACCCGCCATGTTGCGACGTGTCTTCCGGCAACACGACGTGCTGTGGCGATCACGGCTACCCAGGCGATGCGTATGCGATGCGCGCCGTGTTCTACGCAACAGGCCCGGCCTTCCGCAACGGCACGGCGATCCCGGAGGTGTTCCCCAACACCGACATCTACCCGCTGCTGTGCCACCTGCTGCGGCTGCAGCCCGCTCCGAACAACGGCACGCTTGCCCCGTTTGGGCCTGCCCTCAGGAGGTCACCACACCGCTCGCACTGGACAGCCACCCGCGACGGGTCGAAGTCGCGGTGGGTGCCATCGCAGCGGGACCTGACGCTGTACCCCGCTGCCCAGGAGGTGTTCCCCGGGCAGCGCTTCGACATCTCTGTGGTGGTGCCGCGCGGCCTGCCCGGTGCGGATGCCATGTCTGTGTCGTTCTCCTTCGCGCAGGCTGCGTCTGGCGGCAGTGTGGCGCGCACCGCAGGCGCGTCCGACCTGTGCGACAGCGGCAGCGTGGAGCAGGTTGCCTCGGAGCTGCATGTGACGCACATCCTGAGGGGCTGCAGTGTGGGGCGCAGCACCACGCTCACCGCGGTGTCAGGGGTGCGCAGTGCGTCTGTGCGGTGGCGGGCCCAGCCCGCACGCCTGGGGAACGGCGCGGGTGCCAAGAATGCGGTGCTGTTCGTGGGGGACGGCATGTCCCTCCCCATGCTGACTGCGGCACGGCTGCTGCTGCGGAACAACCCGGAGCACCGCAACCGCCTCGTCACAGACACGTTCCATGCGGCGGGGACGTGCTACACACACTCGTTGGAGTCGATCGTGACGGACAGCGCGGCAGCTGCCAGCGCGCTGAACACAGGGCACAAGACTGTGAACGGTGCCACGGGATGCTACCCCGACGCCACCACAGCCACACACGGCTTCGACACCGACAACCCGCGTGTCGAGACGCTGGCGGAATACCTCCGGCGGATGGACAGCGCCTTCAGGATCGGTGTGGTCACCACGGCCAGCGTCGTCGACGCGACCCCCGCAGGCGTATGGGGCCACTGCTCCAACCGCACACGCGGCACGACTCTTGCCGAGCAGGCCCTCGACCTGCTGCCGGAGGTCATCATGGGCGGGGGCCGCGCCGTGTTCGAAGGGCGGCAGTGGGAGCGCGAGGGGCTTCCCGCAGACCCGCAGCTGCTGCGCCGCTTCGCCTCCGCCGGGTACACCGTGGCGGGGACGGAGGCGGAGATGCGGGCCGCCGCCAACAGCAGCGCCACGACGCGCCTCCTCGGGCTCTTCGCAGACAAGCACATGCTGACGGAGGCCGACAGGCAGAGGCAGAACGCTTCGGAGCGGACGGAACCCGCACTGCACAGCATGGTGGCATCCGCGGTGCAGAAGCTGGCCGTCGGTGGGGAGCGCTTCTTCCTGATGGTGGAGGCGGCAAGCATCGACAAGCAGGCGCATGCATGCGACTACACACGCATGCTGGGGGAGACGCTGGAGCTGCAGAACACAATCCAGACTGTGAAGGACACACTTGAGGGGCTGGGGCTGCTGGATGACACGCTGATGGTGGTCACCAGCGACCATGCCACGGGGGGGTACGATGTATACGGCACAGTCGACACCGATGCGGCGCAGCCGCAGGACTACAACTCACACATCAGCATGTACGGCCACTCCGAGTGGCAGGACTGGGAGGCGTCGCCAGCAGACGGGTTCCTGGTGCGGAACTGGGAGTCGGCGCAGTTCACCTTTGCCGGGATGAACGTGAACCACCCGAGCTATGTCGAGAACTTCCGGTCGAAGCAGGGGCGCCCCGTGTGGTGGCTCATGCGCGAGTCGGACCTCGAGGAGCTGCGGCGCGGGGGCGGGATCGGGCTGGCGGACAACCTAGGCGGGGAGGAGCACATCGAAGCGAAGAAGGCTTCGGTGCACACCGCGTCCGACGTCATGGTGTATGCGCACGGGCCGGGGGCGTCGCTGTTCAGGCCGGGGCAGAACAACACAGATGTGTTCCTCAACATGCTGCAGGCGCTGATGCCGGGGGCGTGCTGCCCGCAGCCGGGGTCGCAGACATCCGGAGCCGAACATCAGCTGGCGCTCCTGCAGGCTGAGAACCAGAGGCTCCGCGAGGCTTTGGAGTCACAGCCAGGGGGCAGTGCTGGTGGCGGTGGTGGCACCGCACACCCCGCCGTCGCAACCGGCCTCGTGCTCGGTTACGCCGCCCTCTCCACTGCCATCGCTGCCTACATCTTCGTTCTCTACCGCAGGCTGTCCGCAAGGCGCCCGCCTGGTCCGCCGCATGTCGAAGTGCAAGAGCTGGAGTGATGCATGCTGCAGGTGGGGGGGAGGAGGGGGAGAGGGTGTTGGATGGGTTGGGGTGGGTTGAACGCGTGTGTGTTGTGTTGTTGTGTCGTGCATTTCTGGCAATCAACAGAAATGCACACGATGGGAGGGTGTGTCTGTGTATGTGTGCTGCGTTTGCTTGGGGTGGGGAGGAGGGAGGGAACGGGGGGACATGTCATGAGCATCTTTTTAGGCGCTGTGGGTGTGAGTGTTGGAAGCAACACAAGGGGTGGAATGGGCGCAGGGGCATCCTTGTTGCATGATGTCATGATAGTAATGATAGGCTGCAACACCAAAGCTGCATCGCGTGTCATCTCTGGCGCCTGTACCGCATCGCTCGATTCTTTCTCCGCCTTGCCCAGTGGCACCTTCCGTACTGTGTGACCTTCCTTCTCGGTTCTCTCCCCGCCCACGCCCGCCCCCCCATTGTACAGCCTTGGAGAGTTCAAGTGGTGTTCTGCGTTCGCAGAACCCACTAACTATTTACGGGTTTGCGGGTGTTGTCCCTCCACTTCCTTCCTCTCTTTCTCTTGGGGGGTCTTCGCTCCATCCGCCAAAAAAAACCAAAAAAAACCGGAAAAAACCGGAAAAAACCCGTGAAAAAGTCGGAAAAAAAGAGTGTGGGGAGTTGGGTCCAGTTTAGCAAAGTGAGCTTATTTTTCGAAAATTGAAAAATTGGGGACACCAAAAGTCCCCAGAAAAATCTTCGACTTGGCCCGCAGAGTGATTTTTTTGGTGAAAAACGATTTCAACAGTTGTCCAACAGTTGCTGTACAAGACGGCACACCGTTCTCTGCGCATGGGCTGCTGCACGTGAATCATTTGGATGTCCGAGGGGCTATCCGGAACGAGGAGGGCCACGAGCCTGAACTACCCGCCAGCAGCGATCCCGTGCCAGGGCTGGCAGGGGGCCGCGGCCCCACCTCCCTTTTTCTGTAATTGTTTGGGAGGGTGGGCCGCCAGGGGTGGCATGGCCGTACCCTCGGCCCTACCTCCCGGGTCAGATTTTGGGGCTTTTGGGTTCGGCCTTGTGGCCGAGTTTTCATGCGCCGCAGCGTATGAAAACCCAACGGCATGCTGGGGGCTTGATGGTGTTCATCGAAGCGCACCTCATCATGCCCCAAGCGAAGGACCATCCCCGCCTGGAATGTGCAACAGCACCAACCGGTGTGGGGACTAGCCTTCGAAGACTTTCAGGATGTTCACTACCGTGGCCTCCGGCGGCTGGGGGGCTGGATTCCTGATTTTTGATCCAGCAGGACGACCAAAGGCAGCAACATCCGGTGCTTCTCGAATTGGGTGAAAATGTTCTGTGGCCGTGCATTCGATCCTGTTTGCATCATACCACGGGAAGTCGGGGCGGGGTTGGGCTGCACTTTTTTTCTCGCGAGCTCGGCCACCCTGTGCCCGACCTCTTTTTTGGTTTGCCCGACCCCCAGCGAGATCACTGGCAGCCAGACCTTGTTCAACATAAACAGCAGACAAGAGAGCAGAATGGAGTGTGGGGCAGCTGCCGTGCTCCCACACATAAACAGCGCACCTCTCGCGCTGCCTGCACGAAAGGGACGGGTAACCTGCAGGTCACCCACAGCAGCCTACTGCCTACGTTCTATACAAGATCAGCGCCGACCACACGAAAGGCTGTTCGACCTGCGGCGCAACAAGAAGCTCCGGTGGGAACAGAACTGAGCGGCAACAGGATGCAATGCAGGCCCACATCCGATGCCCTGCGGCAAGAGCAGTCACATCGATATCTTTGACAGGGCCTGCCCACTGGTGTGTGACGGGGTGACCTGCAGATGGTGACCTGGCCCACGGCAGAACACCTGGGTCGGGGGATGGCTGCGACTGGGCATTACCTAACTCTTCATGATGCAGGACTGCGGTCAATTGGTCCAAAAGAGCAAGTATGGCTCCCGCTCAGCTCTCACTGAAGCTGAACCAGATGCAAGTGGTGGGAGGAGGAGGGTGTCCCGGGGGAGGACACACCGGCCGGCAACCCACGAGGACTGGCCCGTCCCAGTCGACAGAAGAACAAAGCAGGAACACGGACTCACCTGAAACGACATACTGAAGTGAGGGAGGAGGAGGCGAGCACAAAAGGGCGTCGGCTACCGCACGCCCTTTGAGCGCAGCCGACGACGACCGAACCAGCCACCGGCCGGGAGGTGCGTGTGGCGTGGGGGGCTTCGCCCCCCACGCAAGGGGGGTCCGGGGGGCGAAGCCCCCCGGAAAAAAATTTGGGGTTTTTTGGCCTATTTTTGGCCATTTTCCGCTGCATTTGTTTGATTTTGGGTCGGGAAAGGTATGGCCAGGAAGTGGGAAAAATTGAGGAAAAAGTCGGAAATTTTCAGGTTTGCCCATATAAACCATGGGTCACAGATTCCGATTTTTGGGTCAGACTCCAAGTTTGACACAAGGGAACATAGGCAAAAATTTTCACCTATTTTTGGTCACCTAAGGGGGGGGGCTTCGCTCCGGGTCACTGACCCAAGCTGACCCAGATTGACCCGGAGCGAAGCCCCCCATTTTCCTAAGGTGAAAAGCCCCAGGGTGACCCAAATTGACCCAAGTTGACCCAAATTGACCCGGAGCGAAGACCCCCATGTTCGTTCCCATAGGAAAAAATTTGGGGTTTTTTGGCCTATTTTTGGCCATTTTCCGCTGCATTTGTTTGATTTTGGGTCGGGAAAGGTATGGCCAGGAAGTGGGAAAAATTGAGGAAAAAGTCGGAAATTTTCAGGTTTGCCCATATAAACCATGGGTCACAGATTCCGATTTTTGGGTCAGACTCCAAGTTTGACACAAGGGAACATAGGCAAAAATTTTCACCTATTTTTGGTCACCTAAGGGGGGGGGCTTCGCTCCGGGTCACTGACCCAAGCTGACCCAGATTGACCCGGAGCGAAGCCCCCCATTTTCCTAAGGTGAAAAGCCCCAGGGTGACCCAAATTGACCCAAGTTGACCCAAATTGACCCGGAGCGAAGACCCCCTTGAGTTCCACTTCGGCTGAACAGTGTCGACGTAACTGTGTGCTGTTCCAGCCCTAACAATCTTGTGACAGTGAGAGCGTACGGCGCGTGTGTGTTTGAGACAGCAACACACCGCCTACCCTTCACGGGGACGCCAGCCGCACGGCATCCTTCGCCAGGCCTGCCCTCCCCCCCAAACATACTTGCTGTCACACTAACTAGGGAGCGGCCATGAAGGCATGTGGCTGCACTACCAAAGTATTTCGAAGGAACGAACCAACAGGAGCTGGTCTTTGCGGCAACCCAATGGGGCCACGCTAAAGCAATTAAAAATGTCACTGCGTTGACGCTTCCACACACAAAACCTCAACTCCTGTGATGGGGGAGGCTAGTGGTGTGCGGAGCACGTTTGGCTGTGGTGGAGTGACATTTTCTGCTCACAAGTGTGCGTAAAAAATGTCACTCCAGTACAGCCGCTCTTTACTCGTATTTTGTTTGTGATGCGTTGACGCTTCCACTCAGGACCCTCATCCGGAGGGACGTGGCCGTCCCTGGTCTCTCGGGACGGCCGCGGAAGTTACGCGCCGGGTATCGGGCGTGTCTCCAGGAAAGCCGGGTCTGCCGCTTGCTTACCCCGGGTGTATTCGTCAGCTCTCTGGTCCTGGGAAGCCACCCACTGCGGTCGGAGCCGCATCCTATTCTTCCGGGCGATGGTGAAGATCTCCTGCAACACCAGGTTGCCGCGGAAGTTGGAGCAGTGGCCCCTGCGCATCGAGAACACAAGGGGGAGGTTGTCGATGTAGCATGTCACGGTCATGTCTGTATACCTCTGAGCCAGTCGTAGGCCTTGCCAGACGGCGTGTGCCTCCTTTAGGAAAATGTGCGCCCCCTCGTCCGCTCCGCGGAACGTTCCCTGTGCGACTGTCTCCCCCTCTGGCCTGACTAGAATGGCGGCCCACTCGCGCGATGATGCATCTGTCCATAGCGATACCACGGAGGGGGGGTCAGTCGCGGCCCGCCAGTCGTTCACTGCGATGAAGCGCATACGGTCCACAGTCTCACGCTGCACCGAGGTGGGTACTGTGCATACTGCATCCCACGTACCCCCTTCCGCGTGTGCCCGCTTCGCCACTCGTCGGATGAATGAAAGGGCTGCCGGCATGTAGCACATTGGGGCGCGCATGACGTAGGACTGCCACACGAGCGCACCGAACACCCGAAACACCCCGCGCGGCGTCGAGCTCCTCTCGAGCAGTGCCCCCAGCTCGCTGCGCTCGGTGATCTTTCGGATCCAGGCCGGGTCCATCCTGAAAGTGTGCCGTTGTAAGTCGAACTCGATGCCGAACACGGAGAAGTGCTGTGTCGGTCTTCCGTGCTGTGGGTCGTCGAAGTTCAGCGCCGCTCGGACTTCCCTGCACCGCCCGAGGAAAGCAGCGTATTGGTTCGCCACCTCCTCTCGGGTTCGCCCCAGCACCACGAAGTTGTCGATCCAGCAGATCCCCTGGCTGGGCGGGAGCAGCACCCTTGCGCTCCTGTTCGCGATGGATGGAGAGTGCGACCAGCCCATGCACATGACGGTGAGGAATGTCTTGATGAACTCGTCGCGTTCTCCCCCGACCCAGACTCCAAAAAAGCGCTGGATTTCCTTCTGCACTGGGAACTGGTAGAACCAGCTCCGCGCGTCCGCCATCACGACCCACTCTGCGAGAGCAATGCGTCGCGTCACCTCGATGATGTCGTCCAGGCGCATGTCCGGGGGTCGAACCATGTGCTTGTTGAGCGGCCTGGCGTCGACGATGAAGCGTAATCCTCCCGACTTTTTGGACACGGTGAAAGCCGGGAGGGTGAGGTAGGCGGCAGCATCCGCCTCCTTCAGCACACCGAAGCCCTCCAGGTCGTCGAGGTGTTGCAGCATGTGTCGGGATACCTTGCGGTGGCGTCTGAACGCCTCCCTTGCGCCTGGCAGCAGCGCGTTCTCAAATACCCTCGGCTCCCGGATCAGATCTATCACGCCGTCCAACTCCCCTGCCGTGTCCATCCCCACCAGCCTGTCGAGGTCGAGCCGTGTCTTGCAGATCGGTGCGATGGCTTCACCGTGTGTCCCCGCATCACGCCCCTCCTTTGCCGGCCGCAGCAGCTTGTCTCCCGCGCACACCGCGAGGTCGCTCTCATACCCGTTTTCAATGCCTGGCCCGTACGACTCGTCGGTGTCCGGGTCGTCTTCGGTCTGACCCACTTCCTGATAAGCCTCCTGTGGCGCCATCAGGCGTCGGAGCTTTGCCGGGAAGTGTGATGATGATGTCTGCGGGTCCCCTCCCCGCTTCGTTCGTCTCCGCCGACGCCTCCTCACTGGTCGATCTTCGCTGATATCCTCGCCGTGTCTCTCGCGCGCGCATTCTCCGCCGCCGACACGTAGCGAATCACCCCGTCCACTGTGGCATGTCGTGACAGCAGCCTGACTTCCTCCAGGGGCACTCCCTTCCTCGCCAGATGTGTCAGCGCGCCGCGGCGGAGGGAGTGTGTAGTCAGAGTCGCCCTGGCTCTCTTGATTGCCTTTGTCGCACAGCGGTACCCTACACTTGGGGGGAACAGGGTTGTCTGCTTGCGTTTTTCTGCCTGCCTGAGACGCCGCTCCAGGATCTTCCGGAGGCCTGCCTGCAGGGTGATGCCTGTGATGTGCCCGACACGGAACGGGTCCGACTTTGACTGCGTCCAGCGGATGTTGACTACGTCGTTGTCCGGGTCCGGCTGAACATCCTTCACGTCGAGGCGGAGTGCATCTGACACGCGCGCAGCCCCCCTCCACATGATGCCCAGCAGCAGCTGTACCAGTCGGCGCGGTTCGCGTTCGATCGCCCTTCGAATGTCCTGTGGGGTCGCGGGTTGTGCCTGGCGCTTCGGCTTCAGCGCTCCCTGCCGCTTGAGCGCGCGGCGGTAATCGCTGAGGACCTGGACACTGTCGAGCGGGTAGCCCTCGAATCTCCTGAGGGCCCCTGCGATGTTGTTCAGGTACTGCAGGGTCGAGGACGTCGACAGGCCCCCCAAACGTTGGCTGGTCGCCCATAGCATCGCGCACTCGTCGTGTGGCGGCATTCTCCCCGCTGTGTCTGCCCACTGCCTGCGGAACTGTGTGTACTGGTCGTATGCTCTGCGTAGTGTCTTCCAGTAGGTCGGGGCGAGGGCGTGTGTCAGGGTCTTTTGGAAAGAGTCGCGGATCTCCTTGCACTTCTGGGGTGTCAGCCGGGTGCCCTTCTTCAACGGCCGCCCCCGACCGGTCGGGGGGAGGGTCGGCACGGCCTCCTGGTACAGCAGGCCGTAGTGTCCCCCCTTGTCCGGTCAGTTCCGCTTCCTGAGTCCCTTCGACGCGCGTCCCTTTCCCGCGCTCCGGCCCCTGCCCTTGCTTGGGAGCCGGTATGGCTCCGATCTGTCTTCGGCCTTCGCCTCCGCTTTTGCCCACACTGCCTCTTGCTTGGCTCTGCCCTCTTCGATGAACCTCCTGTGGAGGGCAACCGTGTAGTCGGAGGGTGATAGGGCCTTCGCCTTCCCCTGGTAGTGGCGCGCCCCCGCGCGGCCTCGCAGCAGTGCGTAGCTGTTCATCTCGACGATGACTTTGTGGAGTGGTGTCACGAAGGGGGCGACATCGTTTGTCTGCTTGATTAGGTCGAACATTTCGTACACCCGCTCGAAACGCGACGCCATCTCGTGGTGCCAATCGGGGGCGTCTGGCCCGCTCTCCAGCTCCGCCTTGCGGAACACCCGCGTCACCTCCGCCTTCACAAGGCGCTGCCCGCTCGGCGTTGTCAGCGCGTCTCCCCAAGTCGAGACGACGTGCGCCGTGAAACCCGCGGGGAGGTCCTGGTCGGCCTTCTTCTGGCTGAGTTTCAGCTCAGCTATCTCCTTCTTCTGCTCCTCCACCGTCCCCCTCAGGCCTGTCACTTCGCTCCTGAGCTCCCGGATCTCCTGCAGGATGGTGGCTAGAGCCGCGGCGTTCGTGTCCTCCTTGGGTGGTGGCGCCGGTACCCTCTCGCTGGAGGACTCCTCGTCGTACTCCTCTCCGTCCCACATCTCGGCGTCTGCTTCGTCCCTCTCCCTCTCGAGGGCCTCCCACGTGCACACGGGGCAAGTCCACCCGACTTCCCCCCACATCTCCAGCCACTCGTTCGCCGCCGCCGTCGGGATGCGCTTCCTCAGGCATGACGGCACCGTCGTACGCCCGCACGTGTGGCACGAATGGGCTGTGGCGCCGCCGCCGTGGATGGTGTCGCAGGTGGGGAAGACGCAGCCCGCCCGGGGTGCGACGGCTGCGGTCTTGGCCAACGGGGGAATCGGGATACGGTCCCAGTCAGCCGTGGCGGCGTCGAAGCTTGCCATCTCCTGATGCCTGCCCCCTCTGTCTGTGTTGTGCGGTTCTAGCCGCTGAAGTATCTCCCCTCTGCCGTGTTGTGCGGTGCGAGCCGCTGAAGTATCTCCCCTCTGCCTGTGTTGTGCGGTGCTAGCCGCTGAAGTATCTCCCCTCTGTTTGTGTTGTGCGGTTCTAGCCGCTGAAGTATCTCCCCTCTGCCTGCGTTGTGCGGTGCGAGCCGCTGAAGTATCTCCCCTCTGCCTGTGTTGTGCGGTGCTAGCCGCTGAAGTATCTCTCCTCTGCCGTGTTGTGCGGTGCGAGCCGCTGAAGTATCCCCCCTCTGCCTGCGTTGCGCGGTGCTAGCCGCTGAAGTGTCTCCCCTCTGCCGTGTTGTGCGGTGCGAGCCGCTGAAGTATCTCCCCTCTGCCTGTGTTGTGCGGTGCTAGCCGCTGAAGTATCTCCCCTCTGCCGTGTTGTGCGGTGCGAGCGGCTGAAGTATCCCCCCTCTGCCTGTGTTGCGCGGTGCTAGCCGCTGAAGTGTCTCCCCTCTGCCGTGTTGTGCGGTGCGAGCCGCTGAAGTATCTCCCCTCTGCCTGTGTTGCGCGGTGCTAGCCGCTGAAGTGTCTCCCCTCTGCCGTGTTGTGCGGTGCTAGCCGCTGAAGTATCTCCCCTCTGCCGTGTTGTGCGGTGCGAGCCGCTGAAGTATCTCCCCTCTGCCCCCTTGGCGCCCCTCTTCTGACTGATATACCTCCTCTGTGTCCTAAACGCTTCCCTGATAAAAAGTTTGCGTTGACGCTTCCACACACAAAACCTCAACTCCTGTGATGGGGGAGGCTAGTGGTGTGCGGAGCACGTTTGGCTGTGGTGGAGTGACATTTTCTGCTCACAAGTGTGCGTAAAAAATATAGCTGGAGTCGTGCAGGATCATTCGTGAAGAAATACGAAAGGTAAACGAGAAAAAGTTTTTCGTTGATCGCACGACACACACAGAAAATTTTGCCTGCGGAAGTGTTGGTGTGTGATTGGCAGGCGCATAAGACTGTGTGTGACGGCAAGCACCTAGCACTTCCCCTATCGCTGCATTTCCGCCTGACAAGTACCTTGTTGGAAGAAAATAGAACAGCGGGATCCAACGTAGATCGCACGGGATCAACGGGCGCGGGGTGCGAGGACTTTCACTGGCACAGTTTACTGCGTTGTGTGCAACTCTCAAAAGAAGGGGGTGAACGTGGTGTGCGTGTGCAGCAATGAATGTCGCCTGCCCCACCCCCTGCACCCTTCTGCTCCCCACCAGGCGCGTAGCCGCGACTTGGTGATCACAAACCTCCGTCCCCCCCTCGCGTCTCTTCATCCACAGCATCCACAGCACCAAGGACAAGACAGCAACAATGAGGGAGGTGATCTCGATCCACATCGGGCAGGCCGGTTGCCAGGTCGGTAACGCGTGCTGGGAGCTGTACTGCCTCGAGCACGGGATCCAGCCCGATGGCGCGATGCCGTCGGACAAGACGTGCGGTGTGGAGGACGACGCCTTCAACACCTTCTTCTCCGAGACGGGTGCTGGCAAGCACGTGCCCCGCGCAGTGCTGCTGGACCTGGAGCCGACGGTGATTGACGAGGTGCGCACCGGGACGTACCGCCAGCTGTTCCACCCCGAGCAGCTGATCTCGGGCAAGGAGGACGCCGCCAACAACTACGCGCGTGGGCACTACACCATCGGGAAGGAGATCGTGGACCTGTGCCTGGACCGGATCCGGAAGCTGGCCGACAACTGCACGGGTCTGCAGGGCTTCCTGGTGTTCAACGCCGTGGGCGGTGGGACCGGGTCTGGTCTGGGTGCGCTGCTGCTGGAGCGCCTGTCGGTGGACTACGGGCGCAAGTCGAAGCTCGGGTTCACGGTGTACCCGTCCCCGCAGGTGTCGACGGCCGTGGTGGAGCCGTACAACAGCGTGCTGTCGACGCACTCGCTGCTGGAGCACACGGATGTTGCGTGCATGCTGGACAACGAGGCGATCTACGACATTGCGCGCCGCAACCTGGATATCGAGCGCCCGACCTACACCAACCTGAACCGTCTGATCGCGCAGGTGATCTCGTCGCTGACGGCGTCGCTGCGTTTCGACGGTGCGCTGAACGTTGACGTGACGGAGTTCCAGACTAACCTGGTGCCGTACCCGCGTATCCACTTCATGCTTTCGTCGTACGCCCCGGTGATCTCCGCCGAGAAGGCGTACCACGAGCAGCTGTCGGTGGCCGAGATCACGAACGCTGCCTTCGAGCCCGCGTCGATGATGGCGAAGTGCGACCCCCGTCACGGGAAGTACATGGCGTGCTGCCTGATGTACCGCGGTGACGTGGTGCCGAAGGACGTGAACGCGTCCGTCGCCACCATCAAGACGAAGCGCACCATCCAGTTCGTGGACTGGTCGCCCACCGGGTTCAAGTGCGGGATCAACTACCAGCCGCCCACGGTGGTGCCGGGCGGTGACCTGGCCAAGGTGCAGCGCGCGGTGTGCATGATCTCGAACAGCACGGCCATCGCCGAGGTGTTCGCCCGCATCGACCACAAGTTCGACCTGATGTACTCGAAGCGTGCCTTCGTGCACTGGTACGTCGGTGAGGGTATGGAGGAGGGTGAGTTCTCGGAGGCGCGTGAGGACCTTGCCGCCCTGGAGAAGGACTACGAGGAGGTGGGTGCCGAGTCCGCCGACATCGAGGGTGAGGAGGACGTCGAGGAGTACTAGGCAAGCACGAAGCGAGCAGAAAGCGAGGGAGTGCATGAGCAGAGCGCAAGGCAGTCGCCCACAGCCCACCAGGGCTGGCCTGCAGATGGCACAAGAAGCAACAGACGCAAAGCCACCCCACACCCCACACCCGCAATCGGATGCACAGCAAACCTCCGGGTGGAATGTGGGTGCAACGCGCTGTTGGCACAAGTGAGATAATGCATGTCGACCTTGGCCGCTGGCATTTCCCCCTCCCACCCCCTCGCCCCTGCATGCACCCCCTTCTTGCGATGCTGGTACTCCACTTTTGTTGCACACTCCAGCACCCCACCAGCCTGGCGCACCAGGACCGCAGCAACCCACACAGGCTTTGGTGGCGGTGGGGCCGCAAGATGATCCACTTTGTCCTGCTGGTGTCGCGCCAAGGCAAGGTGCGTCTCGCGAAGTGGTACTCCCCGTTTGCGGAGCAGGAGAAGGCGAAGGCCGTGCGCGAGATCAGCACGATGGTGATCGGGCGGCAGAAGCGCCTCTGCAACTTCCTCGAGTGGCGCGACTACAAGCTGGTGTGGCGCCGGTACGCCACGCTCCACTTCGTCGCGTGCATCGACAAAGACGACAACGAACTGATCAACCTTGAGATCATCCAGCACTTCGTCGAGTCCCTGGACAGGCACTACGGGCATGTCTGCGAGCTGGACTTGATCTTCAACTTCCAGCGCGCCTACCACATCCTGGATGAGGTGCTTGCCGCCGGTGAGCTCCAGGAGTCCTCGAAGAACACAATCCAGAAGCTGTTCAACCAGCAGGAGGCGATGATACAGGTGTGCCTGGTGGGGTGAGTGGGTGCCCCCGTGTGTCAGTGGGGTTGTTGTCAGTGATGCCGTCAGTGTGCCGTGTCCGATTCTGCTTCTGCCCTTTACTAGTTTACTAGTCAGGTCTCCAAACGAAAAGGAGGAAAAAAACTCACACAGGCGTTGAATTTCGTTCCAGCGTACAGTGGGGATTGCGTCAACAGCTTGTTCTCTCTCTCTCTCTCTCTCTGGTGTGCTCTACGCGACAGGAGTTGTCATTTCCCTGCTCCTCCTCTGTGTGAATTTTCTCTGCAGCACAGGGAGGCAATCATCTGAGTCATCTCGATGCGACCTACACTCACCAAAACTCATGCGTGTGTCTGTGTCTCCCGGTGCAGTGAGGTGCATTGGGTTGTGTTACGCACTTGCATCCACCACCGACACCACACCACACCACACCACTACAGCAAGCGGAAGCCTCATAACAGACGATCGGGTCCTGGGAGGTCTGAAGAAGAGTGCTTGTGCCGGCACCGTGAGGCTGCATACCTAGAACTAAGAATGTGTCGCGTACGATGATGCCTCTCGCACGGGTTGCTCGAGAGCATCGTGCCTTCCCTAACCCTGTGTGTGCTCGTGTTCGGCTGGTGGTCTGACTGTTGTGATTCTGAAGGTGCGCAGGTGTGTTTTTGCCGGCCTGACTGACCTTCCGGCTGGAATGTGTGTGTGCACTCGTGCGACAGCAACACGGGGTCCTTCGCTGTGTGTCAAGTGTGTCAGTGCTCCGCCCTCATGTGAGGGGGGCGGATCACTCTTCTGCACTTCCTCGAGCCGAAAGTCCCCAACGAAAATAATGGTGTGTGGGTGTTGTCTAAAGCTCGTGGATACTGATCACATCAGAGCAGGTGCTCTGTGTGCTCGATCACCACAAGAATATTCGCATGCGTTGTCCAAAAAACGATGGGATTGACGGCAAGGAGGAGTGGGTTGTTGACGGCGTGCCGCACCCTTCACCCCCATCCCACCGTTGCCCCCCCAGGGGAGTTTCGAGAGAATTCCTCAAAAGTCGTCTGACGGGTGATCACTGTGCGAGGCTGAGGACAATAATACTGCGTCGGTTTCTCTCTGAGGAGGTGATGCACCTCCTCTGGCGCCGTTATGCACCTGCCCTGGCCGTCTCGCACATCAGGGTGGTGGTGTTGAGACCTCTGCAAGAAAGGCACATGATGGGTGGCACTTCGTGTGTGGGCTTTGGGGGAGTAGTGTTGAGATGACAAGAGATGCACCAACAGAGCAGAGGAGCAGAGTGCTGCTGGGCGTGTCCGCGACTGCAAACAACCGAGATTCGTGTGTGAGTGTGGAGTGTGATTGTTGAGTGGGTTGGACCTGCGCGGAGGAGCGTGGCCCACGTGTGTGTGTGTGTGGCGGTGCGGTGGGGTAGCATCAGCGTTCGCTCGGTGCAGCTTCACCAAACAGGTTAACGTGTGTGTGACTGTACAGTGGAGATAGCACCAAGAGCAGGGTGCTCGGTGTGCTCGACACCCCAGCCGACTACCCTCACCCTGCCCCACCACCCCACCCACCCGAGACCTCTTCGCCTTGCCTCCCCCTCCAGTGGCTGGGGAGGCAACATCCACGTCAAGGCAGCACCACTGGCGAATGGAGCAGAGGGACAGCGAGCACCCTGCTCGATGAAAGTCAGCTAACAAAGATGACATTGAACAATGGCAAAACTGTTTTCCACCGATTTTCAAGTGAGATAGAGCGCCTGTTGTCTGTGTGTGTTTCAGGGTGGGGAGGGGGGTCGCGTTCGTGTGGCAGCCACGCACCCCTCCTGCAGGCGGCCTGCTGCTGAAGAGGCTCAAGAAGAGGCTAGGAGCCACACCCACCACAGGCATACTCACCAATACCATGGATGTGTCTGTTCGGCATGCCAGGACCGGGCACAGCTGTGTCGTCTGTGTTCCGGAAGGCGGGACCGTGGCCAGGCTGAAAACGGATGCGCTGGAGGAGATGTTCGCGGGTTCCGTCGACGCAGACCGTGAAGCTGCACGGGTGGCAGCGCAGATCGAAGGGTGTGAGGAGGAGCTGGACGATGCAGAGCACGTTGCCGACACGGGTCTGGAGGACGGGGGTTCTGTCCAACTGGTCCCGCGCTGGCCGCATGTCAAATCACCCGCAGTCTACTCGAATGGGCCTGTCGACGACGTCTTCTGCATCACACTGTCGAGGTGCGGAACGCTGTGTGCGGTGGGTTACTTCCAAGGACGTGTCGCTGTGTTCGACACCATCACCACTGCTGTGGTGGCGGACGTCACGCACAGCAACAAGAATATTCATTGCGCAGCATTCTCCGTCTGTGGGGCGTGGTTGGCAACGTGCTCATCAGACGTGCGGAGCACCGTCTGCGTATGGCTGACAGCAACGTGGGAGCGGGTGCACATGCTGGACCACAACAACACCCCTGCGCGGAGTGCAGCATGGTCACACTGCGGACGTCTGGTGTCCGGAGACGACACTGGGAACTTGCGTGTGTGGGACTTGACGGGCATACCGAGCGCCACAGCGCTGGAGGGTCACAGCGAGGCGGTTCGCAGCATTGCTGTGTCGGTCACGAGGATCTTCAGTGTGTCAAGCGACGAGAGCATCTGTGTGTGGGACATCAGCACCCTCACACACACACACACCCTGGATGAGCACACTCGTGACGTCGCCGACATCGCCCTGACCAACGACGAGCAGCACCTGGTGTCTTACTCTTGGGACAAGTCTCTCAAGGTGTGGTGCACAACCTCCCTCAGCTGCCTGCGCGCTGTGCAACTGGACAGCAAGCCCGAATCACTTGCTGTATCACGGCCAGGTGATGTTGTTGCAGTCAGGGCCCAGTACGGCTCCCCCACCAAGCTGTACCGCCTCAGCACAGGTGAGTATCTGGGGAAGGTCGACTCACTGGGGAATGGTGTTGCACTCAGCCTCTGCGGGAGGTGGCTCTTCAGGCCAACAAACTACACTTCTGTCACTGTGTGTGCTGTGTCTTCCGTGGCACCCTGAGTGCCTGTGTCCCCCCTCCCCCAATGTTGCGACAAGCAAACTTGTAAGTTCTGCAGGACTTTACACATTCTTAAACCTTGATACCAAGGCAAAACTGGGTGCCGTGTCTCGGAATCCTTCACCCCTGCCTTGCCTCCTTGCCGTCACCGCCTTGCTTTCTAGCTTCCCCAGCACAGCACCGCCTGACCCCTTGCTCTGCTGGGCAGCTGGCGGTGCATCTGAGATGAGAACAGAATGGAACGCAGTGCTCTTTGCAAACTGCTCCACACCCCCTTTCTCTCCGAACCCCACTTGATACAGTGCGCTAGACTTTTATGGCGTGACCTGGGACCCCCCCCCCCCCCTAGGCATACTTGTACCCCCATATGGGGAAGGCCAAAAATATGGGGAAAATATGGGGGGAATATGGGGGGTTTTTCAAGTCCTGTTCCCCCATATTTCCCCCATATGGGGGATATATGGGGGAAAACCCAGGGGTTCCTCAGGTGGAAGCAGTCAGCAAACAGTTCTCCTCGTTCTGCTTTTCACAGGGTGTGAAGTCAGCCACTGACAGGGGACGTCTAGCACCTTGCAGTGCCATCTCACCTCGTCGCTTTCTGCAGAGAGGAAACGCCCGGCTGAAGTGCTCGAGTCAGACCACAAAAGGTGCTGTGAGAGTGCCGACCGCCACTTTCTTCAAGTCTGAGTAGCGGTCATCAGAGCATCCTGTACAGTAGTCCTGTCTTTGCTGGCAGAACAGTTGCGTCCTGCAGCCAGTCCTTGTACTGGCCTTCACAGGTCTCATTCCACCCGGCAGATGCAGCTTGAACATGTCAAGCTGCCTGGTGACGAGCGTCGACTCCGACTTTTCGGCGCTCGGAGCGGTCAAAAGCGGCGGAAGCGCCTGACACCCCAGAATGCACTGCTTGTGAATTCCCTTGTCTAATTAAGGATCCCAGGGGGCAGTTCGCAATCGCAAACACACCAGAGGAGGAGGACAGCGAGTGTGAGAGTGACGTGCCGGACAGGACTTCAAAACACAGGAGTGTGTGTTGTGAGGAGCTGTTAACCCTGAACGCGCTATGTGTGTCTGTGCGTATGTGTCCACCACCGCTGCCGCTGTCACTGCGGTGCCCCGCCAAACCGGGAAGCGTTCGCTCTCCGCTGCCGCTGTGTCGGCGCAGGAGAGGAACAGGAGGTCGGTGCGACCCACCTGGGGGATCTTCCAGGGGGGGCCAGACCTGGCCACACCTGAACGAGCGCGCACCTCCCCAGGATCGGACTCCTGGAGGATCCCCAACAAGGCATGAGGCCGGTTTCGACGCGCACTTCGTGTGTGTCTGTGCCTGAGTGGTTTGATGTTCTCCCGTTGCAGCACGAATACCCCCATATCCCCCCATATGGGCCCCATATTTCCCCCATATTCCCCCATATTTTACCGGGTTTTCCCCATATTTTCAGCCTTTTTCCCCATATGGGGACGGGGTTTTGAGACCCCCCATATTTCCCCCAAATTTAGGGGGTTCCCCATATGGGGGGACAAGTATGCCTAGGGGGGGTCATAAGCCCGTACAAAACCACATTTTTCAACATACCATCAGAACCGCCCTAATACCTGATCTGACCCGAAAATCCGACCCATACCCCCCCGGAAACCGTCTGGAGCCCACTTGTGACACCTGATGCGCACTTTTGTGATGATTTTTTGGGGTCCTAAAAAATGTACCTCAGTTTCGTACCTTGCCTTTGTACCTGAACCACTCCCGACCGCAGTATTTCGTTCTTTGCAAGGAAAGGGTATCACTACGCTCACCCAGCACGCCGAGCAACACATGCCGTGTGCCTAGGGCCTCGCAGAGGTGTCAGATGCTGCTGCAGAGGGGTACCTTGCTCGAAAGACGCTCGCCAAACGGGAGATGTGCGGGGTCCCGGCAGAGAGCGTTGTGGCAGACCTGCGTCAGAAGAAAACGGCACACGACATCCGTGAGGCGACATTATTTCGGGCGCTCCGTCGGGCTGGGTACATAGGAGAGCGAGTGGGACGTGGTGACGACAGATATATGCAGTGGTGCATCAACTGCACGCACGTGCGAAAAGCGGCGTTCCTTGCTGGCCAAGAAAGATGTCACCTGCACTCCTACTCCTCCCACTCCTCCTGCTCCTACCCCTACACCAACTGATGTGGGCAGTGAGTGATGGCAGCTCCAGAGCAGCAGATGATCTAGGAAGCGATGAGCGGGTCAGCCGGGCAGACTACCCCAGTCCGTACCGGAAGTACGAAGCGTTGCGGGCCCGCCACCACCGCCTCCAGGAGAGGACCCGAGGATTAAGAGTAGGGTTGTACAACGCCAGGGGAGAGTATTCCCCTGGCGTTGAGACATCCCTGACGATCTTGCGGTCGCACTGTGGGGGTTGAGTCGGCAGGCAGATGCCTATCCAATGACTTCGTTGAGTCCTCACATGGTACACTCTCATACGTGCTGTTGAGACTGCGTGGTGTGCATATCCTGCGGGGGGCGCAAATTACACAGCACAAGCATAATCATTTCGACTCTCAGGTCGTCCAATATCCCAATCGTGCCTTCACAGGCTGAGATCGACGAAGCAAAGACACATCTGCAACGCTGCCTAATGCCGATGCAGCCTCGCAGGCGTACGAAGTACTCACAATGACCCATCTGCGATCGAAGTACTACACCCAGAAGGTGGCTGAACTCATTCAGCTGGCGCAACAACACAACATTCCCACTAATCAGGTACAAGAAAGACCTTGCCGAGGCACTGGGGAGGCAACATCGTGCCACCTGAGCCGGAACCACCGCAGAAAAGGCAAAGAACGAAATATTGCGGTCGGGAGTGGTTCAGGTACAAAGGCAAGGTACGAAACTGAGGTACATTTTTTAGGACCCCAAAAAATCATCACAAAAGTGCGCATCAGGTGTCACAAGTGGGCTCCAGACGGTTTCCGGGGGGGTATGGGTCGGATTTTCGGGTCAGATCAGGTATTAGGGCGGTTCTGATGGTATGTTGAAATTTTTGGTATTTGTACGTTTTTAGGGGGGCTTATGACCCCCCCTACCCCCCCCCCCCCCGTGTTTAGGCCCCCCCCCCCCCAAGGCCCCTGGAGGCCAATTTCGGGGGGCCAGAGGGGCTTAGACACAGGGGTGGCACGGTGGTGGAGACCATTACCTCTTCCGCTTCCGTCGTAAGGAGGAGGATGCCCGCACCCGAGGAGCCCGCCTCCCAACCCAGCCCCGCTGGCTGGGATGCGGCGACCGCCGCACAGGCTCCGCTGCTCTCACGCCGCGCCCTTCACCACTGGAGCTGTGTCCCGCGAGTTGTTCCCAAAGCCAGCCACCCCCAGCGCGGCTGAGTGTGGAAGGCGGTGATGACGATGCTGACAACAGGGGGCCGTGGCCAGCCATCTGGAGTCGCTGGCGCAGCTGCGGGTGCGCAGCGGGGCTGCGCAGGCGGGGGGGCCGGAGGCTGCCTGCTGCCGGGCCTTGGGCCCCCTGCGCGCACCCCCACAGGAAGTCCAGCAAGCCGGTGCCCTGCACGCTCCCCCCCCGGAGGCCGAAGTCACCCCCACACGAGGCGCCAGCTGTGGGAGCTGCTGTGCGTGATTCCAGTCCGGATAGACTTTAGGCACCCCACTTTTCGACTCTGACAGCACTTCGAGGGCAGCAGGTGGCCCAGCCTAGCGGCCACCCTCCAGACCAGCCCACCCCGTGTTTAGACCCCCTGCCAGACCCCAGGGGGGGACTTAAACACGGGGGTAAGAGGGGGGGCCTAAACACGGGGGTCCCAGGTAGATATTTTCACCTGGTTACTGTAAGGTGCCTGACGAAGCCATCCACACGTGCAATCCACTCCAACCACCACTGCAGGTGATCACACGCGACACTGTTGTGCACACATGTCGTCTGGCGATGTGGAGCTTCGCGACGAGGAGGACTCCAACAAGTACTCGCGAGACACGAAGCTGCTTCTCGTCGGCGAAGGAAACTTCACATATGCGGCTGCTCTGTGTCAGCACTTCGGTACTGCCCCCCAGGTCGTCGCCACAGGATACGACGATGAGGAGGCTGTGCTGAAGCTTCCGGAGGCCCAGCAGAACATCGACAAGGTTCTTGATTGCTCTGCGCAGGTGCTCCACGGCGTTGACGCCACAAAGCTGAGCGACCTCAAGCAGGACCACCCCTGCAGCTTTGACGCTATCCGCTGGAACAACCCCGACCACAGTGGAGTCTGGTCGGGCATCGCGTCCAACCAGCGCCTTCTGGAGGCGTTCCTCGTGTCCGCCCTCGACGTGCTTCGCCCTGGTGGCGAGCTGCACATCGTGTCGTCGCAGCACACCAAGAAGAACTGGCACATCGAGGACATGGGGGGCGATCTCGTCAAGTGTGTCAAGGTGGAGCGCCACACCAACCCTTTCCCCGACTACCTCCCGCAGCGCTCGAGGGGCGGTGTCCTTCCCGACGACGTCTCCACATACAAGGTGTACACCTTCCGCCGTGCCTCCTCGCTAGACAACGCCGCACGCCGGAAGACTACCGCCGACCAGCAGCAGGGCTCGGCTGTGCCGGCGCATCCGGAGCGTGGGCCTGTGCCCAAGGCATCAACTAAGTACTGCATCCACGTGAGCGGCCTTTCGCGGCGTACCAAAGAGGAGGACATCATCACGTTCTTCAAACCGTTCGAAGTGGTGCGCGTTGCACTCCTCTATGACTTTACAGGGAAGCCAACCCGGGCATGTGTCTACTTCACCACGGATGCCATGGCCCAGAACGCAACGGAGAAGCACTGCCAGTCCCTGTATCGCTGTGAAATCTGGTGCTACTTGGTGCAGTGCACTGCGGTGGGGTTGCTTGAGGCGAATATGCAGGACCCGACGAAGGGGTCTCTCTTCATCCGCCTGAGTGGGCTGCCCTTCTCTACGAAGGAGTCTGACGTGATGGCACTGCTCGCGAATCACAGCATCCAAGCAGTGGCGGGCTCGTGCGTCATCGAGTTCGGCGCTGACGAGGGGCCCTCTGGGTGTGCGTGTGCGAAGCTCGTGACTCCAGAGGAGGTGGACAAGGCGCAAGAGAAGATGTACAGGTCCGGGGTGCGCGTTGAGGTGTTCAAGGTGACCATCCAGGAGGCAAAGCAGCTCCAGCAGACCCTGGAACGGGGCGGCAATGGGTATGTTGTGAAGCTGTGTGGTCTGCCGAGGGCAGCAGACGAGCAGCAGGTGCTGGAGTTCATGCAGGGTGTGAACATCGCGCCGTGCGGCATCCACATGGCGGACGACGACTACGGCAAGGCCAGCGACACATGCTTCGTGGAGCTGGTTGACGAGGCAGCCCTTGATGCTGCCATCGCGAAGCACAGGCAGACCATGGGGACCCACCACGTCAACGTTCACCGCGTCGCGCGTCTCGCGCTGACCGACTACCCCCCGCTGCCTGTCGAAGCCGATGGCCCGTTCGTTGTGTGGCTGCGTGGTCTGCCCTCCACCGTGAAGGGTGTGGACATCGTGAAGCAGCTCTTCCCTGACCTGGACATCGCCCCGCAGGGCATCCACCTTGTCCTGAAGGAAGATGGCAGTCCCAAGGGGCAAGCGTACGTCGATTTCTCTAACAAGCGGTCGTACAAAGCCGCCCTCAGCAGATCGGGCCGTCTTCTGAGCGTACATATATCGGATAGAGGGGGGAGGCCCATCAGGGTGAGTCCCAGCCGCTTCTCGAACATGTACCGCGAGAAGTTGTTTGACAACGAGGAGGCCATGACTACCAAGCAGCAGCTGTACGTGGGCCTGACGAACCTGGACGCAGGCGTCATCACCCACATCGGGGTCCCTCCCGCGATCGACACCCTGGGCGACAGCTCTCAGCCCTTCGTGGGACGCCGTATCAATCTTGCCCAGCGCCAGCGTGACACTGCTGCGAAGGTGGGGCGCCCCATGAGGATGCGCAACATCTCCCCCCATGTGCGTGACGAGGAGGACCCCATCAAGTACTCGCCAGACACGAAGCTGCTTCTCGTCCGCGAAGGAAACTTCGCATATGCGGCTGCTCTGTGTCAGCACTTCGGAACAGCCCCTCAAGTCGTCGCCACAGGATACGACGATGAGGAGGCTGTGCTGAAGCTTCCGGAGGCCCAGCAGAACATCGACAAGGTTCGTGCATGCTCTGCACAGGTGCTGCACGGCGTTGACGCCACAAAGCTGAGCGACCTCAAGCAGGACCACTCCTGCAGCTTCGACGCTATCCGCTGGAACAACCCCCACAGTGGAACCTACCCGGCAGGACCTATGAACACCACCGCCAACCAGCGCCTTCTGGAGGCGTTCCTCGTGTCCGCCCTCGACGTGCTTCGCCCTGGTGGCAAGCTGCACATCGTGTCGTCGCAGCACTCCCAGAATAACTGGCACATCGAGGACATGGGGGGCGATCTCGTCAAGTGTGTCAAGGTGGAGCGCCACACCAACCCTTTCCCCGACTACCACCGGCAGCGCTCGAGGGGTGGTAACCTGCGCCACAGCCAGACGTGCATGCTGTATACGTTCTGCCGTGTCTCGGACCTATCACTTGAAAACGCCGCACAACGGAAGGCTACCACCAACCAGGAGCCTCCCCCCGCAGGTCACTTGAGCGATGCCGCATCGCCGGGCTGCAGGAGGGCTGCTGCGCCGATGCAGCCGGAGCGTGGGCCTGTGTGTGTGCCCAAGGCAACCAAGTACTGCATCCGCGTGAGCGGCCTTCCGTGGGGCACCAAAGAGGAAGACGTCGTCACGTTCTTCAGACCGTTCGAAGTGGTGCGCGTTGCACCCCTCTATTACAAGAAGGGGAAGCCAGGCGTGGCGTTTGTCTACTTCACCACGGATGACATTACCAGCAAGGCAATGGAGAAGGACCTCCAGTGCCTGGGCGAATCCGAACATGATCATCGCATGAAGGGCTCCCTGATGTTGTGCACACTGGCGGCGGATCTTGAGGCTCAGTGGCAGGACCAGACGAAGGGGTCTCTCTTTATCCGCCTGAGTGGGCTGCGCGTCTCTATGAAGGAGTCTGATGTGATGGCACTGCTTGCGAATCACAGCATCCAAGCAGTGGCGGGCTCGTGCATCATCGAGTTCGGCGCTGACGAGGGGCCCTCTGGGTGTGCGTGTGTGAAGCTCGTGACTCCAGAGGAGGTAGACAAGGCGCGAGAGAAGAGGATGTACAGGTCCGGGGTGCGCGTTGAGGTGTTCAAGGTGACCATCCAGGAGGCAAATCAGCTCCAGCAGACCCTGGAACGGGGCGGCAATGGGTATGTTGTGAAGCTGTGTGGTCTGCCGAGGACAGCAGACGAGCAGCAGGTGCTGGAGTTCATGCAGGGTGTGAACATCGCGCCGTGCGGCATCCACATGGCGGACGCCGACTACGGCAGGGCCAGCGACACATGCTTCGTGGAGCTGGTTGACGAGGCAGCCCTTGATGCTGCCATCGCGAAGCACAGGCAGACCGTGGGGACCCACCACGTCAACGTTCACCGCGTCGCGCGTCTCGCGCTGACCGACTACCCCCCGCTGCCTGTCGAAGCCGATGGCCCGTTCGTTGTGTGGCTGCGTGGTCTGCCCTTCGCCGTGAAGGATGTGGACATCGTGAAGCAGCTTTTCCCTGACCTGGACATCGCCCCGCAGGGCATCCACCTTGTGCTGAAAAAAAATGGCGGTTCTCATGGGCAGGCGTTTGTCGAGTTCTGCAACAGACAGTCGTACGAAGTCGCCCTCAGCAGATCTGGCCATCTGCTGGCCGGGAACTACGACTACGTCCAGCGCGCGACCAACACCGGCCAACCCATCGATGTGATTCCCAGCAGTACATCTATGATGCACCGCAAGAAGTTCTGTGTCGACGAGGAGGGCATGACTGCCAATCACCCCCAGGGTGGCCAGCTGACGGATGCAGGCGACGCTGCCGTCAGCTCCCACATCAGGGAGGTGCTCGCTGTTGCGCCCAACTGCGAGTGGTCGAAGAAGTGGATAGCATTCTGCAGGGCACGCGGTGTCCCCTGTGACACGTTGCACGACACAGCAGCAGCGCTGAAGGCCATCGGGGTCCCTCCCGCGATCGACACCCTGGGCGACAGCTCCGAACCCTTCGTGGGACGCCGTATCAACCTTGCCCAGCGCCAGCGTGACACTGTTGCGAAGGTGGGGCGCCCCATGAGGATGAGTAGAGATATCTCCGCCCACGCGCGTGTGCGGGTTGGGGTGCGCATTTTCTCCATCTAAAATGCAAAGGAGCTCCAGCGGTCTGTGTATGAGCGGGACAGCGACAGGCGCACTGTGAAGCTGCGTGCGGAGCACCAGCAGCACGGGCAGCTGGTTGCACCACGCCAGCAGGTGGGACTGACTTGCAGAAACTTCAGTCAGCTGAGTGTGCAGAGGAGGACCTTCAGCAGTGCTGCGGTCAGCACACCCGCACACCGTGGGTATGTGGTGTGGGCCGCAAGGGTGCTGAGGTGTCTTGTGTAGCTGCTGCCTCCTTCGAGGCAGGGCGGTGCATCCCCAGGTATGTGTCGGTGTTCTGCTTTTTGCAGGATTTGTGTCAGTCTGTCAGCGTCAAATGAAACCCTCCAAAGCCAACTCCACACAGCAGGGCTGCGGTGATCGAGGCTTTGGCCCTGGAAAGAAGAGACGACACGCAGCCCCAAGAAGTGCACTATACGCCGGTCGGGTGTTGCCCGGTCAATGAATGGTACAACGGATATCAGACAAAACAGGATGCAGCTACCCAAACAGAAATCACACGAACAGGAATGGTACCCGAACGGATTGGTCTGTCACAGGGCAGCGCTTGTGGGCAACCAACGCAACAAAGACAACGCTCAGGAATCAGGTACCAAACGGATATCACACAAACAGGAATCAGCTTCTCAAAACATAAATCAGGAAAACAGGAATCAGTTTACTTGCTCTCCTGGAGAGCAAGGAAACCAGAAGGCACCAGTTCGAGAGAATCAGCAGGGGAGTGGTAGCGGGTTCTTACGGAGTGGACTCCAGGGACACACTCTGCGATGCCAGCCTGCGAACCCAAACTACAATACGCAGGGAAGAAGCGAGAATGAGTGAGCTGAGTGCCTCACAGCACTCTCGACGCACCACCTTGTGCCGACACGGCCGCGGCAAATATGGCTCATGCATTGGGCAAGGTGTGGCGGGGTATTCCTCTTCTTGTCTTCGGGTGGTGGGAACCGCGTGGCCTCCGATGTGGGGGCGACGCTGAAGGTGCTCCACACCTGGTCACGGAGCGCGACCAGCTGCAGAAAGTCCTCGCAAGCCGCAAACCCGCGGAAGCTCGCGCTGGAGATGAAGGGGCACTGGTGCGTCATCAGGAGCGTGGGGCTGCCCTGGTTACTATGTGCAGGCTGTCGACGCGGCAAGAGCAGGTGTGTCGCGAGGTTCTGCCTGCGTCTGGTGTGCCTTTCCGTAAACTGACAGAGATTGACGACCAGCGAATACCCCCTGTCTCTGTGTGTGCTGTGTCTTCCGTTTCAGCCTGAGTGCAGTGTCTGTCTCGTTACTTGCTTCCCCGCCCGTCTTGCGTGCTTCTTCTTGTTCTCCTCTTTGCGTCCTGTTGTGCCTTGCAACAGTCTGAAAAGGTGAAGGGACCAAAGAGCTCTTCACGAAGCGACTTCAAGTCCCTCACAGGTTTTATGAGGCGGGCTCAGCTTTCTCACTTTCAACTTTGGTTTGTGCCGACAGGTGGGTGTGAGGTGGTGCCGTGTCTGTCCCATTAAGACGCCCAACCCACGCCAAGGCACACGGCTCCTCAGCCCCGACCCCCCCCAGTTTGCTGGCAGCCCTTGATGCTGCCATCGCGAAGGACGGGCAGACCGTGGGGACCCACCACGTCAACGTTTGCCGCAGCACCCGTATCATGATGACCGACTACCCCCCGCTGCCTGTCGAGGCCGACGGCCCGCTTGGTCTGCCCGGGAACTACGACTACGTCCAGCGCGTGGCCAACACGGGGCTACCCCCCGATGTGATTCCCTCCAACAGATCTGTGATGCGCCACAACAACTTGTGCGTCGACGAGGAGGGTATGACTGCCAAGCACCCCCAGGGTGGCCGGCTGCCGGGTGCAGGTGGCGCTGCCTTCAGCTCCCACATCAGGGAGGTGCTCGCGGTTGCGCCCAACTGCGAGTGGTCGAAGAAGTGGATAGCATTCTGCAGGGCACGCGGTGTCCCCTGTGACTCGTCGCTCGACGCCGCGGCAGCAGTGCTAGCCAAGGCCGTAGAGGTCCCCCCCGCGATCGACACCCTGGGCGACAGCTCTCAGCCCTTCGTGGGACGCCGTATCAATCTTGCCCAGCGCCAGCGTGACACTGTTGCGAAGGTGGGGCGCCCCATGAGGATGCGTAAGATCTCCGCCCATGCGCGTGACGAGGAGGACCCCATCAAGGACTCGCCAGACACGAACCCCCCCGCAGGTAACTTGAGCGATGCTGCATCGCCAGGCGCGGAGCGTGAGCCTGTGGCCAAGGCCTCGACCAAGTACTGTGTCCGCGTGAGGGGCCTTCCATGGCACGCCAAAGAGGAAGACGTCGTCACGTTCTTCAGACCGTTCGAAATGGTGCGCGTTGCACCCCTCTGTTCCAAGACAGGGACGCCAGGCGTGGCGTTTGTCGTCTACTTCACCACGGATGACATGGCCCACAGAGCAATACAAGAAAAGAACCGCCAGTACCTGGGTGGTCATCGCATGAAGTGCTACCTGATGTTGTGCTCACAGGCGGCGAAGCGGGAGGCTCAGTGGCAGGACCAGTTCAAGACGTCTCTCGCACAGGCGGAGCTTGAGGCGCAGCGGCAGGCCCAGTTCAAGGCGTCGCTCTTAGACCGCGAGGTGTTCAAGGTGACCAGTCAGGATATTGCGGAGCGGCACTGTGCGCACCAACACCAGCAGCCGGGTCTCGGGCAGGATGTGCCGAGCCAGCCGCAGAGGGTCCAGCAGTTGGGTGTGCAGAGGAGGCCCTTCAGCAGTGCTGCGGTCAGCACACCCGCACACCGTGGGTATGTGGCGTGGGCCGCAAGGGTGCTGAGGTGTCTTGTGTAGGAGAGGCCGCCACCACAACGGTCAAGCTCAGGAATCAGGTCCCCAACGGATATCAGGCAAAACAGGACACAGGTCTCCAAAGAGAAATCACACAAACACAGGAACTTAGGAATCAGCTTCTCAAACAGAAATCAGGCAAACAGGAGTCAGCTCCGCAAACCCGTGGAGTACGAGGAAACCAGAAGGCGCCAGCTCGAGCGAGAGAATCAGCAGGGAGAGTGAGAAGAGGTGAGAGCCGCCTCACAACAAGTGTTCTGTGCTGTGGGATCTCTTCCGGTCTCGACTCACCAACACTTACCCACCGTGCCGACACGGACGCCCGACTGCACGGCCACGCTCATGCATTGCCAACAGCAATTTTCCTGGGGAGGGGCAACGGCAACAACGTGCGGCGGGGCATTCCCCTCTCGTCTGGCGGCAACCGCGTGGCCTCCGATGTGGGGGCGACGCTCCGTAAGGTGGGGCTGGACACGCAGCTCGACCAGCTGAAAGCGCTCAACCCGCTTGGGCCGAGGAGATGCGTGCGCAGAAGCCGCGGAAGAAGCAGCTGGTGCGGGAGATGAAGGCGGCACTGGTGTCGTCATCAGGAGCGTGTGGCTTCCCTGTTTGCTGTGTGCAGGCTGTCGACGCGGCGAGAGCAGGTGTGTCGCGAGGTTCCGCCTGCGTGTGTGGTGTGCCTTTCCACTGCGTGTGAGTAAAGTTTGTGTCATTCGTCATTTTTAGCTGGATCTTTGCGACCCCACTCACACCACTTTATCTATCTGTGGAGTGTCAGTCTCAGTGATGTGCACAAAGAGTGGGGGGCTGCGCTCCAACAAACCCTCTGTCTGAAATTGTGCTGGATGCGTGTTCCCTGATGAGCAAGACCCGCAAGAGGTGGCGTTGTGGAGGGAACAGCTCACACTCTTGCGGATCGCCTTACAACACCTGACACCCCACCCCCACAGCTTGGCGCGAAAGGGACTCTCGACCGCACGGAGGGAATTCTTCCAAGCGGGCGTGCCGAGCTCACCCCTTTCGCAGCGAGCGGATGTGAAGCGAGTTCAGTCACAACACCTGCACACAGTGCAGCAACCTCCTCTCAGCCTGCATTGATCGGGGGCTACGCTCAGAATTGCAGAAAACGTACATCGTATCAAACAACAGCAAGGGGCGGCACGGGTGAGGCCTGCTGCTGTGTTCTGCTTGCTGTCAAAACGCTTCTTTGTTGGAAGGGGGGCTGAGGGGGGAAACGCCGCACAACTCACATCAGGATTTGTGTCTCTTTGTTCCCCGCTCCAGCCCCTCCGCAACCGAACTGATACGACAAGCAGAACTGGATGAACTGACCTCCCCCTCCCCCTATCTTTTTTGTACCCTCTGACCGAGCAAGACTCCCCCACCCCACCCACCCACCCAGCAGCTGGTGGTTGGCACTGCGTGTATCCAACCGCAAGACTCCCCCACCCCCACCCATGCAGGTTTCCCACAGTTCGTTTCCTACAGCACATGCCCGCCATGCGAGGCTTGCTGGTTGCATTGGCTGTGTGCGCAGCCTCTGGTGCCGCACGCAACTATGAAGGGGTAAAGGTGAGGATTGTCAGGAGCGAGTGGGCCCTGCGCCCGTTCGGGCCATACGTGCAGCAGTTCTACGATGAGACAGGCTGCAACGACTCTGCTTCTCTCATCCCGCGCATTCAGGCGGACGCCGAGAGCGGCTTTGGCGACGACTACATGATCCTTGCTGCAGACCTGCCGCAGGTGGCACGCGAAGGGTACATCCTCGACCTGACAGAGCGGGTCCGCCTGGACGACAGGCTGACATGGGACGATGTGCTGCCCTTCTCCCGGGAGTTCAACACCGCCTTCAAGAAGCGCACCTGCGGCATACCTTCAGACGGGGGCACCAACGATTTCTTAAGCTACAGTTTCTGTACTTCATTGTTTCTGTACTTCATTGGTATACACACTCGCGCTCCCCCCCCCCCCCCCCCTGGTCGGTTGGGTCGGTTGGGTTCTCCCCTCCCCTTTCAAAAACCCATCCCTCTCCCTCCTCTCCCCCATCCCTTTTCCCCTTTCCAAACTTCTTCTTGATCTTGCGGGGGGGCAGAGTCGGGAGGGCTGGTTGGGCCAATAACTTCTTCCCAAACAAAAAAACCACTCCCCCTTGGGACGCTTGTCCCTCGGGCTCTGTTCCCCCCTCCCTTCCCAGTCCCCCCCTTCCCACCCCCGACACACGCGAGCGCGAGTCGCGATGGAGGCGCGAGACGTGCCTGGCCGTGGGCACGCGAGGAGGCGAGGGCAGTGGGCCCTCATGGCGCTGCTGGTGGCGGCGCTCCCGCCCCCAGCGGGTGAGCAGCCCGGGTCGCCCCCGGTAGCGAGGGAGACGGGGGGGTCGCAGCCCCCCACACGAGTGCAGCCCGGGCCGCCCCCGGTAGCGGCAGAAGCGCGGGGGTCGCAACCCCCCGCACGAGTGCAGCCCGGGCCGCCCCCGGTAGCGGCGAGAGCAGCAGCGACGGCAGCGGCGGCGTCGGCAGCGCCGGGGCAGGCAGGGCCGGGGGAGGGTGGGTTCCACACGGGCCCCCCAACAACAGCACACCGGTCTGACCCACCGGCTTTATGCACCCCCCAACGGCACTCCCCGACGGCTGCGGAAGGGTCGCGGCCCCCCCTCGTGCAGGCAGCGGCGGTCACCGTTGCAGAGGGAGCAGCAGAGGCAGCAGCAGGGCGGGTGACAGCTTCCCGCCCCAACCCCCTCCCTCACGTCATGTGGGGGGTCGGCTGGGCGTGGGGGTCAGGGCGGGTGGTGGGAGGCCTCCCCCCCCCCAGGGGGGACTCGTTCGGGTGGGAGGGTGTGTTAGGACAGTATGGGGCAGGGGAGGGAAGGGCCAATATACCACACCCCCGACTCCCGTGCTTTTTTGTCCCCCCACCCGCTCAGTCCCACGCTCCCCCCGCTGCCCTCCCCCTTATCGCATCGCAACATCCCCCCACATTCCGTCTCTCACGTTCTCCCCCTCCGTCTCCGCCCCCCAGTGCACCAGGGGTGGAGGGGCAAGCTGGGGTTTTCGAGTATAGCGGGCCCAGTCCCCACCTCGCACCATGTAACTCCCTCGTGCCCCATCCACTCATCTCCTGCCCCCCCTCCTCACACGTTCCCCCAGCCCAAGTGTCACCGCACCTTGCCATCACGGGGAAAATCGGGGATAGTGGGGCAGGCGGGGATCTCGCCCCCGGCGCCCCCACCGACGCACCGCCCCGCCGCCCCACCACCCCAGCCGCTGAGCAGCAGGGAGAGCTGTACTCCCAGCAGGGAAACAACGCCAGCGGTGCCCCGGCAGGGGACCGATCCACTAGTCAGGGTACGTGGATGCCAGCATGTCGGGGCTGGTCTGGGGACCCTCCTGTTGGAGCGGAGTGCAGCTCGGGCGTCCCAACTGCTCGTGGCTGGGGTTTACCCCCTGGCGCCCTGGCAGAGGGCTGGGACGACGGCGAGAGGCGCAGGTGGGTGCGGATGCGCCTCCCCAGGCAGTGGAGACGGCCGCGGGCTCGGGCAGTCCGCCGCGCGGCGATGAAGCGTCGCGCCCCCAGTCGCCAGCGGGCAGGCCTGCGCGGGACGTCCCCCCCCTCCCTTCGAGGGGTGATCTGGTCCCTCCTCCGACAGGCGATGTGGAGGCCGCTCATGTGGGGGCTCCGGTCATACGCGTCTCCCCAGAGCTGGGTGGGCCTAGCGAGGGCGGCGGTGTCGGCGTGCAGGCGGGGTCTGAGCGAAGCGAGTAGGGACTGCTGGTCCGTAGTGGCGCGCCTGTGTGGTCGGGCCCCGCGCCGTCACGGGATGTCACGCCGCCCTCGGCACTGGGTCGCCCGGCGTCCCGCGAGGCCGATGTGCCTGAGGCGCCGGGCCGTCAGGGGCATCCGCCTCCACGCGAGGGCCCTCCACTCCCCTTCGTCCCTCCCAGGCACGCGTTGGACCGGAGGGGGGCGGCTGGCTTGGGACAGACAAGATGAGATCCTGTTCGACTGGCTCGTCTTCCGCGAGGATCTGGCCAGAGACACCTTGGAGAGGGTGCTGACGAGACATGTCGCCGACGACCCCAGGGCGTCCCTCCCGGACCTCGCGGCGGCCCGGACCAGGGTGCGGAGGAAGCTGGAGGCCCTGCCTTTGCCCGACTACGCCCCTGTTTGGACTGAGCCGAGCCCGGCTCTGCGGGATACCCCTGGCGGACCAACGGAAGGCGCCCACATCCCATGCGACGCGATGCGCGGTGGCGCTGACGACGATGACGCTATGGGAGAAGCGCAAGGCGAGAGGGATGCGGTTGATGACCTCCTCAGGGATTTCGGGGCGACCCGCGTGCCCAACGCGGCGCAGGGCGACTGCGGTTTCTTCGCCATCGGGGTCCCCGCAGCAGACATCGCACTCAGGCGCCAGGACCTCTCGGAGGCTGCGAAGAAGTTGCAGGCACTCACAGACCTTTTCGGCGGAGACAAGGCCCAACACCTCGCCTATGCAGCCAACCTCGCCAGGCCCAGCAGCTGGATGGATCACCTCGCGCTGCAACTCGCGGCCAGGGTGTGGAGCATTCACATCGTCGTGGTCCAGGGCGGCGAGCACCCCATCGTCTCCATCCGCCCAGCGAAGGTGCCCGACAAGGAGCTTCTGCAGAAGACCAGGGTGATAGCCCTGACGGGGCAGCATTTCGAGGGTGTCAGCATCCCGCGGGCCGAGCTGCACGGGCTGGTCAACAGAGCCGAGCCGGCCTTCCTCACGCGGTCCAACGCGAGGATGGCGGAGCTGCAGACTGCTGAGGGGCAGGAGGAGCTCGACGTGGGGTCAAAGCACATGAAAATGAACTACGACACCGTAAAAAAAGCCACGCCAAAAACAAAAGACTTTACCTCTATGTACACGTCTTTGGATCAAGAGGCGGTAATTGAGGGTGTCTCCTGGTGTGTGGAACAGGCGTTTGCGGCGAAGGGTGGCAGGTTTTTGGCGCGAGAGACGAAGGCCAAAAAAAGAAAGAAAAAGGCCTTCCGCTGGAAGGAAGGGCGGGGGGATGATAGAACACTTGCGTACAACAGTGATGAAGTCAAAGAGTTAGTGAGACTAGCTGTGACCAACAGCTTCATCAAAAATGGCGAGTTCGTCCTCCACCAGAAGAAGGGCATCCCGACCGGTGGAAATGCCAGCCCGGACCTGGCAAACCTTTTTTGCGCAAGTAAGGAAATGCGCTATATCGATAAGCTCCCCATTAAAAAGCAAAAGGAGTATAATGGGTTCTTCAGATTTATTGATGACGTTTTTACCCTTGGAGCGGACATCCCTGACAAGGTCTACGGGATGACCTCTGAGGACACAACAAGGCAGAAAGACGATTGTGTGTTTCTGGGGGGTAGGAACCGTTGGCAGAGATACGCCGATGACCCCGAAGACACGAAGACACGTGTCCGTATGTCAGTATTCAATAAAGAGAGTGACTGGGTAACCTATACACCCAATAAATATACTTGTCGAACAAGTGCAGCACCAGAAAGCCAAGGAAGGGGTATTTTGGTGTCACAGTTGATACGGTCTGCGGGTATGTGCAACAACCTGGATGATTTCAAGGTTGAAGCAGAGCTGATTTTGCGGCGCCTCCTCGGACGGGGATGGAAGCCGTACGAATTGCGTAGTGCTTGGTACAGAACTACACGAAGGTTGTTTTGTGTGGCTCCATCTGCAATGGCAAAAATGGAGCGCCTGTTTGATACTGCTGTGGACAGACACTATCGCAAACACCCTCTCCCCAAGCTACGGGAGTATGTGTGGGCAAAACCAACCCGAGACATGCCATTGAGAGGAAAGTGTGTGGATATCAGCCCTTCGGACACCCACACAGACCCCGCACCGCAAGGGGCGGATGTGAAGCCTACTGGAAGTGCGAACCAACGCAAGAGTGAAAGTGATTCTTTTGTCCCTCTCTTCTCTACCTCCTCCCCTTCCGTACCGTTGTCTTCCTCTTCCTCTTCCTCCTCTCCTCCCCTCTCTCCACCCGTCCCCTCACAACAGCCTCCAGTTTTGGGGAAGAGCACGATAAGTATGAAGGTACTGCACAGCAATACGTTGTCGTGGGGTGTTGTCAATGAGGGAAATACTTGCTACCTGGGAGCACTGTACCAGATGCTCGCACACTCGGTACTTCCAGCTACCCTAGGCAGTGCATGCAAGTTTGTTTCAAACGGACTCGGCCTAACCCCCATACTCATGGGATTGTACTCCATGTACACCAGGAGTCGCACAGATCATTCAGTGTCCGTGTTGCAAACAGCCATCCACAGTATGTTCCAGACAAGGGAGCAGCATTGCGCGGATGAAGCGTATTGTCTGGGGGTTGTCCCAACACTGGAAGCAGAATGGAGAATGCTGAATGAACACCTCAGGACGATGGACCAACCGACAGTACAGTCATGGATCCCTGAAGTGAGGACATTCACAAGCATGGCATGCCAAAATTGCAAGAAGGTCACGGGGAGGGAGGAACAGTTGTCCCTACTGTCAGTCCCACTCAACAACCCCGGGAAAACAGGTGTGACTTTGGCCGACAGAATTTGCGAAAGCCTGATGCCTGAAGAAGTGCTTAATTACGAGTGCGAAATGTGTGCCCCAAACAAACAACGGGCGACAAAGTCGGTGCAAATCACATCTCTCCCGACACACTTGTTTATACGACTCTGGCGCTTCAAAACACTCAGAGTTGGCAACGGTGTCATGTATGAGCGCAAGACTCGAGCGATCAACATTGACACGGACTTGCTGATGTCGAGTGGAAATAACGGAGGGAAGCCTTCCTTTACAAGGTACCGCCTCACGGGTGCAGTCCTGCACAGAGGAAATACCCCGCACGGAGGCCATTACCGTTTTATCAGCTGTGGCACGGATGCCATGGCCTTGTTTGACGACAACACCGTGACTGTGGCCAACACAGCTGAGGAAATGGATGCCTTCAGGGGTTTCCTTGAGAAGGAGTCGACCATCCTCGTGTATTGTGATAAGGATGCCCCTCAGGAGGAGAAGGTTAGCATGCCCAACTCGCCAGAAGTATATGTATCTCCCACACAACAACCTGGGCTCACGGGAAACACGGAAGACATAATGCAAAAGCTGCAGGATGCCACCGTCCCCAAGAGTGCCATTGTTTTGAATGAACCACAGGAACCACCCCAGCAGCGCGGGGAGGAATACCTGACTTTGGAACGCAGGACTTTGGAAATGGAGGAAAGTGCAGAGCGGGCGCATGCTGTGGAAGAAGAAGCCCTAGCACGTTTTGCTTTGTGTAGTGAAATCACGGAAGTCCTTGATAGGTATCGGACCGAGGAGCAAACGAAGACGCTCGTCAGTCTATGCCGGAAGGAACTCCAAGAGGCGATAGAGGTGCGAGAGGCAGAGCAAAAAAGAGCAGCAGAGGATGATGAGAGGTCAGTCGTGGAGAAGGAGAAAGCTTTGGCAAAGGCAGAGAGTGAGATAAAGAGGGTGAATGAGGAGAAGGAAAAGGTGGCGAACGAGGCACAGGCCAAAGCGGACCGTTTGAATCAACAACGACAGGAGATGGCCGTGTTAAAGGGACAGCTCCATAAGCAAGACTCTGCGTTGGCTTTTATGAAAGAGCTTGGTGTTGAAAGAGAGGCGGAGGTAGAAGCGTTGAGGGCACAGGCGACCCACGAAAAAGCGGTCCTCACCCAGGAACTGCAACGTGTGGAGTCCAAGGCCCGCAGCTACTCGTCTCAGGGAGAATCCCAACAGCGCTTACTTGAACAGACAGAGAATGCTTTGAAAGGTACACAGCAAGATAAGATGCTTTTGGAATTTCACGTGTCGGCGAGCATGCAAAATGAGAAGGCACTCCGTGACCAACTGGGGATGCAGGAGCAACATATGCAGATCCAGGAGGGCCTACACGAACAACAGAATCAGGATAAGGCCATGTTGGTTAAGCAGGTGCAGCACCAGCTGCGCCAAGGCATGACCATGGCGAAAGAAATGGCGCGGCAGAAGGATTTCATCGTGCAACAAAACAACTTGGTATTGTCCCTGCAGTCAGCGTTGGAGGTGTCTGAGAACAAGCAGCTGCAAATACAGTCGCAGGACGCCCCAGCACGGGTGCAAGGGACGGACCAACCCCGTTTGTTGCAACCGAAGCCTGAGCAAGGGCAATTAGTTGTTCATACGGCCCAGAAGAAGAGGGACCGAGACGAAGTGAGTGGCAGTGACGAAACGAGTGAAGAGTCGAAGGACCTGTTTGAAAGCCAACCGCAACTTGATACAGTGGCTGCGACTTCTTCAGCCCTTGTAGTCATTCTCCCGGAGGATCGGGTGACGCCAAAGCCCAAGGGGCCGCAATCAAAGAGGCAGCGTGCAGAACCTGCCTCGGTAGTGAGCGGCTCTCAGATACAGGCGTCAGCCACGGAACCTGCTGTGGAACTTCCCTTGTTGTTGGGTGCCCCTCCGGCACAGATATCGCCCTCGGTGCCTGCCTCCCCTGATATTTTTCTGTCTCAGACGGGTGGTGAAGGGGTGGATGGTGAGCGGGAGACGGGGCCACCAGGGAAATCAGAGACGGACAGAACGGAGGTCTCACAATCGCAGTCAGGGGAGCCTGGTAATGGAACAGAACCAGAGCCTGACGGAACCACTTGACTATATGCCAAGTGAGTGCCGCGTGGGGTGAGCTACGACCACGTGATGATGAAGGCTTGAACAAGAGATGAAGCGTTTAGTGTATACGAATGTGTGAGGTGAGTGTGTATGCTGACGGACGTGACGGAACGTGATGAATATTTTGTTTTCTAAAACGAATTCCCCCCCCCCCCTCCCCCCGGAACCTGAGAATGTGACCGCCTACCCAATGGTGTTTACACAAAGGAGTTCAGCGTGTTAAACCCCATTCTCTGTTCCCAAGGCAGAGCGGCGATGTGTACCCAGAGTGTACGTACGTGCACATGGCTCTGCAGATACGCTGAGTGGTGAGGGGCATGCCTGTTTTCCCTTTTGTTTCCATTATCTTGTCTTCAGAACGAACACACGAATGAAACAAAAACCATAACAGAACGCCCCCACCCCTGATGTATGTTTTTTTCTCAACCATTTCCCCCCCCCCCCCCCCTCCCCCAACCCCCGTTTTTGCTATGTCTTTTGATATGGTTCTTTCCCCCTTTCCCCCCCCCCCCCCCACCCGACAAGCGAATCAGCAGTGTGTATCTGTACACAGAAATAAACCAATAACATGACAGTAAAGTGCGATAAGGTGATCACGCTTGGAGACCACCAGTCCTGCACCGCCTGCCGCAAAGACCTCGAGCCCGAGCCGGAGGCGCAGGCCGTGGGGGCGGACATCCCGGCTGGGGAACTCCCCTCCGTCGAGGAACTCCGCCGGCACAACATCCGGGTCTGGGAAAAGGTGCCAAAGCCGCTCGTCAAGGCATGGACCGCGGCCCTCAGCGAGGCCGCACGGGAGACCGCCGCACGCAACTCCGTCGCAGCGTGGACCATCCTCCTCATGGCCCCGCTCGTCCTCCTCCGCTCGGCGAGGATGGGGGGAGCGAAGAGCAAGGTCACCCTCCGCGAGCGCCAGAAGGTTTTCGACCGGTGGAAGAGGGGCGAGTACGCCACGCTCTGGGAGGAGGCCCGCGAGGCCAGCAAGCGCCAGGGGGGCACGGGGTCCCGCGGGAGCGCACCGCCGCGCTTGTCCGATGAGGAGAGATGGGAGCGGCGGGTCGGTCAACTGGCGCGGCAGAACCGGGTCTCAGCAGCCCACAAGCACCTCGTCCCGGCCAAAGTCGCCCCCAGCACGACGGAGACCCTGAAGAAGCTGCAGGGCAAACACCCGGAGGGTGGAGCGGTCCACCTGGAGCGGACCGTGCCCGCGGAGAAGTGCAAGGCGTTCACGCCGGCTGACGTCTTCCGAGCGGTGAAGTCCTTCCCCAACGGGTCGTCGGGCGGGCAGATGGGTTTGCGTCCAGACCACGTCCGCCAAGCCCTGGAGTGCAAGGATGCGCTGGGAGCCAAGCCGACGGCCATGCTCACCCAGGTCATTAACCGGATGGTCAAGGGTGCCGTGCCCCAGGAGGTGATGCCTGTGCTCGGGGGCGCGAAGCTTTCGGCCCTGGTGAAGGGTGACGAGGACGTTCGGCCCATTGCCTGCGGAGAGACGCTCCGACGCCTCGCCGCAAAACTCCTCTCGACGCGTCATAAGGGGGACGCGCGGCGCATCCTCATGCGGGGTCGCCAAGTTGGGGTAGCTGTGCAGAGGGGGCTGGAGGCCGCGGCGTCAGTAGTGGCGCAGTACGCGGAGCGCTCGAGGGAAAAGGAGGACGCCGTGATCCTCAAGATCGACTACGCCAACGCGTTCAACTCGATCGACCGCGGGACCTTCCTCAAGGTCGTCGAGAGGCACATCCCCGGCCTGCTGCCCTTCGTCGCGTGGTGTTACGACTCCCCCTCCACCCTCACCTACGGCGAAGGGGTGGTGTCTTCATCGTGTGGGGTGCAGCAAGGCGACCCCCTCGGGCCCCTCCTCTTCTCATTGGGGATAAAGGAGATTGTGGAGGAGCTGAAGAAGCGCACGGACCTCGACGGGTCGCTGTTCTACCTCGACGACGGGGTGATCATGGGCCCAGCGTGCGCCGTCAGAGCCGCCCTCGACTACGTCATCCAGGCCAGCACGGAGAGGGGGCTGGAGGTTAAACTCAGCAAGTGCGAGCTGATCGACCTCTGCGAGCAGTCCCTCGAGGCCCTCGAAGAGGAGGGCTTTTCCCTACGGCTCCCCGAGGACGAGGACAAGGTGGGCATCGTGTACAGGGCGGGCCGCAACTTCACCCTCCTCGGCGCACCGATCGGGTCGGCAGCCTTCTGCGAGAGCTACATGGACAAGAAGCTCTTGGAGTTCCAGCCGTACCTCGACGCCTTGGCCAAGCTCCAGGACAAGCAGGTCGGCCTCGCCCTTCTCCGCCACTGCGAGGGGTTCGCCCGCCTCGTGTTTTACATGAGGGCTATGGGACACAAGGGGGTTACGGAGTACCTCCGGAAGAGCGACGCCTCCGTGGAGAAGTGCCTCGCCCGGATCCTCGCCCTCGAGGACGACGTGCTGCCGGAATCAGTCATGCGGCAGGCCACCATGCCGGTGAGGCTCGGGGGCCTGGGGATTCGACGCGCCGCCGAACACTGGCATGCAGCCGCCCTGGCGTCCACGGCGAACGGCCACTCCTTGTGCCGGGAGCTCGACCCCAACTTCACGTGGGATGAGGAGGGATGGGAGACCACCTGCCTCGCTCACAACAACGCTGTGGACGAGGACGAACGGCGCGACCCCACGCAAGCCCCCGTGGGGGATGTCGAGCAGAGGGAACTCTCCCGCGCGATCGTCAGCCGCCAGTACCGCGAGCTGTTCGAAGAGTCCGACGCCCACGACAGAGCCCGCCTGCGATCGCTGTCGCTGCCCCACGCCGGCGCTTTCCTCGGGGGGAAGCTCTCGGAGAACAGCCGCATCGAGGGTCGCCAGATGATCGCCGTGTCACGCGCCCGCCTTGGCATTCCCCTCTTCGAGCCGGATACCGTCTGCGAGAAGTGCGGCAGGGAACTGGACGAGATGGGGACCCACGCCTTCGACTGCAACCAGGGCGGGGCTTTAACCCGCAGACACGACGCCACCCGGGACGCCCTGTTCGCCCTGGCACAGGAGGCGGGCACGAACCCCGAGATGGAGTCTCTGCATCTCCTGCAGGATGGGCAGCGCCCGGGCGACCTCGTGACTAGGAGGATCTGGCCACGAGTCATTGACATCACCGTCAAGAACCCCGTGGCCGCTTCTTAAGTGCAGGCGGCAGCCCGTTTCACGGGAGCGGCGGCAGCCCAGGGCGAGGCGACGAAGAACCGGCAGTACCGGGACGCGTGTGCGGCGCGAGGCCTCGTGTTCGCCCCCTACGCCATGGAGTTGTTCGGCGGCCTCGCCCCCTCGGCACACTCCGTCTTCTCGAAGCTCGGGCGCCTTGCGGCGGAGCGGACAGGAGCGAGCCGAGTGCAGCTGACGCAGGAGTACGCGTGCAGGGTGAACTCCGCCTTCAACAACACCCTGGGCGCCACCCTGCTCGAGTGCGGGGAGCTTACGAAGGCTTGCCGGTCGCTGGCCCGCGACAGAGTCGAGGTGGAGGCCGCCCCACCCCTGGACCCCGACCACTTCATCAGGTTCGAGCCGGACCAGGTCGGCCAGGGTGCTGCATTCGAAGACACCGACCCGGACGACGCGGAGGGACAAGGCCACCAGGCGGTGCCCCCTCCCTCAGACGAGCCCCTGCGTCCCGCCCAGAAACCCGTAGACCGCGAGCCGCCGACGCCGGAAGACCTGGTGCGTGAATGGCGGTCTGCCCACAACGGTGTAGGGGTGTCCTTCACCTCGCTGATGGGGGGCTTGGGGAACCTCCTGCCGGCGGTGTTCCAGGTGCAGCAGCTGGGGGGAGGTGGCGCGGGGGGGGTGCCCACGGATGCGCTGGCGGCCCTCGCGGACGGCTTCGCCTCGTCAGGGACCCCGATGGAGGCAGGGCCACTCCGCAGACAGGCCGTCGCCCGGGTACGATCCTCCCCCGAACTGTCGGGGCTCCTGGCAGACCCAGCGGCGTGGGCCAGCCGCATGTCCGCTTTCGAGAGGGAAGACGAAGCGACGTGGGCCGACGACGTGCTCATTCGCGGGGCGGCGTGCGTGCTGCGGAGGCACATCATCGTCTTCCGCGACTACCGCGCGCCGACAGTGTGCGACCCCGGGTGCAAGCCGATCGCCACCGCGGTCGCCCTCGGGGGAGTAGGCGACCGCTTCCAGGCGCTCACCCTGCCGGCGGACGTGCAGGAGTTGGTGGGCGGGAGCACGACTGGGCCCCGGCCTACCGTACGCGCGGGCCCGCGGCTGCGAACTGAGCGGGCGGAGGGGGAGCAGGACGTGACGGAGTTCTGCCAGTTCTGCGAAGCGGACTTCTCCACGCAGGACACCCACGGCAGGTGTGTACACTGCCTCAGAGCCAGCTGCCCTGACTGTGTCGAGCACGTCACGGACCCCTGCCAGTGCGGGCGCACGGAGCCGACGACGGTGGTGCAGGAGGAGGTGATGGATGACGACGAGGACAGCACCGACAGCGAGGACGCCGGTCCCCCGCCGCCGCCCCCGGGGCCGGCCCCCGAGCCGGCGGACGATGTCCTGACCCGGTGGCTGACCGCGAGGGAGCACGCGCTTCCGGGAGTCACCACCGCGAAGCAGCAGAGCGTGCTGGAGATGCCGGACGTGCAGGACTTCCGGTTCACCCCCGGGAACTGCTTCTTCGACGCCCTCACGTTCCTCCTCGGCGAGGCCGGCGCGACTGCAGACGGCCTGCGGCAGTACGTCGTGAAGGCGGTCGGCGACCACGCTGACCTGAGGAGCAGGGCGGAGCCCTCCTACGAGGAGTGGGCGCGGCAGATGCGCGAGTCCGGCAGCATGAACGTTGCGTCGTGGGCCGACGAGCTGACGCTGCAGGGGGCCGCGCGGGCGACGGGCTCCCCGATCGTCGTGCTCGCTGATGACACTGCACCGCGGATATACCGCCCCCTGAGGAAGCCGTACGGGCCTGTCGCGGGTGTCAAGTTCAAGGCATCGCACTACAGCCCACTCCACATCTCGGAGCAGGTGCGGTCCTTCGTGCTCCGCCTCGCACCGGCCGTACCCCTCGTCTCCACCGGCTGCCGAGGCGCAGAGGCTGGCCTCCACATGGTCCGAGTAGACGGGGGGACAGCCGAACTGTCGGTGCTGTGTGTCAGATGTGAGCAGCCGTTTGACACCCGAACGCCCCACTGGGAATGCATAGGCTGCAATCGCCTAGCGTGCACGGGCTGTGTGTCGGACGGAGAGACATGTACCCGTCCGCCGGACCGAGGAGGCGACGGGGCTGCGACGGACGGTAACGCACACACGACCTCGGGCGGCTCTCCCTCTGCTTCTACAGCACCAGCCCCCTCGTCGAACGCGACCGCTCAGCCCTCCACCTCCTCCACCTCCTCCACCGACTCCACCTCCGACGCGCAGCAGGGCGGCTCCACCAGCGAGAACGCACCAGCCCCCTCAGCGTCGCAGCACACAGGCAAGCGGAAGGCCGACCGTGACGTGTCAGCCTCTCCCCCGGACAGGAAGCGCAGCGCGACGGCTGCCGACAAAGGCACCCCAGCTGACGACGCCGACGTCCCCAAGACGGTGGCTGAATGGGACGCCCTGTTCACCCCAGAGCCTGGCTCCCCGGAGGAGGAGTTCAAGTCCGCGAGGCGAGCCCTGCATGCGTGGCGTTGCAAGGTCCGCCTCCAAGACAGAGAGGAGCAGAGGCTGTACAATAACCTCAACTCGAGGATGTACACCGCAGCGGGCATGCGTCGCGCGACAGCGGGGACAGCGTCCCAGGGATCACGCCGCGCCGCGCCGCGCGCGACAGGCGCCGCCACCCAGTGAGGGCCAGAGTGGTCGAACCTGCAAGGAGCAGGTCCCCGCTCGACTACGTAGAGTATAGAGTAGAGTTTTGAGTAGAGGTAGATCCCCCCCCCTAGACCAGATGCCTTTGTGCAGTAGAGCACACACAGGTGCTGTGAATACCCCCTTCTCCGCCCCCCCCCCCCCCCCCCCTCCCCCCCCAACTCCCCCTCGCGGCAGGCACGGTCGGCCCGACGAGTCAGTTCAGTGTTGTCCCTCAACGAGACCCCCTGTCCCCGGCCCTGTGAGCACCACAGCACCAGGGAAGGGCATCCCAACTCACAGGACCCACCGCCGTCACTGCATGCTCTCTCTCTCTCTGCCCCGCGTTTCGTTACCTTCTCTGCCAGGTCACGGCAAACCCGCAAACCCGCAAACCCGCAAACCCATGTTCATGTCGGAGCGGGTGGACCAGTTTGTGACCTCCCTGGACGCCCTCGACAAGCTGACTGACTCGCAGACCGCATTTGCCCTGCTGCGTGAGTGCCTGGGGTTCGCGCGCATGGTGTTCTTTATGCGTGCGATTGGTTTCAAAGGGGTGACGGGCTACCTCGAGAGGTACGACGCGCGCGTGCAGCGGAGCCTCGCGAAGCTTCTGGGCTACGACGACGACTGCCTCCCACAAGAAGCGATGTTGCAGGCGTCCCTCCCTGTTCGAATCGGAGGTCTGGGGATACGCAAGTCGGCCGACCATTGGCATGCGGCGGCGCTGGCTTCGAGTGCGGGGACCGCAGCGCTGTGCCGACGGCTGGACCGAGACTTCGTGTGGGATGCAGAGGGCTGGAGGCAGACGGCCTCCTCGTATAACGAAATGGTAGCTGAGGGCTGGCGTCTGGACACCGAGGCACCTCCGGAGAGAGCCCCCGAGCAGCGCTCGCTCTCGCTGGGCATTCTGGAGAGGTGGTACAACGCGCTGATGGATGAGGCGGATGCGGTGACGCGGGCCCGGATGCAGTCTCTCCTGCTGCCAGGGTGCGGTGCGTGGCTGACGGGAAACCCGGCTCGCTGGGAGGCGATGCCCCCGCTGCCGTTCCAAGCAGTGCTCAGGTATCGCTTAGGCCTTCCGCTGTACGAATCGCTGGCGCGGTGTGAATGCTGCGGGAAGGATGGGGTGATGGACGCGCACGGTCTGCATGCCACCCTCTGCGAGAAGGGGGGTGGGGCCATCACGCGCCACGAGGCGGTGGCGGATGCTTTGCTGCGAGCAGCGCGACAGGGTGGCTTGAGAGCCGAGCGGGAGACATTGGGTCTGCTGGAGGGAGACAGGAGACGCCCAGGGGATGTCACGTTGCAGCAGGGATTCCTGGATGGTCGAGTCACTGCCATAGATGTAGCGGTGGTGAACCCCCTGGCCCCGTCGTTTCTGCAGCTGGCAGCCAGGACGGTAGGCGGGGCAGCGGCGCGGCGGCAGACTACGAAGGTCTGGAAGTACCGCGAGGATGAGGCCGTGCGGACGGGCCGCCTTGCCTTCGAGCCATTTGTGGTCGAGCTTTTTGGGGGCTGGGGCCAGCGGGCACACTCCATCATGAACCGCCTCGTGTCATTGGGGGCAGCCAAGCTGGGGGTCGGGCGGGTGCAAGTGGCACAACAGACGGCCCGCAGCATGGGGTGGGCCTTCCAGAAGGCAGTGGGTGCGTCGCTCGAGTCGTGTGGGAGGCTGTGCACGGTGGCAGGGCAGGGGAGGCAGCGAGTGGAGCTGACGAAGACCCCGGTGATCGACCCCGAGACGTATGTGAAGTTCGGGGACCTGATGCCGGGGGTCGTCATGGAGGAAGTGCCCCCAGACGCGCCGGACGTTGACGAGGATGAGGGCAGCGAGGGGGACGACGCCCCCCCCAGTGACCCGACCCCGCAAGAGGAGCGGGTTTTCGACGCGAAGCTGGCGCAGTGGCGCAGGCGGTGCGATCCCGGCGGGTCCCGGACGGTGGGGCAGTGCGTGACGGGGTGCGCGGCCAGCCTCCCGGCGTGGTACCAGCTGAAGCAGCTGGGTGCAGTTTTACCTCGGGGCAAGGCGGGTGATGGTTTGAGTGCCATAATGGCTGGTCGAGGGGCGCCGTGCAGCCTCTCACAGGCACGCAGACAGGCTGTGGCTTTGGTTCTGCATGCGCCGGCACTACGTCGAGAGGTGGACGACCCGACTGAGTGGAGCCGTCGGATGCTGGCCCCACAGGAGGCAGATGGGTCAATGGCGGAGTGTGCGTGGGCGGACCTGGCGCTGCTGCGGGCGCTGGCGGTGGTGACGCGCAGCGAGATCCTGGTCATCCGTGACTTTGGGGAGCCTGTGTTGTGCAGGCCGGCGCCGGGAGCGCAGGTGGGTGGGCGCTTCTCGTTGTGTGCGGTGGGCAAGGGCTTCGTGCGGGTCGACGTCGACATGGACCTGTCGCAGATGCCCGAGGGCCCCGAGGCAGAGCTGGGCACGCAGATGGACAGGGTGGTGGCAGGTGACAAAGGGGCGGAGTGCCACATCTGTGCGGTTGAGATCCCGCCGCGGGCACGCCACCTCCGATGCGGGCACTGCATGCGGGCCGCGTGTGAGGCGTGCGGGGGGTCGGGCCTACCCTGTGCGTGCCCCAAGATCCAGCTCGTGAAAGCGTCGGAAGCCGGCCGCTCGCAAGGCTGGGCAGCGCCGACGGGCGTGAAACAGGAGATGGAGGTGGACGCGGCGGAAGATCAGGCGGAAGCGGGTGAGACCTCGATTGGGGGGTGTGTGTATCTGGACGGGTGCGCACCTACTCCCCAGGGCACACCGATGGCGACCGACGCAAACGCGGAGCCGGCCTCGGAGGAGGAGCGGCAGGCGCGGGAGGCGAGCAGGTGGCAGCTGGTGCAGGAGCTCGCAGGCACGGAGCCAGTGGCGGCCTTCATCGCCCAGTGGCAGAGCGCCGCCCCCTCCGATGTGTCGCAGTGCCTGGGGGTCGAGGAGCTGGTGAGGTCCCTCCAGGGGCAGGTGCGATGGAAGGCGGCGTACACAGTGGGCGACTGCCTGTTCGACGCGGTCGTCGCCCAGCTACCCACTGGGCTCAAGGTGACAGCGGCCGAAGCGAGGACGCGGGCAGTGAAGGCGGTGATGCAGCACGCAGGGCTCCGCACAATGGTTGAGGGAGGGGAGCCGGAGGTGTGGGCACAGCAGATGAGCAGAAGAGGGGCAGGGCCAGGTCTGCAGTCGTGGGCTGACGAGCTGGTCCTCGGGGGGCTCGCACGGGCCCTCCGAATCACCATCCTCTCCTTCCGGAGGCAAGGCTGTGGCGTCAGGGTGTGGCGCGCGGCGGAGAGGGCGGTAGCAATGGCGGCAGTGGCTTTTGTGGATGAGTCAGGGCAAGCAGACGGCACAGCGGTGGGCCACTTCGTGCCGGTGGTCCTGCCCGAGCCGCTACAGCAGTGGGCGCGGGAGGTGGACACGTGTCCTGTGGGGCAGGACAAGCGCGTGCGAGGGTGCGAGCAGGCGAAGCGGATGCGCCTCCAGGTGGGATGGCAGACGAGCTGCGGCGCGTGCACCACGCCGGTGGGCCCTCGCGGGTGCTGGGGGTGCGGCGAGTGTGGGGTGGCAGTGTGCCTCACGTGCCGTGAAAGGTGCCCCACCGCGTACAGGGGGTGCAGTGGGGCACCCCCGGTCCCCCCTCCGACAGGGAGCCGGGGGCCGAGGCAGACTGGTGGGGACGTGACGTCTCTGGGGGAAGGTTCCAACAACAAACCTTCAGCCATCCCCCAGCAGACGACAGAGGCGCAGACCAGCGGGGCAGCAGAGGAGGCACCCAGAGCAGCGCGAGCATCGGCCGAGGCAGCAACGGCGGCACCGGCAACAACTACGACAGCGACAACGGCGGCAGAGACGACGCCCCTGGGGGAAGGTTCCACTACAACACCTTCAGCCATCCTCCAGCAGGCACCAGCCTCAGCGGCGACAACGACAGCGGCGGTGCAGGAGGCTCTACCGCAGGGGGACTTCGCCTTCGATGACGACGAGGTGCAGGAGGATCTGTCGCAGGAGGACGTCGACGTCGATGACGACGAGGTGCAGGAGGAGATGTCGGACAACGTGGCCGAGCAGTCCGACGGGTCAATGGGAGGCAACCAACAACAGACAGCCACCCGTGTGTCGTGGGTGCGGATCCCTGCGGAGAGGGCGAGGAAGGAGCAGTGGGCAGGAAGCAGTGAGGACGGCACCGCGATGGTGGAGGGCGTGAGGGTATTCCCCTGCGCGGCGATGGCGGCGGCGAGTGGTGCGGCGGACGCGGCGTGTATCCCGGACTCGGCGGACGGCTGGGAAGGGCTGTTCGGCAGGAATGGGCCGCATGCGGGGGCGGCGGCGACGGCACACTGTGTGTTCAAGCAGTGGATCGCAGACAGGCGGGCGGTCGACGCGACCTACTACACCACAGGGGGTCGGCAGGGCTCGCAGGAGGGAAACGCCGAGTACCTGGCCTGCAAGCGGGTCGACTCGCACGCCAACAAGCGCCAGAAGGCGGCCCTGAAGAGGAAGCGGCGTGTGCAACGACAGGAGCGTGACCGACGTGATGGCGGCAGGGGCAGCGGGGACTGTCGTGATCGTCGAGGAGGTGATGGTGCAGGCAGGGGCAGCGGAAGGGAGCGCCGTGCGGGCCGGCATGAGCCGACCATCATGGGCGCTGGCAGGGGGGCCCGCAGATGAGCGGGCATTACACGTCTGTGCGTGGCCCCGCAGGGCGGGGCCGTCTAACGCATAGCATCCTTAACATCCCCACTCCCCCCCCCCCCCCCCCCTCCCAGAGTCGTCACGAGTGTGTACAGTTTGAGTGCTCGTGTGATGATTCCCCAGTGTGGATAATTTGCCCTTCGAGCTGGGGGACCAGGTCGACAGCCTGGCCCTCAGCGCCTAATCAACCAAACCAGACCATCTCCCCCCCCCCCCCCCCCTCCCTTAATAGAGTCCTGCACAGTGTGTATAGTCTTGTCCTTTGGGGGGTTTCGGAGTGCTCAGATGGTGTCGGCCGCCGGCTCGGAGTGGCACAAGCAGAACATGTGTGAGGACCACGGCACCACGGACCCCTGTAATTTCCAGCCGTGGGCGTTTTCGATGGTCACCCCTTGGGAGGAGACTGGAGAGGACGCCCAGCCATTGTTGTTCGAACATGCCGAGTACACGGCTCTCTAGCCTCTGCAGCAGATGACCAACAACACGGGTGTCGATGGCTTCCGCCCTGCATGTCACCTCCTAGCAGTCCCCCGGTTCGCCCCCGGGTACCAAAAAAAAATTGGGGGGGATAAAATCCAACTTGCTGCCTTCACGTGGCGCCCCCTGTGATTACCCTCATTGGAGGGGAAACCAAAGCAAGCTCTGGTATTAAGATCCTTGGAATTGACCTTGGGGGGCCTCTTGAGTGAGTCTCGGGAGAAATCGGACCTGTGCATGGGTCAGGGCAGTGTGCGCGAGCATAAGGCCCTGGGCTTGCCAAGTACACGGCCCTCTAGCCTCTAGCCTCTGCCACACGTGGCCAACAGCAACTGTGTCGTTGGCTTCCGCCCTGCATGTCATCTCGACAAGCAGCAGACACCCCAAGAGCAGAGGTGGAGAGTAGCAGTCCCCCGGTTCGCCCCCGGGTACCAAAAAAAGGCCCTGGGCTGTTCCCTCTGAGTTGCTCTAATTGCATGAGTGGCTTGAGCACATGGACGTCTGCAGGCCAGCCTGTAGGAAGATCAGGATGCAGGGTTGCCCCCCTTTTGGGGCGTGAAAGCCTCGCCAATGCTTTCCCTAGTGCCGCGATCGGGCGTGCTGGAGCTGCGCGATGCCTGAGAAGATCCTGCTGGAGCTGATCCTGCCCCCACGTTGCGGCTCTAAGCCCTCAACGGGTAGCCCCTCTGGGTGGTCGCTGCTGACCTGTGCCTGGCCCCTCCCCCTTCGCACAAGGGGTTGACTAGTGTTGCAGGCGGTGGAGTCATAGACAGCACTGCCTTTTGCTTTCACCATTGGCCCTTTCTCTACTTTTTCGGTGCACAACAGAGACCTCTCTTTGTGTCGATGCGTTGCGGCTACAAACAAACCAACAAGCCCCTCCATCACTACAAAGAGCAGTTTTCTGAACCCTAGCGTTGTCCCAGCTAGCTTGTGTTTCCCTTTTGGGATTTTTCTTTGAGTTTTTCTTTACTCGATCGTTTCCTGTGACACTCTGTGTTTCAGCATTCATTGCAATGTGTAATGTGCAACTTCCACTTCAGGTTCCTTGCACATAACACAAAAGCGGTTGGCGGCTATCCCCGCAAACCCGCAAACCCGCAAACCCGCAAACCCGCAAACCCGCAAACCCGCAAACCCGCAAACCCGCAAACCCGCAAACCCGCAAACCCGCAAACCCGCAAACCCGCAAACCCGCAAACCCGCAAACCCGCAAACCCGCAAACCCGCAAACCCGCAAACCCGCAAACCCGCAAACCCGCAAACCCGCAAACCCGCAAACCCCGCAAACCCGCAAACCCGCAAACCCGCAAACCCGCAAACCCGCAAACCCGCAAACCCGCAAACCCGCAAACCCGCAAACCCGCACTAGAAGTGTAAGCACCCGTTGTGTGTCTCCTGCGCTGGTGGTATGTGGTGTTGTGAGGTTGAGTGGCTGTTAGTAGCTATCAGTGAGAGCATGAAGGGGGCTGAGTCTGGGGTGGATCTCGCGCGCCTGTCTGCAAACTCCATTCCCCCGCACACCCCCACCCCCACTCCATTTCCCACCCCCTCCTGACACCCGCCCTCTCCCTCCGCCTATTATGTCTTCGCCATCAAATCCGTTTCTGAATGCACCCCCCACACACACCTCCTTTTCAGGCAACACAACACACTTCAACTTCGACATGCAGCTGAGATCTGACTGAGGACTCCTCCTCCATGCCTCTGTCCCCGAGAAGACTACCTGAATGAGATCTCAAGGATGCCTTCCGTCGAGTGCAGACGATGCCTTAGCACAGTAGCCAGCAACCACTTCAAAAAGCACCAGAAGAGCAACCAATGCCTGTCAACCTGTTTGCACTGCCATGTACGTTTCGTGACAATCAAGGCACGTCGCGACCATGAAAGGGAAGGTTGCCTCCAGCCCCGAGAAGACAGCACCTGTGAGCGGTGTGAGAGGTCCTTTGGCAGAGCTTCAGAACTGACACGACACATGGGTTCCTGTCGTCAGGTCTGCCGCTGGTGCCTTGCAAAGTATGACGGGAACATAGAAGTCCACGAAGTGCGGTGCTACTTCATCCATTCAAGAGCGATCCACCAGCTGAGCCGAATCACTTCTGACATTGCCTCCACCTCAACTGCTGCAAAGCACATCTACCTCCAGAGAGTGGGCTTTGGAAAGATCCTTTTCAAGAACACCCCCACTGAAGAAGACCCATCAGAGTCCCTTCCCCCCGGTTCGACGCTTGGAATTACTGGGCATGAGAAGAGAATGATGCAGGAGCTGGAAGGTCAAGTGGCGGCACTCAACCTCAGTGATGACCAGATGCACCTCGCAACTTCAACTGCAGCCAACATCCTCAACCATCAGCTGGACAACCACCCCGACCTCTTCGCAGAGCGCATCGACAGGATCCGGAGGTTCCTCCGTGCCCTGCAGGAGTCTGCACCCTTTTTTTTTTTTTTTTTTTTTGTTGTGCCTGGGAGGTTTGGTGGTGGATGGGATGAGACACAGGCCATTGTGCCCAGAGAGCGCATGAGAGAGAGGGATTTGAGGCCCCCCGCCCCCAGGTTCCCTGCCCACCTGGACGGACCCAAGTGCCTCACACCGGTTCTCTCCCCACCCGGTGGTCCACCTGACGGGCAAGTCAAAAAAAAAAAAAAAAAAAAAAAAAAAGAACGAGGAGGGAGTGCCTCTCTGATTGACTCGCGACGCTCGCTCCAAGTCTTGCCCTTGTGTTTCGTGTTACCTTTGCTCACTTGCCAACAGACAGCGCCAGGGATGGAAGTGGGTGGTCTGGGTCTCGGAAGGGAGAGGTGTGTCTCAAGGCCTCGTCAAGTTGTGCATGGGTGGTTGGGTGGCGGATGGGAGAGTACAGGCCGTTGAGCCCAGCACGCGTGCATGAGAGAGAGAGGGATTTGAGGCCCCCCGCCCCCAGGTTCCCTGCCCACCTGGACGGACCCAAGTGCCTCACACCGGTTCTCTCCCCACCCGGTGGTCCACCTGACGGGCAAGTGTAAAAAAAAAAAAAAAAAAAAAAAAAAAAAAGAAAAAACAAATAAAAAAGCAGAGCAGCACAGCGCCCGCCCCGAGTCCCCCGGCCTGAGGGAAGTGAAGGTCCGCCTGGGTCGGCCCAGGGGGCCGAGGCGGAGATGAAGCAGGAGACGGCTGAGGGAGAAGGTGATGGGGGGGCAAGGGGCGCCGCGCCGGATGTGGTGCCCCCTCCTCCGACTACAACAAGCCCCGGCGAGGGGTCGGCGCCCCCGCCGGCCCCCCAACAGGCGCCCCTCGGGGCGTCGGCCCCCCAAGTGCAGACCTCCCAGGGCAGCGGCTCCAACGCCTCTTCAACAGCCCTCCCTGGGGTGTCGGCGCTTCCGTCCGCCTCCCAACCGGCACCCGCAGGACAATCGACCCCGCGCGCTCAGACCTCCCAGGGCAGTGGCTCCAACGCCTCTTCAACAGCCCTCCCTGGGGTGTCGGCGCTTCCGTCCGCCTCCCAGCCGGCACCCGCAGGACAGTCGACCCCGCGCGCGCAGACCTCCCAGGGCAGTGGCTCCAACGCCTCTTCAACAGCCCTCCCTGGGACCCCTGTGCCGCTGTCGGCTGCCTCCCCGCAGACACCGGCAGGCAGGACAACACCCCGCGCGCGCGCCCAGGGCAGCGGCTCCCAAGCCTCTTCTACAGCCCTCCCTGGGTCGTGCGGCAAGGCTGTGGGGAAGGAGGGTGTGGCCGCAGCGATGCTGGCGGCGGGTAAGGTGACGCGGGTAGAGACAGCCGGGGCGACGACACGCCGCAGCAGGAACGCGGTGTTGGGGGAGAAGCGGCGGGCGGCAGCGGATGGCGGATCGATGCAGGGTGGAGGCTCAAACGCGACCTCAACAGCCCCCCCTGGCATCAACGAGCCGCTGGCGTTCGACGACGACGACTACGTCGACAGCGATGACCTCGCCTGCAGCGGTGCCCCTGAGACCCAGGAGGAAGGCGCGCCGGTCGAGACGGTGGCAGCGACGGTGGGTCCGACGCGGGTGACGACGAGGCTGCTGGAGGAGCAGGCCCGCAAGGGTTGCGAGTGGGATGAGGGTGATAGGGTGGCTGTGGATGGTGTGTCTCCGTGTGGGTCGATGGGAGGTGCACGCATCCCTGCGACGGCGGCGGGGTGGAAGAGCCTCTTTCACCCCCTGCACGGCTCGCACCCGCTGACGCGGCAGGTGGCTGCGGTGGCGGTGAGGGAGTGGCACGCTGCGCGTGGGACGCAGAACGCGTGGAGCGTGCCGACGGCGAAGGCGGCGGCCCGAAGCCTTCGGGACACCGTCACGAAGATGTGGGAGTGTGACGGGGCGCGGAAGGGCGCGAAGGGGAAGACGAGGAGATGAAGCCCGTGAGGGCAGGTCATCATCCCCAGGAGGGCCGGCTCCTGACTCCGGCCACTATACCCCCCCCCCCCCCCCCCCTCCCAGCAGAAATGTGTGCAGACAAGACACCAGGAGTGTGACCCCCTCAGTTAGGTGGTCGCGACCCCGAGAACAACAACAACACCCCCTCCCCTCCCCCTTGATCTTATCAGTCACTCCCACCCCCCCCCCCCCTTTCCATCCGTCTCTCACTCTACCTATCCCCCCCCCCCTTTCCTCAACACCCCCGCCCCTCCCTTGACGTTTGTGCATTCCACCATTCCATTACCCCTTACACTAGATTCCGCAACAACTGTCCGGATTGCCTCGACCGCCACTTAACCCAACAAAACAGCCACTCAGGCACGTTACGGCACCGAGAATCCAGGTCATTTGTACAGTATAGATCATTGTGCATGTCTAAACCCCTCCCAACGGTCCCCACACGCGGTTCGACGGGTCGGCGAGAGCACCTGCCCTCCGAGACCCGCCGGAGACACGCGCTTTAACTCCCTCCACCCCTTTCTTGTGTTTCTCCGAGCAGGTCCGACCTGTCTCTGACCCCTCTTCGGTCCCCTAGTCCCCACGCCCCTTAACGCCTCTACAGGCAGCCACACAGGTTGACGGACGGCGACAGCGGGTTTTCGAGAGCACACAAGGCCGACACCACCCTGCGAGGAGGGAGTGCCTCTCTGATTGACTCGCGACGCTCGCTCCAAGTCTTGCCCTTGTGTTTCGTGTTACCTTTGCTCACTTGCCAACAGACAGCGCCAGGGATGGAAGTGGGTGGTCTGGGTCTCGGAAGGGAGAGGTGTGTCTCAAGGCCTCGTCAAGTTGTGCATGGGTGGTTGGGTGGCGGATGGGAGAGTACAGGCCGTTGAGCCCAGCACGCGTGCATGAGAGAGAGAGGGATTTGAGGCCCCCCGCCCCCAGGTTCCCTGCCCACCTGGACGGACCCAAGTGCCTCACACCGGTTCTCTCCCCACCCGGTGGTCCACCTGACGGGCAAGTGTAAAAAAAAAAAAAAACCCGCAAACCCGCAAACCCGCAAACCCGCAAACCCGCAAACCCGCAAACCCGCACGAGAAATGAGCAAGCGTGTTGTTCAGTCGTGAAAAAAAAAAATAAAAAAAAAAAAAAAAAAAAAAAAAAAAAAAGTCTGCACCCTTGGATTCAACAAAGTTCCGCGGTGCGTGCCGTCTGGAAGACTTCATCGATGGCAGTGTGGCAGAAGACTACCTCGGGGCAGTCGTGCCTTGTTCCTCCTGCAATGCACTTCTTTTCCCCTTTGAGCTTGTGCGCGACTCCACCAAGGGGAAGTTCTGTTGCAAGGGCGGTTCCCTCAAGCTGGAGCCGCTCAAATTCCTCGACAACGCCCACGAAGCCGCCTTCTCCACACAGGAATTCCGTGACAACGCCTACACCATCAACAGCTATTTCCAGCTGGCTGTTGCCAGACATTCCCCCCATAAGAGCTTTGCAGGGATGTCCGGGCTGCGCACGGTGACGCTGAAGGGCGTCGGGGTGAAGAAGCTGCTCTCTGTGGCATCCGACGCACAAATCCGCAAGAAGCAGTGGATTTTTGCTGGAACAGACACCGCAGCTGGTGTGGTCGAGGGGCTTGGGGGTGCCAAACAGAAGACGTCCATCCTCCACATCTACCCTGTCGTTGGGCAGCTCCTCCTGACACACAACGAGTACGTCCGTGCGTACAGGTCCGCTGGGAACCTCCTCGAGAACACCAACCACTCCAACACCAGCATTGTGATCCATCTTGACGAGGTGCGAGGGCAGGAGAAGAAGGGCGACGAGTACGCGAACCCCATTGCGGAGTCGGAGTTGCGAGCGGTTTACACGGTCGACAAGGGGGAACACCATGGTCTGCCTGAGTGGAGTGCATACAACCTCGGTGGTGGGGAGGAGAAGGTTGTTCATTACATGTCTCGGTTCTGGGAGCCGATGATGTTCCCAATCATCCATGTACTTGCAGATGGAAGCGTCGGTTGGCGTCTCTACAGCGAAGGGAACGGGCAGCAGCAGGATCAGCAGTACCGGAAGGTCTCCGCACAAGATTACGGGGCCTTCCACCTCTTCCACCGGCAGGACAAGCCAAATCCTGCACTGACCATGAAGAAGCTGACGGAGCTGTTCATCCTCCAGATGGCCCTTCGTGCAATTGAGCAGCGCGTTGGCTACATGTCTCTGCGGCTGAAGCAGTTCCGCTTCGACACTACAGACAACCTTCGGCAGAGGATCAACAGCACGACGACTGCACCACTGACGCGCACCAACGTGACGATCCCCATGGGCTCGAGCTTCCAGCGAAGCAAGAAGGCACGTGATGAGCGCCTCAACGATGCGCTCGCACTGAACAACCGCCTCGGTGCACCCGACTACTTCATCACGCTGACAGCCAACCCCAACTGGCGCGAGATAACCGAAAACCTTCGTCCTGGCGAGCGGCCGTGCGACAGGCCTGACCTGATCCATCGGGTCTTCAACGGAAAGACGCGTGCGCTTGTCGAGGCAATCCGGGATAAGAATGTGCTGGGGATGTGTGAGGCTTTCGTGTACGCTGTGGAGTACCAGAAGAGGGGGTTGCCCCACATCCACATGCTGGTCTGGGTCGTGAGTGACAACAAGCCGAAGACGACCGTTGTTCTCGATCAGATTGTCAACGCACAGCTCCCCGATCCGGACACACAGCCGCTTGCCTTCAAGCTGATCTCGGACACGTGTGTGCATTTGATGTGCGACAAGATCCCGTCAGCAAAGTGCAAGGTGAAAAGCACAAAGACTGGGAAGTCCGAGTGCAAGTCTAACTTCCCAAAGCCGTTCCAGGAGGTGTCCATCATCGATGCAAACGGGATCTACTGCCTTCCGAGGAGGCCCGACAATGGCCGCAAGACGGTTGTGCCGCCATCGACTGTGAAGAACACACACCTGCATGAGAAGGACAACAGGTACGTGGTGCCTCACAACCTGTACCTCTGCTGCCTGATGGGTGCGCATGTAAACGTGAACCCTGTCTCTTCGATCAAGGTTGTGCACTACCTCTTCAAGTATCTCTACAAGGGCGAGGCTGACGCGAAGGTGTCAACTTCGATGAAGAAGGACAGCAAAGAAGGGGGTGGCGGGTCCGAAGACACCCCCAAGAATGAGCCGCTCGAGTACATGCAGGGGGTGTACATGGGGTCAACCGAAGCTGCTGGGTACCTTCTGCACACAAAGATGTCCGTTGTGTGGCCCTCCGTCACAAGGCTCGACATCCACCTCGAGGGGCAAGAGCGGGTCTACTTCGATGATGCTGGTGACACGCTGGACCACCTGCAGAGCGCTGTCGACAAAGCAAAGTCTTCTCTTCTCGCCTGGTTCGATGCCAACGACCAGTGCAAGCGCAACGTTGGCAACTTCGATGGGATGACGAGCCTCAGGTACCCCGAAGTGCCGGAGTTCTTTGCCTTCAACCGCCAGACAAACACGTGGGCGCTGAGACAGGGCGTTGTCTGGGATGCAACATCGGAGAGCTTCACCAGCACAGACCGCAGACGTCGCGACTTCCGTCTGTGTGGGATTGGAAGGATGAGATGGACTCCTCCGAAGGACATTGAACTGCAGCTTCTTCGGTGCATCCTCGGCACAAGGAAGGGTGCCACGAGCTTCCAAGACCTCAGGACGGTTGCAGTTGTGAATGACATTGGGGTTGTTGAGCAGGTCGTGTGCGAGACGTTCAAGGAAGCAGCTGAGAAGATGGGACTTCTGGAAGATGGGGAGCTCTTTCGAAACACAATGCAGGAGGTGGTCCGGACAACGATTTCCTCACGCTGTGTGCGGTTCACACTGGCGATACTGCTTGCCAACTTCGATGTCCCGGAGTCTGCCGTTCAGGAGGTGTGGGAGAAGTACAAGTACCAAATCTGCAAACCTCCGGAGAAGTCGAGGGCGCGGCAGGAGGTGATGGTGGAGGAGGTCACCCGAGCGGAGGAAGCCCTTGCCCTCCTCGACATCGAGAAGATCCTGCTTGCAAACACGAACACCCGCGCGAAGGAACAAGGGCAGGGAATCCTCCCCCTCTTCGGACTCCCTGCTGTTGCGCTCAGTCAGGACGATGCTGACACGTTGGCGTTTGGGAAGGAGGCGTGGGTTCTCAACGATGAGAAATACGACCCAGACGAGCAGTGGGCCAAGTACCGCGCGCTGGCTGGACAGATGGATGGTGCTGGGGAGCAGGCGCGCCACATCTTAACTCTTCAGGATGCTGTGGCAAACAGGACGGGCGGCCTGTTCATGCTCCACGGTGCTGCTGGGACTGGGAAGACCTTCTGGTACTCCTGCCTCCTCGCTTGGGGGCGGAGCCACAGAGGACAAAGCAAGACCAGGGCGGACGGCACACTCATCAACAACATCTGCCTGGCCGTGGCATCGTCTGGGATTGCTGCAACGCTTCTCGAAGGGGGACGGACTGCCCACAACCGCTTCAGGCTGCCGATTAACAACCCTGAAGAAAAGAGCTTCTGCACCCTCTCGGCTGTCCAAGAGGAGCTGATCCGTCGAGCAGATCTGATTGTGTGGGACGAAATCGTGATGGCACAGCGGGCCTACCTCGAACTCCTCGACAGAACCTGCCAGCGTGTGCGTAATTCAGGGGCAGCCTTCGGTGGGATCACCGTCGTCGTTGGGGGTGACTTCCGGCAGACCCTGCCGGTGGTCAAAAATGGGACAAGGCTGCAGACAATCGCATCTTCGATCCACATGTCGCCTCTGTGGGGGAAGTGCCAGAAGCTCCTGCTTACCAAGCAGATCCGGCAGACGAACGCTGACTTCGCCCTGTTTCTGTCAACCATCGGGTCTGGACAGAGCAACATCAACCAGATGGATCAGATGTCCCTTCCTCCTGTGATGACCCACTCGGGAGGGGTTCCCTACACTCCCTCCGACCTTGTTGCCTTCACCTTTCCTCAGCTGCAGCAGGGTGTTGTGGGGAACTCGGTGATCATGGCACCAACCAATAGCCGGAGGAGTGAACTCAACGCTGCATGTCTGGCACAGATGCCTGGGGAGAGTGTGCACATTCTCGCAAAGAACACGGTAGCTGAGGACTGTGCTGTCGACCTTGGTGTGGCCAACGACTTCAACGACCCAAGCTTCCCTCTGAACGACTTGGAGGTGAAGATCGGATGCCCCGTCATCCTGCTAAAAAACCTCGACCCACCTGGCGGTCTGTGCAACGGCACCCGGATGATTGTGAAGAAGGCCTCGCAGTACTCCCTGCTGTGCTGCTCCATCAACGACCCTGCGAAGGAGTTTAACATCCCCCGCACACGGAACGAGCCGGACGAGAAGAAGGCCGGCTTCACCTTCTTCAGGTTTCAGATTCCTGTTGCGCTGGCGTTTGCAATCACCGTGAACAAGTCGCAGGGGCAGACGCTGGGGAAGGTTGGCCTCGACCTGACAAAGGGCCAGTGTTTTACACATGGGCAGCTGTACGTTGCGATGACAAGGGTCCGTGAGATGGCGAGCATCCGTGTCGCCCTTCCCCTCAACGCACAGGATAGCATGCGCCCATATCCTGTGAGCAACCCTGTGTTCCGCGAGGTGCTGGCAGAAGTCAGTGACTGTGGGATGGACGTGGCACAGCAGCTGACAGACGAAGAGAAGGAGATCATCCGCAGGATGCACCACCGCGGGAAGACCGATGTGGAATACAGCAGAGAACTGCAGGGTGTCTGTGACCCTCCCCCACAGGGCCATGAAGCGCTGCATGCCCCGTTGCAGGGGTACGACCCTCTACTCTTCGAAGATCCAGCCGACTACGACACCAATGCTGATGATGCTGCTGCGATCGATCGTGTTGAGCAAGGCATGGCACCACCTCCTCCTCCTCCTCCTCCTCCTGCGACACCACCCAAGAGGAAGCAGCAGCAGGCCGTTGCCACGAATGGGGATGGGGGTTCGCCACCGAAAAGGCCTCGAACCGACTGCCTACCTCCTCAGCTGCCTGTGGTGCCCCAACAGCCTCCTCCTCAGCTGCAGCACCTGAACATCTACACTGGCCCTATCGAAGATGCCCTCAGGCAAAAAATGGCGCTCTTCGATCTCATCCCCCTCGATGTCAGAGGTGATGGGAACTGTCTGTTTCACGCTGTTCACGAGGCCTTGACAGGGGAGGTCGGCAAGGGAAAGGAGTTACGTGTGCGAGTGGGCAACTATGTCGGTAACTGTATCAACGCCGGGTTGACAAGTGAGGGACCCCACCACAACAACATCTTCACAGAAGAACTGCAGAACAACCTCCTTCAGATCAACAGTTACGCTGATGATCAAGAGCCTGCAGCAATTGCCGAGTGTCTCCAAATCCTCATCACGATGTGTCAAGGAATTACGCCTGACAGGAACTACATATCTTTCTTTCCCGCCAACACGCAGGAGAGGGGGGATGACCTTCTTCAGGTGTTTCCCCCAAACAGAAGGGTGCTGTTGATCAATCTTGGCCTCAGGGGCGCTGGGGACCACTATGTCATTGGTCACACAAGTGACGAACAGAAGGAAAACGCACACAAGTTGGCTGTCCAACATTCATACTACCCTGCTCTCTTTAGGTGATGTTGATTTCCCCCTCCCCCCCCCCCCCCACCCCCCCGGGCCCCCCCCCCATGAGAGGCAAGTTCTTGGTGTCTCTCCTGTGTTTAGAGTGTGTGTACCTCACTCACACAAAGAAGGGGGGGCAGGGAGGGAAGCAGAACGGCTGATTCGTTTCGTTTCTTTTTATCTGGTTGTTGTTTGGGAGGTGTGGGTTTCTGGCTGGTGGGATGGGGTGAAAAAAACTTGTATAAAAATAAAAAAAAATAAAAAAAGACAACAAAAAACCAAAAATAAAAAAAAAACAATAAAAAAATTACAAAAAATACAAAAAAGCAAAAAAAAAAACAAAAAAAAATACTGAAAGCACCACACCTGACCTGATCGATTCCAAAGAATCTTCGGGGGGCGTCCGTCCTGGCAGACGGGTGAAAGGAGCAGCCACAGGAAAAAGCATCACAAAGATGAGAGAGTCCCCCACCCCCTGCCTCCCAACCCCCCTTCCACCTGCAGTAGTTTGATCCATCTAATCTTCCTGACCAACCCTATCCGCTCACCATCCTCAACAGGTCTGAACAAAAAAACACAATGGGGAAGTGTCTGGATGAGTTGCGTAAGACACATGATGTCACGGTGCACTCACCATCACACATCGTAGTGAAATGCAGGCGCAGCAAACTGGTGCGGCCAACCCCATTTGCACTGGTGATGGAGATCCAGAAGGAGGCGGAGGAGAAGGCTGCAAAGGCTGCGAAGGATGCGAAGGATGCGAAGGATGCGAAGGATGCGAAGGATGCGAAGGATGCGAAGGATGCGAAGGATGCGAAGGATGCGAAGGATGCGAAGGATGCGAAGGATGCGAAGGATGCGAAGGATGCGAAGGATGCGAAGGATGCGAAGGATGCGAAGGATGCGAAGGATGCGAAGGATGCGAAGGACGACACTTTCTTCACGCTGGAGACCCCAGAGGAAGCGGAGGCGGAGGCAAGAATGGATGCCATGATAAGGAGGGTTCAGGAGTACTGGGAGGAATATGGCGTGCCGTGTCCAAACCCCTTTCCTGACGAGAAGGAAGACGAAGGCGTCGATGCCCCTGCGTTTGCGGCGATTGTCGAGCAGATGTCCGCAGCTCACGCACCCTCGCCTGCACAGAACCAAGTGCCACAGGCGCCACTCAACCTGGATGTGACGGAAGAGACGGACGAAGACGAAGATGAAGAGGGAACACCCGCAGTTGTCGAGACCGTGACAAGATATGTAAAGAAATGGAAGAACGAGGTATGACTTTGCCCTTGCATCTTTGAAATCACTTCCACATCAAACAGGTCGTCTGCCAGAAATGCCTGTTCAGTTTCAAGAACACACAGGGATACAGGGCACACACCGCCTCCTGCGAGAAAAAGTGCAGATCCTGCGGAGCAGACAAAAAAGAAAGAAGCCACACGTGCCGGGCTGGCACAAAGAAGAATCATGAGTGCAAAAGGCGGTACTTGATGAAGCTGGGGTCGGAGGCTGTGACATGGGGCTCGTAGGCAAGGGAGAAGCCCAAGCCTCGACAGGTAATCGACAACCTTGTTGTTGATGCAGTACCTGTTGACTAAGCAGCACTGTGTAAAAGCAACACAAAAAGAAAGCACCACACCAACGCTGACAAGCAAACTGTCAGGGGGGCGTCCGTCTTGGCAAACGGGTGAAAGGAGTAGCCACATAGCAATAAATCAGCCGAGAGAGTCCCCCTGCCCCCTCCCCAAACCACCTTCCACCTGCAGTAGTTTTATCCATGTAATCTTCCTGGCCAGCCATTCTCTGATATCCACTTACCATCCACAACAGGTCTGAACAAAAACAATGGGGAAGCATCTGGATGACTGGCGGAAGACACATAACGTACACCTGTGAGGTCACTCACCTACCGACCTGCTCGTGCCATAAGAGAAGTTCGCAGGTGCTGGGCTGGGAAAGTACTGACATGGATGAAAAGTAGGCATTTTTGCCCAGACCCCCCGAAAATGGCCACTTTCTGCAGGAAAACACAAAATTCAGGCACCCAAGTAAATCATGAAAATTTTCACCAAAAATGTCGGTGTCTAGTGTGGACTCATTTTTGGAGTCCGTGCGACACACGGTGCCACCGGACCATCACGGAAACGGAGCAGACGGTCCCGCAAAAAAATACCCCATCCTGGGCAAAATGGCCATTTTCCAAAGGAAAATCCAAAAATGAGTCACCCAAGTAAATAATTAAAATTTTCGACAAAAAATTTGGGATTCAATCTGAGCGTGTTTCCGGAGTCCGTGCGTTTCACGGTGTATCTGGACTACCTCCGGAACGTAGCACAAGTTGGAGGCGCAATTCCGCAGATTTTTTACCCCCCTACCCGCAATACAGTATAATAACCCGCAAACCCGCAAACCCGCAAACCCGCAAACCCGCAAACCCGCAAACCCGCAAACCCGCAAACCCGCAAACCCGCAAACCCGCAAACCCGCAAACCCGCAAACCCGCAAACCCCGCAAACCCGCAAACCCGCAAACCCGCAAACCCGCAAACCCGCAAACCCGCAAACCCGCAAACCCGCAAACCCGCAAACCCGCAAACCCGCAAACCCGCAAACCCGCAAACCCCGCAAACCCGCAAACCCGCAAACCCGCAAACCCGCAAACCCGCAAACCCGCAAACCCGCAAACCCGCAAACCCGCAAACCCGCAAACCCGCAAACCCGCACTAGAAGTGTAAGCACCCGTTGCTACCTTCCTGCGCTGGTGGTAGGAGTTTGCTTGGTGTCAGTGTGTTGCTGTATTTGTGTGTCGTCTTTCGATGCCTTCGTGGGGAGGGGGCTGGGTCGGACGTGTCTTGTCTGTCACTTCTCTGTCGCTTGATTCTGTGGCTGCTCATTTCACCCGTTGGCCAAAACGGACGCCCCCTTTTCGACACTCCCAGGTATCGAGCCGGTTGGTGTAGTGCTTTCAGTTTCTTTTTTATTTTTCCTTTTCCCGGCCCCCTCCCTCTCTCCTTCCCAAGTCACACGCCTTCAGCTGCGTGCATCAACAATACCCTGATGTGTTGTCGATTACCTTCGGCGGTGCAACCTTTTGTATATTTTTTGCTATTGTATTTTTACATCACACACACCGTGTTTTTATGGCGTCCCCCACCTGACCTCCCACATGTCCCGCCCCTTGAGGAACCGTCTGTCCCTCTCATGCTTCCGCTTCGTTCCAGCACGGCACTTGTGGCTTTTCCTGCCGACAACCGCTCCGCATGATCTGCAGAACTGGAGGCACCCCTCCTTGTGCTTGTTGTATGCGGCGGTGTTTTTGAAGGCAAAGAGACATCTCTTGCAGACGATCTGTTTGGTGTGTGGTGATCGAGTATCGAATTGTGTGTGCATGGCATACCTCGTCGTCCCACCTCTTCTCGTATCTTGTGACTGTTTCAACACGCACGCGTCTTCCAGGCTCTTCTGTTCCCATCCGAGGGGTCAGGAGTGAGGACAGAAGAGGGCGAGACACAGCTGTCAGCTCGGCACCGTCGTCAGCCTGTTCTTCTCCCTCTTTGCTCTCAGGACAGACAGCCGGCAGCTCGGGATTGTCGCCGGCCGGCTCCAGTGCTGACAGAGGCCAGCTGATGCTGTACAGACTTGCCAGAAGATCCTGCACGTTGATCTCCTCCTTGTTCGGTTGTGGAGCCTTGTCACTGTTCTCTTGAGGAACAAGAACAGTCAAGAAGAGCCATCTGCAGGATGAACAGCTCCGTCAGCTTCTTCATGGCCAGCGCTGGGTTCGGCTTGTTGTGCCGGTGGAAGAGGTGGAAGGCCCCGTAGTCCTGCGCGGAGACCTTGGAGTACTGCCCGTCCTGCAGCCCGTCAGCTTCCTTGTAGACACGCCAGCCAACGCTGCTGGTTGCACGGATGTGGATGAGAGGAAACATCATCGGCTCCCAGAACCGAGACATGTAGTTCACCACCTTTTCCTCCCCACCACAGAGGTTGTAGGCGCTCCACTCGGGCAGACCGTGGCGCTGCTCCCCCTTGTCGACGGTGTAGACTGCTCGCAGCTCCTGGCGCGCAAAGGCGTTGTCGTACTCGTCGCCCTTCTTCTCCTGCCCTCGCACCTCATCGAGATGGATGAGGATGCTGGTGTTGGAGTGGTTGGTGTTGTCGAGGAGGTTCCCAGCGGACTTGTACACACGGACGTACTCGTTGTGTGTCAGGAGGAGCTGCTCAACGACAGGGTAGAGGTGGAGGATGGACGTCTTCCGTTTGGCACCACCGAGCCCCTCGATGACAGAGGCGGCAGTGTCTTCCCCAGCAAAGATCCACTGCTTCCGGCGGACCTGTGCATCGGATGCCACAGACAGAAGCTTCTTCACCCCGACGCCCTTCAGCGTCACCGTGCGCAGCCCGGACATCCCCGCGAAGCTCTTGTGCGCGGAATGCCTGGCAACAGCAAGCTGAAAGTAGCTGTTGATGATGTAGGCGTTGTCACGGAACTCCTGTGTGGAGAAGTCGGCTTCGTGGGTGTCGTTGACGTATTGGATCGGGTCCAGCTTGAGGGAACCGCCCTTGCAGCAGAACCTCCCCTTGGTCGAGTTGCGCTGGATCTCAAATGGGAAGAGAAGCGCATCGCAAGCGGAGCCGGGCACGACCGCCCCGAGGTAGTCCGCTGTGACACTGCCATCGACAAAGTCCTCCAGACGGCACGCACCGCGGAACTTTGTCGTATCCAAGGGCGCTGACTGCTGCAGGGCATGGAGGAACCTCCGGATCCTGTCGATGCGCTCTGCGAAGAGCTCGGGGTGGTTATCCAGCTGGTGATGCAGGATGTCGGCTGCAATCGAGGATGCAAGGTGCAGCTGGCTGTCATCGAGGTCGAGCGCTGCAACTTCTGCCCCCAGCTCCTGCATCCTTCTCTTTTCCCATCCAGTGATTCCAAGCAGCGAACCTGGGGGAAGAGAATCCGAGGGATCCGATGCAGGAGGGGTGTTCTTGAAGAGGACCCTTCCGAAGCCCACCCTCTGGAGGTAGACGTGCTTCGCAGCCGTTGTGATGGCAGGGACATCGGAGGAGGGATCGATCCTTGCCCGCCAGTCCAGCGCTCCTCCTGTGTGGATGAAGGGACACACCGCTTCGTGCCTTTCCCTGTTGCCGTCATATTTTGTTTCGAAGCACCACTGGCATGGTGCAGTGCAGGCGCGTTGGTGCAGCGTCAGTTCAGACAGCCTGCCGAAGGGTCTCCCGCACCGCTCGCATGGGAAACAGTTCTGAGCAGCCGGTTTGGAAGTGCAGTGTCTCTCATGGACCTGCCATGATGTTGTTGTTGAAGAAGGTTCGTGGCAGTACCGGCAGGTTCTTTGGCATGTCTTTGACCTCAGTTGATGCTTCTTCAGGTCGATGACTTGCCGCAGGCAGCGGCTGCACTGATGACGAAGCGGCATCTGCTGCTACTGCAGTTCGAAGACGGAGTTGTTCATCATCATATTTGTGTAGGATGACAACCTGTAGTAGGATGGTGGTGGTGGTGGTGGTGGTGGTGGTGGTGGTGACCACAAAATATGCACAGAAACAGTGGAGGAGGCAAGGGGGGGTGAGGGGGAGGGGCGGGGGTGCTTGACACTGTAGCTTTGTGGGTCGGACATTACTGGACTTCCTCATTGGTTGTCCTACTGCAGGACAGGCTACACAACACAGCCAGTCAGCACAAATCAATGACAGAGGAGGGGGTGCCCTCCGGCATCGTCCGCTTCTTCTTGCGCTTGGGCATTCCCTTGAGGTCCACCCGATCATCGTCTGTAGTAGATGGCGCACCACCCTTGGCACTCTGTGGGACCGTCGAATTCATCCGTGTCGGGTCCTGCTGCCCCAGGGTCTCCTCCTTCTTGTTGTTGTTGTTGTTGTTGTGGCGCACCTGGGGGGGCCTTTCCTTTGGATCCAGCTCAGGGGGTGGTGCAGCATCAGCACCAAGATCAGCATCATCAGCCAGTGCAAGAGCTGCGCCATCGAACTTGCAGTGGAGGTGCACCAGCAGCTTGTGAAGATGGTTGAACTGCCCGCGCTGCAACGCCCTCTCGATCTCCATCTCTTCGAACAGCACCCTCGAAGCCTCGGAGGCACGTGCACACTCAGCACTGACAGTGGCCAGATTCCTCTGGACCTCCTCTGCAGCGGAGATGTTCTTCTTTGCGGCTCCCCACTTGTTCTCCATGCCCCTTCGAGTCGCGGCTGTGTGGCGTTCAACAGCACGTAGAGGGAAGATAATCTCACGCTCAGCCCTTGCGGCCTCCAGCTTCAGCCCCCTGACATCCTCCTGGAGAGCATCGAGCCTCTCCAGGATCTTCTCAAGGATAACTTCACAGGCTGGGTCCATCTCAACTTTCTGTTGTTTGTGTGTTGTGTGTGTGGTTTCCTGGTCAGGAAAGGAGGGTGGGTTGTGTGGGGGGAAGGTGGACAGGACACAGGCACACACAGGCTCCAGGCACAACACATCCTAGCACAGACAACAGAAGGTAGTAGAGGGGGGTGGGGGGCAGGTGGACACAGGACACAAAATGGGGACCCCCCCCCCCCAAAGTAATAGGGATACCCCATACACCACACAGGTATACACCCAAAATCAGGGTGGATACCCCTTGTAATAGGGATATCCCATACACCACACAGGTGACAAAGGGAAAAAATTGAGGCAAAAATCCCGGAAAAAAATATCTGGTCCAAAAAAAATAAGAAAATACCGGTCCCAGGTATTACCACATACCCACTTACCGACCATACGCCCCTGTTTATATATGAGTATGGTATATCCCTATTACTTTGTGGGGTATAGTTCACTGGGGGTGGGTCAAAAGGGAAAACCTGGAAAACCTGAAAATCAGACACATTGCCCTTGGCCGTTCTCGCCGACGGATTCCCCGGAATCAGCACGGCTCTTGTTTCTTTTGTCTCTGCTCTGCATCCCATTGTCTCCAACGCACTGGCGCATCCGGCCACCCCCAACTGGTCATGACTTACTGCCACACACAAAGAGTGGAAAAATCCGGAAAAAATTGAAAAAACAGGGCGCATTTGCCTTGGCAAATGAGAGCAACCGTTTCGCGTTAATTTGCCCGGTTCTTCTTTCTTTGTGCCTTTCCGTGCATCCCCTTGCCACGATCACGCCGTACCGTGGCCGCAGGCGCTATTTTCGCCGCCGACATTTATATAAAGACATTTTCCCTGTTTGGCAAAGGGGAAAAGTGGGTACTTCACCTACAGTGGCAAAATATCGTGCACTCCGACTTTTTCGTCGATTTTTTTTATCGTGAATTCCCCGGTATACCCACGATGTCAGGATCGAAAACGGTCATCAGTTTTCTGCGAAATCGTTCATGTTGGCTGTGTGGCCCAAACCGGGAAAATAGCAGGGATTTCCCTTAGGAACCCATTTTTCACATGTTTTGACCCAAAAAAATAAAACGAATTTTCGAAAAAAAAATTGCAAGCCAAAGCCACTATCTAGATGGAATCCGTACGTTTCACGGTGCACTCGCACGATTCATGAGTCGTCAGAATATTTGGGGCGCCGTTCCCGCACCGAAATTACCCGCAAATCCGCAATACAGTATAATAACCCTCAACCGTAAATGGGTGAAAAATTTCTGAAATATCTTCTACTAATTTCTGTGATAACTGATCGATGTTCTCGGATTCCGCGGTCCAGTAAATCTTCAACTGTGGCCGGTTACGATCACAAATTCGAAGATCCGTTCAGGAGAAGTTTATATAAAGACATTTTCCCTGTTTGGCAAAGGGGAAAAGTGGGTACTTCACCTACAGTGGCAAAATATCGTGCACTCCGACTTTTTCGTCGATTTTTTTTATCGTGAATTCCCCGGTATACCCACGATGTCAGGATCGAAAACGGTCATCAGTTTTCTGCGAAATCGTTCATGTTGGCTGTGTGGCCCAAACCGGGAAAATAGCAGGGATTTCCCTTAGGAACCCATTTTTCACATGTTTTGACCCAAAAAAATAAAACGAATTTTCGAAAAAAAAATTGCAAGCCAAAGCCACTATCTAGATGGAATCCGTACGTTTCACGGTGCACTCGCACGATTCATGAGTCGTCAGAATATTTGGGGCGCCGTTCCCGCACCGAAATTACCCGCAAATCCGCAATACAGTATAATAACCCTCAACCGTAAATGGGTGAAAAATTTCTGAAATATCTTCTACTAATTTCTGTGATAACTGATCGATGTTCTCGGATTCCGCGGTCCAGTAAATCTTCAACTGTGGCCGGTTACGATCACAAATTCGAAGATCCGTTCAGGAGAAGTTTATATAAAGACATTTTCCCTGTTTGGCAAAGGGGAAAAGTGGGTACTTCACCTACAGTGGCAAAATATCGTGCACTCCGACTTTTTCGTCGATTTTTTTTATCGTGAATTCCCCGGTATACCCACGATGTCAGGATCGAAAACGGTCATCAGTTTTCTGCGAAATCGTTCATGTTGGCTGTGTGGCCCAAACCGGGAAAATAGCAGGGATTTCCCTTAGGAACCCATTTTTCACATGTTTTGACCCAAAAAAATAAAACGAATTTTCGAAAAAAAAATTGCAAGCCAAAGCCACTATCTAGATGGAATCCGTACGTTTCACGGTGCACTCGCACGATTCATGAGTCGTCAGAATATTTGGGGCGCCGTTCCCGCACCGAAATTACCCGCAAATCCGCAATACAGTATAATAACCCTCAACCGTAAATGGGTGAAAAATTTCTGAAATATCTTCTACTAATTTCTGTGATAACTGATCGATGTTCTCGGATTCCGCGGTCCAGTAAATCTTCAACTGTGGCCGGTTACGATCACAAATTCGAAGATCCGTTCAGGAGAAGTTTATATAAAGACATTTTCCCTGTTTGGCAAAGGGGAAAAGTGGGTACTTCACCTACAGTGGCAAAATATCGTGCACTCCGACTTTTTCGTCGATTTTTTTTATCGTGAATTCCCCGGTATACCCACGATGTCAGGATCGAAAACGGTCATCAGTTTTCTGCGAAATCGTTCATGTTGGCTGTGTGGCCCAAACCGGGAAAATAGCAGGGATTTCCCTTAGGAACCCATTTTTCACATGTTTTGACCCAAAAAAATAAAACGAATTTTCGAAAAAAAAATTGCAAGCCAAAGCCACTATCTAGATGGAATCCGTACGTTTCACGGTGCACTCGCACGATTCATGAGTCGTCAGAATATTTGGGGCGCCGTTCCCGCACCGAAATTACCCGCAAATCCGCAATACAGTATAATAACCCTCAACCGTAAATGGGTGAAAAATTTCTGAAATATCTTCTACTAATTTCTGTGATAACTGATCGATGTTCTCGGATTCCGCGGTCCAGTAAATCTTCAACTGTGGCCGGTTACGATCACAAATTCGAAGATCCGTTCAGGAGAAGTTTATATAAAGACATTTTCCCTGTTTGGCAAAGGGGAAAAGTGGGTACTTCACCTACAGTGGCAAAATATCGTGCACTCCGACTTTTTCGTCGATTTTTTTTATCGTGAATTCCCCGGTATACCCACGATGTCAGGATCGAAAACGGTCATCAGTTTTCTGCGAAATCGTTCATGTTGGCTGTGTGGCCCAAACCGGGAAAATAGCAGGGATTTCCCTTAGGAACCCATTTTTCACATGTTTTGACCCAAAAAAATAAAACGAATTTTCGAAAAAAAAATTGCAAGCCAAAGCCACTATCTAGATGGAATCCGTACGTTTCACGGTGCACTCGCACGATTCATGAGTCGTCAGAATATTTGGGGCGCCGTTCCCGCACCGAAATTACCCGCAAATCCGCAATACAGTATAATAACCCTCAACCGTAAATGGGTGAAAAATTTCTGAAATATCTTCTACTAATTTCTGTGATAACTGATCGATGTTCTCGGATTCCGCGGTCCAGTAAATCTTCAACTGTGGCCGGTTACGATCACAAATTCGAAGATCCGTTCAGGAGAAGTTTATATAAAGACATTTTCCCTGTTTGGCAAAGGGGAAAAGTGGGTACTTCACCTACAGTGGCAAAATATCGTGCACTCCGACTTTTTCGTCGATTTTTTTTATCGTGAATTCCCCGGTATACCCACGATGTCAGGATCGAAAACGGTCATCAGTTTTCTGCGAAATCGTTCATGTTGGCTGTGTGGCCCAAACCGGGAAAATAGCAGGGATTTCCCTTAGGAACCCATTTTTCACATGTTTTGACCCAAAAAAATAAAACGAATTTTCGAAAAAAAAATTGCAAGCCAAAGCCACTATCTAGATGGAATCCGTACGTTTCACGGTGCACTCGCACGATTCATGAGTCGTCAGAATATTTGGGGCGCCGTTCCCGCACCGAAATTACCCGCAAATCCGCAATACAGTATAATAACCCTCAACCGTAAATGGGTGAAAAATTTCTGAAATATCTTCTACTAATTTCTGTGATAACTGATCGATGTTCTCGGATTCCGCGGTCCAGTAAATCTTCAACTGTGGCCGGTTACGATCACAAATTCGAAGATCCGTTCAGGAGAAGTTTATATAAAGACATTTTCCCTGTTTGGCAAAGGGGAAAAGTGGGTACTTCACCTACAGTGGCAAAATATCGTGCACTCCGACTTTTTCGTCGATTTTTTTTATCGTGAATTCCCCGGTATACCCACGATGTCAGGATCGAAAACGGTCATCAGTTTTCTGCGAAATCGTTCATGTTGGCTGTGTGGCCCAAACCGGGAAAATAGCAGGGATTTCCCTTAGGAACCCATTTTTCACATGTTTTGACCCAAAAAAATAAAACGAATTTTCGAAAAAAAAATTGCAAGCCAAAGCCACTATCTAGATGGAATCCGTACGTTTCACGGTGCACTCGCACGATTCATGAGTCGTCAGAATATTTGGGGCGCCGTTCCCGCACCGAAATTACCCGCAAATCCGCAATACAGTATAATAACCCTCAACCGTAAATGGGTGAAAAATTTCTGAAATATCTTCTACTAATTTCTGTGATAACTGATCGATGTTCTCGGATTCCGCGGTCCAGTAAATCTTCAACTGTGGCCGGTTACGATCACAAATTCGAAGATCCGTTCAGGAGAAGTTTATATAAAGACATTTTCCCTGTTTGGCAAAGGGGAAAAGTGGGTACTTCACCTACAGTGGCAAAATATCGTGCACTCCGACTTTTTCGTCGATTTTTTTTATCGTGAATTCCCCGGTATACCCACGATGTCAGGATCGAAAACGGTCATCAGTTTTCTGCGAAATCGTTCATGTTGGCTGTGTGGCCCAAACCGGGAAAATAGCAGGGATTTCCCTTAGGAACCCATTTTTCACATGTTTTGACCCAAAAAAATAAAACGAATTTTCGAAAAAAAAATTGCAAGCCAAAGCCACTATCTAGATGGAATCCGTACGTTTCACGGTGCACTCGCACGATTCATGAGTCGTCAGAATATTTGGGGCGCCGTTCCCGCACCGAAATTACCCGCAAATCCGCAATACAGTATAATAACCCGCAAACCCGCAAACCCGCAAACCCGCAAACCCGCAAACCCGCAAACCCGCAAACCCGCAAACCCGCAAACCCGCAAACCCGCAAACCCGCAAACCCGCAAACCCGCAAACCCGCAAACCCGCAAACCCGCAAACCCGCAAACCCGCAAACCCGCAAACCCGCAAACCCGCAAACCCGCAAACCCGCAAACCCGCAAACCCGCAAACCCGCAAACCCGCACGAGAAATGAGCAAGCGTGTCTGCGTGTTGTCTGTTTGTGGCACTGGGAAGCGTCAGACGGCTGAGTCGAAGTCGCCGAATGTAGACAGTCCTGCTGTCGCTGTGTATCTCATGATCCTGTTTGTGCAGTTCTGACAGGAGGACCCCGAATGGACCTACAAAATTTGAGGGCTGAAATTCTGCATCTGTTGATCCGCGGGGTCTACTTGAACGGAATAGTGCGCCGTTGCAGACTGCACATGGAAGCATGCAGGAAGGGTGAAGCGTCTCGCCCGCCTGCAAACACACCGTGAATTCCCACTTCGTGAACAGGTTTGATATTCGGACGACTGCCGACGGGCCCTCTGTGCAGTCATAAGTTGCACTCTCCACAACACCTGCACGGACCGTGACCTGACACACCCGCCCTCCATCCAATGCCAGTGCCGGTTGTGACCAGTGTGGCTCATGCTCGTTGCTGCCACGCAGTGGCGCCAGACAACGGAGCTGCCCGGAGTCGCAACTGCACGTGGTGCAGCTGCCCTCAGTCTCCGTGCAGCGGGAAACCCGCAAACCGCAGAACCTGCAGAATGGAGGAGAAAGCCGCTCCTGTGGATGTGTATGTAGTCATTACAAATTCTGAGCAGAAAAGTGGCGGCCCCGCTTACTTTTGGGTCCGTTGCGCTCCGTTCTTTTCACCATAAAAAGAAATCTCAAAAAATTCCAAGCGCAAAATTGTGCATCTGCCCTGTAGTGGTAAAAGCCTGGGTTTCCACTATACATTATAGTAACCACAGGGACCCCTGGCTGGGGGACAGATTTTTTATCTTCCACTAATTTCTGTGAAAACTGACCGATATTCCCGGGTCGCTACCCATACCTAGCGGGACGTGGTGGTGCGTTGTCATCAGTTTTCAGCCCGTTTTCGCCGCGGAAACGGTATAAAACTACTATGGGCGATTTCCCTAAGGAATTTTCAGCCAAAAAGTTGCACTTCCCTATGGCACCCAACATGGACGGATTTTCGAGTGGCTGAAATCCGAAATTGTTTTCAGGTAGGCACACCCCCCGGAAATTCCACGATCGAAGGAATTTGTTAGTTCTGAGCCGTTTCGAAAATATTGCCGACGTCACCAAAAACCGGATTTTAGGTGGGATTTTTGGCTGGTTAGGGGAAATTCAGTGTTTTTATCAAAGTCGAACAAAATTCTGAGCAGAAAAGTGGCGGCCCCGCTTACTTTTGGGTCCGTTGCGCTCCGTTCTTTTCACCATAAAAAGAAATCTCAAAAAATTCCAAGCGCAAAATTGTGCATCTGCCCTGTAGTGGTAAAAGCCTGGGTTTCCACTATACATTATAGTAACCACAGGGACCCCTGGCTGGGGGACAGATTTTTTATCTTCCACTAATTTCTGTGAAAACTGACCGATATTCCCGGGTCGCTACCCATACCTAGCGGGACGTGGTGGTGCGTTGTCATCAGTTTTCAGCCCGTTTTCGCCGCGGAAACGGTATAAAACTACTATGGGCGATTTCCCTAAGGAATTTTCAGCCAAAAAGTTGCACTTCCCTATGGCACCCAACATGGACGGATTTTCGAGTGGCTGAAATCCGAAATTGTTTTCAGGTAGGCACACCCCCCGGAAATTCCACGATCGAAGGAATTTGTTAGTTCTGAGCCGTTTCGAAAATATTGCCGACGTCACCAAAAACCGGATTTTAGGTGGGATTTTTGGCTGGTTAGGGGAAATTCAGTGTTTTTATCAAAGTCGAACAAAATTCTGAGCAGAAAAGTGGCGGCCCCGCTTACTTTTGGGTCCGTTGCGCTCCGTTCTTTTCACCATAAAAAGAAATCTCAAAAAATTCCAAGCGCAAAATTGTGCATCTGCCCTGTAGTGGTAAAAGCCTGGGTTTCCACTATACATTATAGTAACCCGCAAACCCGCAAACCCGCAAACCCGCAAACCCGCAAACCCGCAAACCCGCAAACCCGCAAACCCGCAAACCCGCAAACCCGCAAACCCGCAAACCCGCAAACCCGCAAACCCGCAAACCCGCAAACCCGCAAACCCGCAAACCCGCAAACCCGCAAACCCGCAAACCCGCAAACCCGCAAACCCGCAAACCCGCAAACCCGCAAACCCGCAAACCCGCAAACCCGCAAACCCGCAAACCCGCAAACCCGCAAACCCGCAAACCCGCAAACCCGCAAACCCGCAAACCCCGCAAACCCGCAAACCCGCAAACCCGCAAACCCGCAAACCCGCAAACCCGCAAACCCGCAAACCCGCAAACCCGCAAACCCGCAAACCCGCAAACCCGCAAACCCGCAAACCCGCAAACCCGCAAACCCGCAAACCCGCAAACCCGCAAACCCGCAAACCCGCAAACCCGCAAACCCGCAAACCCGCAAACCCGCAAACCCGCAAACCCGCAAACCCGCAAACCCGCAAACCCGCAAACCCGCAAACCCGCAAACCCGCAAACCCGCAAACCCGCAAACCCGCAAACCCGCAAACCCGCAAACCCGCAAACCCGCAAACCCGCAAACCCGCAAACCCGCAAACCCGCAAACCCGCAAACCCGCAAACCCGCAAACCCGCAAACCCGCAAACCCGCAAACCCGCAAACCCGCAAACCCGCAAACCCGCAAACCCGCAAACCCGCAAACCCGCAAACCCGCAAACCCGCAAACCCGCAAACCCGCAAACCCGCAAACCCGCAAACCCGCAAACCCGCAAACCCGCAAACCCGCAAACCCGCAAACCCGCAAACCCGCAAACCCGCAAACCCGCAAACCCGCAAACCCGCAAACCCGCAAACCCGCAAACCCGCAAACCCGCAAACCCGCAAACCCGCAAACCCGCAAACCCGCAAACCCGCAAACCCGCAAACCCGCAAACCCGCAAACCCGCAAACCCGCAAACCCGCAAACCCGCAAACCCGCAAACCCGCAAACCCGCAAACCCGCAAACCCGCAAACCCGCAAACCCGCAAACCCGCAAACCCGCAAACCCGCAAACCCGCAAACCCGCAAACCCGCAAACCCGCAAACCCGCAAACCCGCAAACCCGCAAACCCGCAAACCCGCAAACCCGCAAACCCGCAAACCCGCAAACCCGCAAACCCGCAAACCCGCAAACCCGCAAACCCGCAAACCCGCAAACCCGCACTAGAAGTGTAAGCACCCGTTGCTACCTTACTGCGCTGGTGGTAGGTGTATGCTTGGTGTGAGTGTGTTGCTGTATTTGTGTGTCGTCCTGCAATGATTTCGTGGGGAGGGGGCTGGGTCGGACGTGTCTTGTCTGTGTCTGTCACTGCTCTGTCGCTTGATTCTGTGGCTGCTCATTTCACCCGTTGGCCAAAACGGACGCCCCCTTTTCGACACTCCCAGGTATCGAGCCGGTTGGTGTAGGGCTTTCAGTTTCTTTTTTATTTTCCCTTTCCCGCCCCCCTCCCTCTCTCCTTCCCAAGTCACACGCCTTCAGCTTCGTGCATCAACAATACCCTGATGTGTTGTCGATTACCTTCGGCGGTGCAACCTTTTGTATATTTTTTGTTATTGTATTTTTACATCACACACACCGTTTTTTTATGGCGTCCCCCACCTGACCTCCCACATGTCCCGCCCCTTGAGGAACCGTCTGTCCCTCTCATGCTTCCGCTTCGTTCCAGCACGGCACTTGTGGCTTTTCCTGCCGACAACCGCTCCGCATGATCTGCAGAACTGGAGGCACCCCTCCTTGTGCTTGTTGTATGCGGCGGTGTTTTTGAAGGCAAAGAGACATCTCGTGCAGACGATCTGATTGGTGTGTGGTGATTGAGTATCGAATCGTGTGTGCATGGCATACCTCGTCGTCCCACCTCTTCTCGTATCTTGTGACTGTTTCAACACGCACGCGTCTTCCAGGCTCTTCTGTTCCCATCCGAGGGGTCAGGAGTGAGGACAGAAGAGGGCGAGACACAGCTGTCAGCTCGGCACCGTCGTCAGCCTGTTCTTCTCCCTCTTTGCTCTCAGGACAGACAGCCGCCAGCTCGGGATTGTCGCCGGCCGGCTCCAGTGCTGACAGAGGCCAGCTTATGCTGTACAGACTTGCCAGAAGATCCTGCACGTTGATCTCCTCCTTGTTCGGTTGTGGAGCCTTGTCACTGTTCTCTTGAGGAACAAGAACAGTCACCGAATTTGGGACAGGGTCGATGGGTGGCACGTATGTCAGATAGATCCCGCTTTCGTCGTCAGAATCCTCCCCATCATCAGCTGTGTCATCAGAATCATCCCCATCGTCCAGATTGTTGCGCTGATGCTCCAAGAAGGCGATGTACTCGTCATCTTCGATGGGGTCGTCTATTAGGCCCATGTCGGTCCTTGCATCCATCATCTTCCCATGGTCTGCCGCTGCCCGGATCTGGGACACGATCTCATCAGCATCCAGGGGGGAGTCATCGGCATCCGGATCCTCCCCAAAGATCTCCTTCTGGAACCCCTGCCACTCCTCCCTCCACTCCCTCGCTTCTTCTTCAGCCTTGAGCTCCATCGTGAGCGCGTACGGGACTGGCATCGGGAGACCATTCTTGATGTTTCGGATGGAGATCTGTGATGGAGAGATGATACGTATCGTGTATTGTCCCGACTCCAGCAGCTTGTCCAGCTGCCTCCCCATTGTGTTGTAGTTGTGTTCAAACCTGAAGGGTGATGCTGTGTGTGTGTGTGAACAACATGTGCAAGAAGAAGTACAATGTCACAGCGTTGAGTCGAGGGGGGGAAAGGGGGTGGGGCTGGGTGGGGTGGGGGGGGGGGGGGATCGAGGCATGTATCTTCTCTTACTGCCATGGCGGGGTTTGACAGAGGCGGCGGTGTCTTCCCCAGCAAAGATCCATTGCTTCCTGCGGACCTGTGCATCGGATGCCACAGACAGAAGCTTCTTCACCCCGACACCCTTCAGCGTCACCGTGCGCAGCCCGGACATTCCTGCAAAGCTCTTGTGCGCGGAATGCCTGGCAACAGCAAGCTGAAAGTAGCTGTTGATGATGTAGGCATTGTCACGGAACTCCTGTGTGGAGAAGTCCGCTTCGTGGGTGTCGTTGACGTATTTGATTGGGTCCAGCTTGAGGGAACCGCCCTTGCAGCAGAACTTCCCCTTGGTCGAGTTGCGCAGCAGCTCAAACGGGAAGACAAGCGCATCGCAAGCGGAACAAGGCACGACCGCCCCGAGGTAGTCCGCTGTGACACTGCCATCGACGAAGTCCTCCAGACGGCACGCACCGCGGAACTTCGTTGAATCCAAGGGCGCTGACTGCTGCAGGGCACGGAGGAACCGACGGATCCTGTCGATGCGCTCTGAGAAGAGCTCGGGGTGGTGATCCAGCTGGTGATGCAGGATGTCGGCTGCAGTCGAGGAGGCAAGGTGCAGCTGGCTGTCGTCGAGGTCGAACGCTGCAACTTCTGCCCCCAGCTCCTGCATCCTTCTCTTCTCGTGCCCGGTGATGCCAAGCAGCGAACCTGGGGGGAGGGACTCCGAGGGATCCGATTCAGGAGGGGTGTTCTTGAAGAGGACCCTTCCGAAGCCCACCCTCTGGAGGTAGACGTGCTTCGCGGCCGTTGTGATGGCAGGGACATCGGAGGGATCGATCCTTGCCCGCCAGTCCAGCGCCCCTGTGTGGATGAACAGGCAGAAGGGTTCGTGCCTGTCCCTTCTGCCGGAGAACTTTTCAAGGCACCACTGGCATGAATCGGAACAGGCGTGTTGGTGCAGCGTCAGTTCGGACCTCCGGCCGAAGGGTCTCCCACACCGCTCGCATGGGAAACAATTCTGGGCAGCGGGTTTGGAAGTGCAGTCGTGAGCAGAAAGTGCTCCGTTTGTTGCGAAGGTGGCATGGCAGTGCGGGCACGTCGCCCTGCAGCTTTTTGACCGGCGGCGATGTTGATTGAGGTTGATGACATGATGAAGGCATCTGCTGCACTGCTGAAGTGGCATCGTTTGTGTGTGTGACGGTGTGTCCCTCCTCCTCAGTCGGTATCTTCTGTTGAGTGGTGGTGGTGGAGGTCGAAACAAGGCAAAGGAAAGAAGGCAGAAGAAAGAAGGCAAGGAAAGGGGGTCGGGGTGGGAGAGGGGGAGGGGGGGCTGTCACGAAGGCCATTGTTGTTGTTACAGCTACACACCCCTCAGTCAGCACAGATCAATCACAGAGGAGGGGGAGCCCTGCGGCATCGTCCGCTTCTTCTTGCGCTTCGGCATCTCGGCCCCTCCGTCCAGCTGATTGTCAGGAGGCGGCCTGTCATCCTTTGGCCCATCATTCACCCGACCAGTCGAGGCAGTCGTCGGATTCTGCACGTGCCCCAGGTTCTCCTCCTTGTTGTTGTTGTTGTTGTGGCTCACGTGGGGGGGCCTTCCCTTTGGATCCAGCTCAGGGGGTGGTACAGCCTCAGCAGCACCAAGGTCATCATCATCAGCCAGTGCAAGGGCTGCACCATCGAACTTGCAGTGGAGGTGCACCATCAGCTTGTGGAGGTGGTTGAACTGCCCGCGCTGCAACGCCCTCTCGATCTCCATCTCTTCGAACAGCACCCTCGAAGCCTCGGAGGCACGTGCACACTCAGCACTGACAGTGGCCAGATTCCTCTGGACCTCCTCTGCAGCAGAGATGTTCTGCTTGTTGGCGCCCCACTTGTTCTCCAGGCTCCTTCGAGTCGCGCGTGTGTGACGTTCAACAGCACGGAGAGGGAAGATAATCTCACGCTCAGCCCGTGCGGCCTCCAGCTTCAGCCCCCTGACGTCCTCCTGGAGAGCATCGAGCCGATTCAGGATCTTCTCAAGGATAACTTCACATGCTGGGTCCATCTCAACTTTCTGTTGTTTGTGTGTGTGGTTTCCTGGGCAGGATGGTGGGTTGTGTGGGGAAGGTGGACAGTCACATGCACACACAGGCTCCAGGCACAACACATCCTAGCACAGACAACAGAAGGGAGTAGAGGGGGGTGGGGGGGCAGGTGGACACAGTACACAAAATGGGGACCCCCCCCCAAAGTAATAGGGATACCCCATACACCACACAGGTATACACCCAAAATCAGGGTGGATACCCCTTGTAATAGGGATACCCCATACACCACACAGGTGACAAAGGGAAAAAATCAGAACAAAAATCCGGAAAAAAAATATCTGGTCCAAAAAAATAAGAAAATACCGGTCCCAGGTATTACCACATAACCACTTACCGACCTTGCACCCCTTGTAAATATAGGGGTATGGTATATCCCTATTACTTTGTGGGGTATAGTTCACTGGGGGTGGGTCAGAAGTAAAAATGCTGAAAAAACAGAAATCAGGCACATTCCCCTTGGCAGTTCTAATGCACGGGTTACTGGGAATTTGGGCGATTTTTGTTGCGTTTCGTTCCGCTGTGCGTCCCATTGCCACGGTCACACCAAACGGCAGCAACACGTGTGGAGCCAAATACAGCACTTCCCAGCACAAAAGACGCAAAAAAGCGAAAAAGTGGGACATTTCCCTATGCATTTCAGTAGCGCACTGTTACACCAACGTGGCCGTTTTTTGTTTCTTTAGACTGTCCTGTGAGTCCCGTTGCCACGAAAGGGCCGTACCGTGGCCGCAGGCGCTGTTTTCGCCGCCGAACTTTGTAAAAAGACATTTTCCCTGTTTGGCAAAGGGGAAACCCTTTTTTTACCCCCCTACCCGCAATACAGTATAATAACCCTCAACCGTAAATGGGTGAAAAATTTCTGCAATATCTTCTACTAATTTCTGTAAAGACTGATTGATATTCTCGGATTCCGCGGTCCAGTAAATTTTCAGCTGTGGCCTGTTACGATCAAAAGTTCGAAGATCCGTATCCGGAGAACTTTGTAAAAAGACATTTTCCCTGTTTGGCAAAGGGGAAAAGTGGGTACTTCACCTCCAGTGGGAAAATATTGTGAACTCGGAATTTTTTGTCGATTTTTTTTATCGTGAATTCCCCGGTATACCCACAATGTCAGGATCGAAAACGGTCATCAGTTTTCTGCAAAATCGTTCATGTTGGCTGCGTGGCCCAAACCGGGAAAATAGCAGGGATTTCCCTTAGGAACCCATTTTTCACATGTTTTGACCCAAAAAAATAAAAAAGGTTGTCGCCAAAAAAAACATTTTTCAAGACTGGGCCCTAGACGGATTCCGTACGTTACACGGTGCACTCGCACGATTCATGAGTCGTCGAGTACTGACGTGGGTGAAAAGTGGGGTTTTTGCCCAGACCCCCCGAAAATGGCCACTTTCTGCAGGAAAACACAAAATTCAGGCACCCAAGTAAATCATGAAAATTTTCACCAAAAATGTCGGTGTCTAGTGTGGACTCATTTTTGGACTCCGTGCGACACACGGTGCCACCGGACCATCACGGAAACGGAGCAGACGGTCCCGCAAAAAAATACCCCATCCTGGGCAAAATGGCCATTTTCCAAAGGAAAATCCAAAAATGAGTCACCCAAGTAAATAATTAAAATTTTCGACAAAAAATTTGGGATTCAATCTGAGCGTGTTTCCGGAGTCCGTGCGTTTCACGGTGTATCTGGACTACCTCCGGAACGTAGCACAAGTTGGAGGCGCAATTCCGCAGATTTTTTTTCCCCCCTACCCGCAATACAGTATAATAACCCGCAAACCCGCAAACCCGCAAACCCGCAAACCCGCAAACCCGCAAACCCGCAAACCCGCAAACCCGCAAACCCGCAAACCCGCAAACCCGCAAACCCGCAAACCCGCAAACCCGCAAACCCGCAAACCCGCAAACCCGCAAACCCGCAAACCCGCAAACCCGCAAACCCGCAAACCCGCAAACCCGCAAACCCGCAAACCCGCAAACCCGCAAACCCGCAAACCCGCAAACCCGCAAACCCGCAAACCCGCAAACCCGCAAACCCGCAAACCCGCAAACCCGCAAACCCGCAAACCCGCAAACCCGCAAACCCGCAAACCCGCAAACCCGCAAACCCGCAAACCCGCAAACCCGCAAACCCGCAAACCCGCAAACCCGCAAACCCGCAAACCCGCAAACCCGCAAACCCGCAAACCCGCAAACCCGCAAACCCGCAAACCCGCAAACCCGCAAACCCGCAAACCCGCAAACCCGCAAACCCGCAAACCCGCAAACCCGCAAACCCGCAAACCCGCAAACCCGCAAACCCGCAAACCCGCAAACCCGCAAACCCGCAAACCCGCAAACCCGCAAACCCGCAAACCCGCAAACCCGCAAACCCGCAAACCCGCAAACCCGCAAACCCGCAAACCCGCAAACCCGCAAACCCGCAAACCCGCAAACCCGCAAACCCGCAAACCCGCAAACCCGCAAACCCGCAAACCCGCAAACCCGCAAACCCGCAAACCCGCAAACCCGCAAACCCGCAAACCCGCAAACCCGCAAACCCGCAAACCCGCAAACCCGCAAACCCGCAAACCCGCAAACCCGCAAACCCGCAAACCCGCAAACCCGCAAACCCGCAAACCCGCAAACCCGCAAACCCGCAAACCCGCAAACCCGCAAACCCGCAAACCCGCAAACCCGCAAACCCGCAAACCCGCAAACCCGCAAACCCGCAAACCCGCAAACCCGCAAACCCGCAAACCCGCAAACCCGCAAACCCGCAAACCCGCAAACCCGCAAACCCGCAAACCCGCAAACCCGCAAACCCGCAAACCCGCAAACCCGCAAACCCGCAAACCCGCAAACCCGCAAACCCGCAAACCCGCAAACCCGCAAACCCGCAAACCCGCAAACCCGCAAACCCGCAAACCCGCAAACCCGCAAACCCGCAAACCCGCAAACCCGCAAACCCGCAAACCCGCAAACCCGCAAACCCGCAAACCCGCAAACCCGCAAACCCGCAAACCCGCAAACCCGCAAACCCGCAAACCCGCAAACCCGCAAACCCGCAAACCCGCAAACCCGCAAACCCGCAAACCCGCAAACCCGCAAACCCGCAAACCCGCAAACCCGCAAACCCGCAAACCCGCAAACCCGCAAACCCGCAAACCCGCAAACCCGCAAACCCGCAAACCCGCAAACCCGCAAACCCGCAAACCCGCAAACCCGCAAACCCGCAAACCCGCAAACCCGCAAACCCGCAAACCCGCAAACCCGCAAACCCGCAAACCCGCAAACCCGCAAACCCGCAAACCCGCAAACCCGCAAACCCGCAAACCCGCAAACCCGCAAACCCGCAAACCCGCAAACCCGCAAACCCGCAAACCCGCAAACCCGCAAACCCGCAAACCCGCAAACCCGCAAACCCGCAAACCCGCAAACCCGCAAACCCGCAAACCCGCAAACCCGCAAACCCGCAAACCCGCAAACCCGCAAACCCGCAAACCCGCAAACCCGCAAACCCGCAAACCCGCAAACCCGCAAACCCGCAAACCCGCAAACCCGCAAACCCGCAAACCCGCAAACCCGCAAACCCGCAAACCCGCAAACCCGCAAACCCGCAAACCCGCAAACCCGCAAACCCGCAAACCCGCAAACCCGCAAACCCGCAAACCCGCAAACCCGCAAACCCGCAAACCCGCAAACCCGCAAACCCGCAAACCCGCAAACCCGCAAACCCGCAAACCCGCAAACCCGCAAACCCGCAAACCCGCAAACCCGCAAACCCGCAAACCCGCAAACCCGCAAACCCGCAAACCCGCAAACCCGCAAACCCGCAAACCCGCAAACCCGCAAACCCGCAAACCCGCAAACCCGCAAACCCGCAAACCCGCAAACCCGCAAACCCGCAAACCCGCAAACCCGCAAACCCGCAAACCCGCAAACCCGCAAACCCGCAAACCCGCAAACCCGCAAACCCGCAAACCCGCAAACCCGCAAACCCGCAAACCCGCAAACCCGCAAACCCGCAAACCCGCAAACCCGCAAACCCGCAAACCCGCAAACCCGCAAACCCGCAAACCCGCAAACCCGCAAACCCGCAAACCCGCAAACCCGCAAACCCGCAAACCCGCAAACCCGCAAACCCGCAAACCCGCAAACCCGCAAACCCGCAAACCCGCAAACCCGCAAACCCGCAAACCCGCAAACCCGCAAACCCGCAAACCCGCAAACCCGCAAACCCGCAAACCCGCAAACCCGCAAACCCGCAAACCCGCAAACCCGCAAACCCGCAAACCCGCAAACCCGCAAACCCGCAAACCCGCAAACCCGCAAACCCGCAAACCCGCAAACCCGCAAACCCGCAAACCCGCAAACCCGCAAACCCGCAAACCCGCAAACCCGCAAACCCGCAAACCCGCAAACCCGCAAACCCGCAAACCCGCAAACCCGCAAACCCGCAAACCCGCAAACCCGCAAACCCGCAAACCCGCAAACCCGCAAACCCGCAAACCCGCAAACCCGCAAACCCGCAAACCCGCAAACCCGCAAACCCGCAAACCCGCAAACCCGCAAACCCGCAAACCCGCAAACCCGCAAACCCGCAAACCCGCAAACCCGCAAACCCGCAAACCCGCAAACCCGCAAACCCGCAAACCCGCAAACCCGCAAACCCGCAAACCCGCAAACCCGCAAACCCGCAAACCCGCAAACCCGCAAACCCGCAAACCCGCAAACCCGCAAACCCGCAAACCCGCAAACCCGCAAACCCGCAAACCCGCAAACCCGCAAACCCGCAAACCCGCAAACCCGCAAACCCGCAAACCCGCAAACCCGCAAACCCGCAAACCCGCAAACCCGCAAACCCGCAAACCCGCAAACCCGCAAACCCGCAAACCCGCAAACCCGCAAACCCGCAAACCCGCAAACCCGCAAACCCGCAAACCCGCAAACCCGCAAACCCGCAAACCCGCAAACCCGCAAACCCGCAAACCCGCAAACCCGCAAACCCGCAAACCCGCAAACCCGCAAACCCGCAAACCCGCAAACCCGCAAACCCGCAAACCCGCAAACCCGCAAACCCGCAAACCCGCAAACCCGCAAACCCGCAAACCCGCAAACCCGCAAACCCGCAAACCCGCAAACCCGCAAACCCGCAAACCCGCAAACCCGCAAACCCGCAAACCCGCAAACCCGCAAACCCGCAAACCCGCAAACCCGCAAACCCGCAAACCCGCAAACCCGCAAACCCGCAAACCCGCAAACCCGCAAACCCGCAAACCCGCAAACCCGCAAACCCGCAAACCCGCAAACCCGCAAACCCGCAAACCCGCAAACCCGCAAACCCGCAAACCCGCAAACCCGCAAACCCGCACTAGAAGTGTAAGCACCCGTTGGTCCCTTCCTGCGCTGGTGGTACGTGTGTGTTTGGTGTGTGTCTCGAACTCTCAGCACTCATTGGTGCGTGTCTGTGGTGGGTGTGTGTTTGTCGTGTTGCTGTTTGATGCAGCGAGTGGGAGCAAGTGGGGTCGGGGGGGGGGTGGAGCGAAATGTCGTGGATTTCTTGTGCTGCTGTGTTTGTGAGGGCCAGTGCAAGGCCCTTCTCTCCGATGAGTCTCGCTGAGTCCCCCCGGGTTTGCATGTCGGTGGTGCCTCAAGGCAACGATGGGGGATCGCGGGAATCGGGGATGGCCTGGCCAAGTACGGAGGCAATGAAACGTGGGGCAGTGGTGCTGGGTCCTGTGAGTCGGGAGGCTCTTTTCTGGGACTGTGGTCCTCACAGGCCGGGAACAGGGTCTACTTGAGCGACAACACAAAACTGACTCGCTGGAAACCCGCAAACTGCAACTCTGACTGTGCACGCCGCGAGGGGAAGGAGGGAGTGGGGCGAAAACTGTGTTAAAACGGGGTGTTGTGTGTTGTGGTTTTTGTCCACACAGCACCTGTGTGTGCTCGACTTCACAAATGTGACTATGACTCGATGGGGGTCTCTAGCGGACCGGTGGCCCTAGTGTGGATACGAATGAGTGGATGTACGAGCTGCAGAACTTGCAGAAGATGCATCCGACCATCACAGTGAACCGCTTGATTGCAGACTACCTTTCGCACGATCAGCTTGGTGTCGACTGCCCTGCCAGCGACCTGCTGGAGAAGACTCCAGACAATGTCACCACCTCGGATGGCGTTTGTGGCCTCGTCAGGGGCCCCATCTGCAGATGGAGGCAAAGCAGCTCAGAACGTTGCACAGGCACAGTCCTCCCCCGAACTGTTGGGCTCCGAGCAGACCCCAGCGGCGTGGGCCAGCCACACCGTCTGCTTTCGAGGGGGGAGACAACAACGTAGGCCGACGACGTGCTCACCCGCGGTGCGGCGTGTGTGCTGTGGAGGCACATCATCATCTTCCGTGACTACCGTGTGCTGACAGTGTGTGGACCCAGGTGAGCCGATTGCCACCGTGGTCCCCCTCGGGGGAGTAGGCAACCGCTTCCAGGCTCAACCGCAAACCCGCAAACGGTGGATGTGCAAGAGCTGGTGGGCGGGAGCACGACTGGGCCCTGGCAGGCCACTGCCTGCGCGGGCCTGCAGCTGCGAACTGAGTGTGCGGAGGGGGAGCAACACGGAGTTGTGCCAGTTCTGACTTCTCCATGGCCAGCTGCCCTGACTGCACCGAGCACGTCACAGATCCCTGCCATGGAGCCGGGGACGGAGGTGACGGAGGAAGTGGAGGATGACGAGGACAGCACCGTCAGCGAGGACACCGGTCCCTCACCACCCCGGTGGCTGACCGCGAGGGAACACGCTCTTCTGGGAGTCGGGGCGCAGGGAACGGCTCCCCCCCGATCGTTGTGCTCGCGCTGACGACACTGCACCGTAAATGGGTGAAAAATTTCTGAAATATCTTCTACTAATTTCTGTGAAAACTGATCGATGTTCTCGGATTCCGCGGTCCAGTACATTTTCAACTGCGGCCGGTTACGATCAAAAATTCGAAGATTCGTTTAGGAGAAATTTATAAAAAGACATTTTCCCTGTTTGGCAAAGGGGAAAAGTGGGTACTTCACCTACAGTGGCAAAATATCGTGCACTCCGACTTTTTTGTCGATTTTTTTTATCGTGAATTCCCCGGTATACCCACGATGTCAGGATCGAAAACGGTCATCAGTTTTTTGCAAATTCGTTCATGTTGGCTGCGTGGCCCAAACCGGGAAAATAGCAGGGATTTCCCTTAGGAACCCATTTTTCACATGTTTTGACCCAAAAAAATAAAAAAGGTTGTCGCCAAAAAAAAAGTTTTTCAAGACTGGGCCCTAGATGGATTCCGTACGTTACACGGTGCACCCGCACGATTCATGAGTCGTCGAAGAGGATGGGCTCCGGTTCCCGCACCGAAATTACCCGCAAATCCGCAATACAGT